>JAVSCE010007237.1:0-379890 GCA_032199065.1 Smutsia gigantea
AGTTCTGTTAGTATTTGTCTCACATATGCTGGCGCTCGTGTGTTGGGTGCATATATATTTATAATGGTTATATCTTCTTGTTGGACTGACCCCTTTATCAATCCGTAATGTCCTTCTTTATCTCTTGCTACTTTCTTCGTTTTGAAGTCTATTTTGTTTGATAGAAGTTCTGCAACACCTGCTTTTTTCTCTTTGTTGTTTCCATGAAATATCTTTTTCCATCCCTTCACTTTTAGTCTGTGTATGTCTTTGGATTTAAGGTGAGTTTCTTGTAGGCAGCATATAGATGGGTCTTGCTTTTTTATCCATTCTGTTACTCTGTGTCTTTTGATTGGTGCATTCAGTCCATTTACATTTAGGGTGCTTATTGGTAGGTATGTACTTATTGCCATTGCTGGCTTTAGATTCGTGGTTACCAATGGTTCAAGGGTTGCTTCTTTACTATCTAACAATCTAACTTAACTTTCTTGTTACGTTATTGTAAACAGAGTCTGATGTTTCTTTATTTCTCTCCCTTCTTATTCCTCCTCCTCCATTCTTTCTATAATAGGTGTTTTATTCTTTGCCTTTAGTTAGTATTTGGATGGTCTGCTTTCTTTGCTATGATTTTATTTTCTCTTGTGACATCTTTTTAGCCTTAGGTGTGCTTCCATTTAGAGCCGTCCCTTTAAGATATCCTGTAGTGGTGGTTTATGAGAGGCAAACTCTCTCAACTTTGTTTATCTGGAAATTGTTTAATCCCTCCATCGTATTTAAATGATAATCGTGCTGGATACAATATTCTTGGTTCGAGGCCCTTCTGTTTCATAATGTTAAATATATCATGCCATTCTCTTCTGTCCTGTAAGGTTTCTGTTGAGAAGTCTGATAATAGTCTGATGGGTTTTCCCTTGTAGGTGACCTTTTTTCTCTCTCTAGCTGCCTTTAATACCCTGTCTTTATCTTTGATCTTTGCCATCTTAATTATTATGTGTCTTGGTGTTGTCTTCCTTGGGTCCCTTGTGTTGGGAGATCTGTGAGCTTCGGTGGACTGCGACACTACTTCCTTCCCCAGCGAGAGAAAGTTTTCAGGAATTATTTCTTCAAAGACACTTTCTATCCCTTTTTCTCTCTCTTCTTCCTCTGGTACTCCTATAATGCGAATATTGTTCCGTTTGGATTGGTCACACAGTTCTCTTAATATTCTTTCATTCCTGGAAATCCTTTTATCTCGCTCTTCCTCAGCTGCTCTGTACTCCTGTTCTCTGTTTTCTATTCCATTAACAGTCTCTTGCATCTCATCCATTCTGCTGTTAAGCCCGTTGATCGCTTGTCTGATTTCTGTATTGTCTTTCCTCACTTCCCTCACTTTCTCCCTCAGCTCTTGCACATTTCTCTGTAGGTCCATCAGCATGGTTATGACTTTTATTCTGAATTCTTTTTCAGGGAGGCTGTGCATTTCCATCCCTTCAGACTCCCTCTCTGGGGTTGTCTGGTTGATTTTGGTCTGAACCATATTCCTCTGTCTTTTCATGGCTATGTAATTGGTCACTGATAGTTGCCACGTATGTCAGCTGGGCTCTTTAAGACTTTAAAAAGAGAAGAAAAAAAACAAAAGAAAAAGAAAAAAAAGAAAGAAAGAAAGAAAGGAAAAAGAAAAAAAGAAAGAAAAGAAAAAACAAAAACAAAACAAAACAAAAAATGCCCACCGGATGTAGATTCTGTGGGAATGCTCTAGGTGGCGCTATTGCCCCACTATTCCACAGCTGTGACTGTGCCGCTCCGCAGGGCCCTTTATCGCTCGGGCAGGGGTGGGAACGAATAGGAGGCTGTTGATCTCAGTGAGAAGTGTTAAGTATGGCTACGCTTCCTCAGTCTCCAGCTAAGGCGTCTGAAACTCCCCAGGACTCCCAGCCTGCTGTGCTGAGTGTGCTGGGGCGATCCGGCTCCTCCGCTGGGCTCCTGTCTCTTTAAGACCGCTGAAGAAAGCGCGCACTTTTTTTTTCCTTCCCGGAGCCGGCTGCAAGCCCCCTGGTGCGTCCCTGCTCAGATCCTGCCCCTCTGTCTCTCCAATCTCCGCTGCACTGCGCAATGTGGGTCAGCGCTCCCTGCGCAGATCACCGGGGCTGGCTACTTCTTGGGGTGTACTTCCACTCCCTCCTGGCTCTGAATCCTCTCCTCCCGCCGGTGCGCTGGGGTGGGGGAGTGCTTTGTTCTCGTCGGGTCGCGGCTCCGTATCTTACCCGCATCTTGGGGTGCCGAGTCCTCTTTGGTGTAGCTGCATGCTGTGCGCTTTCCTGTGTATTCTCGTGTCTCTTTTAGGAATAGATGTATTTTCTGTGTTTTCGTAGATAAATATAGTGTTGGGAGGAGATTTCTGACGCCCTGCTCACACCGTCATCTTCCTGGAAGTGCGTCTTACTTTTTTATACATTCTGTTATTCTGTGTCTTTTGATTGGTGCATTCAGTCCATTTACGTTTAGGGTGATTATCGAAAGATATGTACTTATTGCCATTGCTGGCTTTAGATTCGTGGTTACCAAAGGTTCAAGGGTTGCTTCTTTACTATCTAACAATCTAACTTAACTTTCTTGTTAAGTTATTGTAAGCACAGTCTGATGTTTCTTTATTTCTCTCCCTTCTTATTCTTCCTCCTCCATTCTTTATATACTAGGTGTTTTATTCTTTGCTTTAGTTAGTTTTGGATGATCTGCTTTCTTTGATATGATTTTATTTTCTCTGGTGCAGCTTTTTAGCCATAGGAGTGCTTTCCTCTAGAGCAGTTCCTTTAAGATGTCCTGTAGAGGAGGTTATGGGAGGCATATTCTATCAGGTTTTGCTTGTCTGGAAATTGTTTAATCCCTCCATCATATTTAAATGATAATCGTCCTAGATACAGTATTCTTGGTTCGAGGCCCTTCTGTTTCATTGCGTTAAATATATCATGCCATTCTCTTCTGGCCTGTAAGGTTTCTGTTGAGAAGTCTGATGTTAGTCTGATGGTTTTTCCTTTGAAGGTGATCTTTTTTCTTTCTCTAGCTGCCTTTAATACTCTGTCTTTATCTTTGATCTTTGCCATTTTAATTATTATGTGTCTTGGTGTTGTCTTCCTTGGGTCCCTTGTGTTTGGAGATCTGTGGGCTTCCATGGACTGCGAGACTATTTTCTTCCCCACTATGGGGAAGTTTTCAGCAATTATTTCTTCAAAGACACTTTCTATCCCTTTTTCTCTCTCTTCTTCCTCTGGTACTCCTAAAATGCGAATATTTTTGCGTTTGGATTGGTCACACAGTTCTCTTAATATTCTTTCATCCTTATAGATCCTTTTATCTCTCCCTGCCTCAGCTGCTCTGTGTTCGTGTTCTGTGATTTCTATTGCATTAGCAGTCTCTTGCATCTCGTCCAGTCTGCTGCTGAGCCCGTCGATGGTTTGTCTCATTTTTGCATTATCTTTCGTGACTTCCCTCACTTCCTCCCTTAGCTCTTGCATATTTCTCTGTACATCCATGAGTATGCTTATGACTTTTATTTTGAATTCTTTTTCAGGAAGGTTCTGCATTTCTATCCCTTCAGATTCCTTCTCAGAGGCGTTCTGGATCTTGGTGATTTTTGTCTGTATCATATTCTTCTGTCTTGTCATGTTGACAGGAGTGGTTGCTGGTAGGTGCCATGTATGTCAGCTGGGCTGTTTAAGGTTTAAAAAGAAAAGAAAAAGAAAAGCACCACCAAAAGAAACAAGCAAGCCAAAAAAAAAAAAAGAAGGAAGAGAAAGAAAAGAGAGAATGAAGAAACAAAGAAATGAAAGAAAAGGGAGGTGAAAAAAGAAAAAAAAAGGGCATGAAATAAAACAGACGAGCGAAAAAAAAGGGGGGGGCAAGAAATAAAAGAAATGAGCAAAAAAAAAAGCAAGGTATTACACAAATGAGCAAAAAAAAAAGCCCACCTGGAGTGGATTCTCTAAGCGTGCTGTTGGTGTCGCTGTTGCTCCACTTATTCGCGGCCGCGCTGCTTTTTTTTGTAGGTCTGGGAGGGGCAGGAATGAGTGGGACACTATTGTTTTCTGTATAAAGTTCCAGCGTGGTTGCTCCCTTCTCTCTGTCACCAGCAAAGGGGACTGAAGTTCCTCAGGACTTCCAGCCTGCAGGGCTGAACCCGCTGGGGCGATGGTGTTCCCTCGCTGGGCCCCCCGCCTCTCCAAGACCGCTACAAGTGGCGCGCCATTTTTTCTTGTCCCTGGGCGCTGGCTGCACAGTCCCGGCGCCTTCCCGGCTGAAAACCTGCACCTTCTGCCTCTCCAATGTCTGATGCACCGCTGATGTGTGTTAGCGCTCCCGGCGCTCCCGGCGCTCCCGGCACAGACCACCGGGGCTGGTTATTTCGGGGACCTGCTCTTCCACTCCCTCCTGGCTCGAATCCTCTCCTCCCTCTGGCATGCTGGGCTGGGTGAGTGTTCAGGTGCCGCCGGGTCGCGGCTCTGTATCTTACCGGCCTCGCGGGGTGCTGAGTCCTCCCAGGTGTGGCTGCACGCTGTGCATTTTCCTGTGTCCTCTGATTTCTCTTTTAGGAATAGCTGTATTTTCTGTATTTTCATAGATTTATATAGTTTTGGGAGGAGATTTCTGCCGCCCTGCTCACACCGCCATCTTTGCGGAAGTCCTTTACGTTATTATTGACTGCTTAAGTCTATGTCATTCTGAATTTGGTTTCACCTCTGTGTAGAAGTAGAACAGTGCTTTCCAATGTTAGTACTTCCTATATTGCGTATGTAAAATTTTCCTTATGTTAACTTAAATAAGCCTCATTTTATTAATACCTGTGAAACCATGAGTTTTATACATTTATTTAAATATACAACTATTAAAAAATGTTTGCCACTTAAAATTGTCTCAAATACATGTTGACGTTCTGTGGTTCATGATGTGCTGCACAGAGGACACAATATCCCATGGATAGTATTCCTACAAAAAAATGCACAAATCTGAATGTGAGGGCAACTTCAGACAAACCAAAATTCAACAAAACAGCTGGCCTATACTCTTTAGAAGTCAGTATTGTGAAAGATAAAGTCTGATAAACTTTTCTAGATTAAGAAAAACCAAAGAAACATAACAAATTGTAAAGCATGATTCAGGATTGTATGCTGGAAAGGAAGGAGGGATGTTATAAAGGACATCACTGAGTAAAATTATTGAATATGAGCTGTATGCTATAGTATTGTGACAGTATTAAATATCCTGAATTAATAAATGTTCTGTGGTTATGAAAGACAGTGGCCTTACTTTTAGAAAATAATACACTTAAGTATTTGTGGGTATAGGGTGTTGATGTCTGCAGTGTACTCCAGTGGTTCAGCAATAACTAGGCATAATAATAGTAATATATATATGTCAAATTGTGTTATAATGCTAATATTAAGTAAATGTAGGTGAAGAGTATTCAGTAGTTATTTGTACAATTCTTGCAATTGTAAATTTGAAATTATTTCAAAATAAGTTAAAAAAATACTGTCTCAGGTATCAGCAGTGGTACACATACTATACACTTTGGAATGACTTGACTCTATGGATCAGCAATGACTATGCTAAGTATTTTATGTATTTATTTTCTTATATAGGTAGGACATTTCAAAAGGAAAACCATGGAACTTCCTTTATCCTCATTGAATAACTCCTATTCTTCTTTTAAGGCTTGCCTCAGATACTCAGTTTTTCTGGTTGTGTTCTCTATTGTACTCTCTTCCTGAATGGTGCAAAACATTCAGAGTCCTCAGTACTTTGAGCACAGCATTCACATTTTATTCATCTTTGCATTCCCAGTGCCTGGCACATAGTAGGTAATTAATAAATATTTGTGGATATTGAAGATTATTTTAAAAGAAAATCTGCAGAGTATCTGTGATGTTTTCAATTCATGTATTTATATATTTAACCATTAAAAATGTGTATATTTTCACCAATTCATATATTTATTTGTATATTTCACCATTAATTATTCACAATAATTTTGGTTATCCTGGTCTTACTATGAAGTTGATGGTTCATTGAACACTTTTGTTTTTTGTATCTAAATTACATCTTAATGAATGTAATCAAATTTAACATAGGATCCTTTAAGAAAATAAGACTCCTAAGACACCACTAGGTGTCTCTCATTATTCTTTAAATATTACCAACTTAAATTTTTTCACAGAGAGCAAAAAGCATTGTTTTTCTCTCTTCCATTTGGATTGACTTTGTATATAAATGCTTCTAATTCTAGTAGCCAGCTAGTGTTGGTGATTGAGTTTGGAATAATTTCTGTTACTGCCTCCTTAGGTCTGGATTCTGAGAGAAATTTTTAATGCTGAGTTTTGGTTTCTTTAGTTAGAATTCTTTTCTTCTTTTTAAGTATGGTAGATGAGAGCATAAACTTTTCCAGAACTTGTTCTCTCTGAAGTCAGGATGTTTATATACTACTTATATTATGATGCCTTGGTTGTAACAGGCACCCAAAACAAAATGAGTTAATGCATAAACGGAAAAGTTTATTATTTAACACAATAAATTTGGAGGTAAGATTAATTCAGTGCTTCACCAGGAACATCACCAGGAAGCCCTTTTTGTTTGGACATAATTTTCAGCCTGTTGATTTCATCTTCAGTAACCCAGCAAGATAACTTTAAAAAATAAACAAAATTATTTACTATCTCTAAACCAGGGAAGGTAGGAAAATACATTCAGAAGAATGATGTACAGTGTGAATTGCTGCCTTGCTGCCTTGGTTAGTGATTTATATTTGAGAAGAGATGCTGCATATTTTTAGGGGATTGCAGTGGGGAAGCTGATCACATTCTTCTACAGCCTCCAGTAAACATTATTATAATATAGTTTCCTTTATTCTTTTTCTTTGGTTTAAATTCATAGTAATTTGTGAATTTTATTCCAGTTGCTACTCAGTTGTTTGTTCATTCAACAACAGTAAGATTAGATCTTTTCCATAAAATGAAGAATATTATATCCTGTGAAAATAGGTGTAGATTAGCCATGGATGAAAGGGATGACTGTGGGTTCAATCCACCTTGAAGAAAGAGTAAAAGCAGAATTGAATAATTTCTGGAAAAAGCAAGATTGCTTGTCATATTCTAGTACTTACTAAATATAAGACTTTAATATTATATGCAAGAATGTTTATATGTAAAGTGGTTGTATAATTAAAAAATATTCTAATTTAGGTGTTTTTGAATTAGTTTGCAATAACCAAGCACAAAAATTAAATTTGTTTTGCATGTGAAGAACTTTTTAAATAGAAAGTTCTGCCTCCATTTTCAAGTTTGTATATATTTATACTTCTCATTTCTCTGCAAAGCTTTTTTTGTTGTTGTTAATGTGAGACTTGGGAAATAATAGTAATAATGTTGCAGTTCCTTAAAAATTATAGTATTATTTAATTTTATAATATTCCTGAGAATTGGGTAATTTTGAGCCTGTCTTCAAAACTTCCATATTATTATTATTTTTTTAAATTATTAAAATATCATTGATATTCAATCTTATGTTGGTTTCAAATATACAACACAGTGAGTGGTTCAACAGTTACCCATATTATTAAATCCTCACCTCCTCTAGTGCAGTTTTTATCTATCAACATAGTAAGATGTTACAGAACCATTAACTGTATTCTCTGTGCTGCACTACCTTCCCCATGACCCACCTATATTGTGATTGTGAATTATTTTGCCCCTTAATCCTTTTCCCTTTCCCCTTCTCTCCCTCTCCCTAAGCTCTTCCCCTTGGTAACCACTAGTTACTTCTCAGTGTCTATGAGTCTACTGCTATTTTGTTCCTTTTGTTTTGCTTTGTTTTTATACTCCACAAATAAATGAAATCATCTGGTATTTGTCTTTCTCCATCTGGCTTATTTCACTGAGCATAATACCCTCTAGATCTGTCCATGTTGTTGCAAATGGGAGGATTTCTTTTCTTTTTATGGCTGAATAGTATTCCATTATGTTTATGTACCACATTGTCTTTATCCATTCATCTATTGATGGATACTTAGGTTGCTTCCATATCTTGGCTATTGTAAATAGTGCAGTGATAAACAGGGGTGCATATCTCTTTTTGAATCTAGTATCTTGAGAAACTTCCATATTATTTTTAACTGTTACTGTTATCATTTGTATCTTTCTTATTTGTTTCCCTTGTTCTAATTATGACCTCAGGGGTTAGCGTGGTATAAGTTTATTATGTTTTCTATAGGATACCTCATCAGATGTTTGAAAATTAAATACTTTTTAGGGGTAGAAGCTGTCATTTATATTTTCATGACCCAGTAGGCTTTATATTTGTTGAGTGACTTGCTTGAGAACTTAATGTGTAATGTTTCATTGTCTTCCATTTGTTTGTGTAATTGAAGGAATTTTCTGTTGTTCTTACTTTAGATTTTTGGTCTATAAAGTGTATTCCAAAATTATGTATTTTCATAATTGTTTTACCTGAGTCTGCATAAAGCAAGTATTTAATTCAAAACTGTAATGATTTTGCCTTGTAAACCCATTGTTAGTTATTTAGAAAACCAAATGTATGAGATGAAGGACTTCTTTTGATTGCTAATACCTGGTTTCACTGGGAAACTCTTATGTGAAAGTTTAGGTCTGTTGACTATCTTCTTTGTTCTGTCTGGGATGATTTATTGTTATCGTAAAATAAAGTTTATCAGTAAGATTGTAGGATTCTGGGGATTCTCATTTTTAAACTGGTATTGTTTACAGCATTATCACTTATTAATTATTATCCTTTGAATGTTCACATTTGTAAGGCAGAGTAAATAAACCTATTACATAGGTTTCATTCCAGGAATGATTTATCATAAAGTTTAATGTCAGTCTCTAGGGATTATATTTAAATTCCCCTGCTTTTTTTTTTTTAAGAGAGGTTGTTCTGGTTCTAAGGCCCTCTAATGACCATTTTGCATGCAAAATTTTTTGGTGGTAAATACTGTGTTTTATCAACTTAAAATGAATGATCCAATTTCCCTCCTACAAAGTTATTTATACGGTGTTACTTAATGCTTAACATGCCTTTCTCTTCTCCTAACAATAATGAAAGTGTCCCTCCGGCAGCTGTAGAAAACATTTGGTACTATTCCTTAATTTTAGTAATGAATAAACTGAGACATAGAAATCAGAATTGTCAGGGAACAGACTGTTACTCAGGTTTTCTTTTTAGTCCATTGTTCTTTCCATTTTACCAAATTGTATTCATCTTGTAAATACATGCATTATGGAAACACTGAATTCTGAATTGATGCCCTTTCAGAAAAGAAGCAAATTTGTTTTTATTTTTAAACAGTGGATTTTTAGTTTGAATACAGGTTGAGAAAGCTCATGTGGAATACCAGTGATGAAGTGTTCTATCCTTTACTGTCTTGATGTCTTTTGAAGTGCTAGTAATATTTTCTCCCATGAAGAATAGGGGTCTTGAAATTTAACATACTTTTCAAGGTCACAGTGTATTTGTTGAATTGAGAGTACTCTTTAATCAATCATAGCTCTTTGGCTCTTTTGTCACTATTAGCTTTTGTATTGTTAATGTAAGGTAATTCATGTGGATTATCTAAGGAGTTCCCATGCATGAGGATACTCAAATATGAACTTTATTTACATTTGGCTTATTACAACTTTTCTAAACTGAAAATCTGATCTTGTTTCTCCCAGATTTAAAACCTTTTAAATGACTCTTCTTTGTCTCCACAATGAAGCCCAAATAACCTTTGCCTTGTATTCCCTGCCCATAGTTTATTGAACATGTCCCTCTTGCCCACACTGGACACACTGCTCCCTCTGAAACCCTCCTTGTAGGCCATCTCTCAACACTCCAAATCTTTGTCAAGATTCAGATCTTTATCTGGAAAACTCTGACCTCTTAAAACACAAAATTCAACTAAGTTTTGAAGTTCTTACTGCCTTTTTATTCAGTGATTCATGAATTGGGTAACATCCAAGTTAGTAGATAGAACTCTGAGGAGCTGTACAAAAATGACTTACAGGCAGAAAGTAGTGAGAACAAGGACATTTTACTGGGCAAAAAGCAGTTTGGTTATTGCAAAGTCAACTTTCCTTTAGGGTATGGCAAGAGTCTGTCAGGCAGACACCAAACTAGTGTTCACCAGGTGATTCCTGATTGGTTGAAGATTCCATTTTGGGTGGGGGTGGGGGCGCAAAACTGTATGTCTTATTTTGGTGGCATGGTGTTTAGCAAAAGTGACTCCATTTTGGGCCTTTTGTCTTGTTTTTCATACTTCCTAAATCTGGGTTATGCTCAGACTTTATTACTAGAGTTATGAGATCATTTCGTAATTCCCTGTTTACTTTTATTTAGTTTCTTCTAGATTACGAACTACCCAAAGGCAAGGATACTTGTCTCTTTGTATCATCAGGCTTTGGCACTGTAACCACACAGGTTGCCCCCTTTTAATAAAGTCTCTTGGCTTTTCCTTAACAAAGAGAAGCCTGAATCCCTCAAATAGGACCCAGAGTGTGGGATTTAGACTGAGTAGAGATTAAAGAAGATGGGCGTTTGCAAACCAAGGTAAAGGAAACTGAACAGACACAGGACTCTTAGTTCCCCCGTAAGGCTATAGATAAACTCTTGACTCATGTATTCTTGAGAGGCTTTACAGGAATTTAGACCCCCACCAAATGGGCCACCTCTTGAAAATAAGCATGCAGACCAGAAGACTGATAGCTAAGATTCCTGAAACAGTCCCTTGTCACTTCACCACTGACTGGTCAGAAGAGTGGGCATGAGCTGATCACACACCCTGTAACCCTTTCCTGTAATTTTGCCTTTAAAAAGCTTTTTGCTTATAAGCCAATGGTGTGTTCAGGACCTTAAGTATTAGCTACTTGTTCTCTTTGTATGGTGCCCAGATGTAAATACCCACTTTCTTTAACTGCATCCTATCATGTTTGGCACTGCTGTGCATCAGGAAGATGGACCTAGGTTTGTTTGGTTTGGTAACAGCACTATGCCAAATATATTCTAGTTCAATATGTTTTAATGAATAAATATCATGTTTAAATATCTCCAACTCTATCCATTCTTCTTTTCATAATTTTTGCCCAGAATGTTACAGTTGCACCTCATTATCTTCCTGCCTCCAGTCTCACCCCTTCTCCTATCCATACTTCACATTCTTCTTTTAATATTTGTTGTACTTTGGTTTGTCTTTGTCCTACTGATTGTACACCTTTTCAAGGCACTGATTTGTTCTGTCACTTAACTTGTTATTAAAACACTTTAATAGGTCTCCATTGCCTACAGGATGAATTTCAAGTTATTAAGCATGCTACTGGAGGCAGATCTACTCTGGGTTTCCCCATTAGCACTCTCCCTTGCCAACAGCCTTCTTCCTTACACCCTAGTAAGATATAACTGCTTGTTTTTGTATGTGTCTTTGCCCATGCTGTTCTATTCCTCCCCAATCTTATCTGCCTGGTAACATCAAAATTTAGCTGCTTCCTCCAGAAAGCTCTCTTTCCATCTCTAATACATTTACTTCTGTTGTTATATTTTAATTTATCTGTGTTGTGTTCCATATAAGACTGAGATTCTTGAGGCCTGTGATTTTCACATCCAGTTCTTTTTGTATGTAGTTGATAGGTCGCTTATTAAGTGCTGTTGAATTGAATTAAATGCCTGTGGGTCATGGACTATTTATTACTTAAATTGGAAGTTAAATTTTAACAAAGTGATGCTTTAGGAGTTTTAGGAAAATTATATTAGTTTTTAAAGCATAATCCAAAATGATAGATTTTTGTTTATAGAAATCTAATTAAAAAATGATTCTGATTCTGATTTTTTTGTATTGAATGTTGTAGGAAAATATAAAAAAGATTTTGAGCCATAATTTAAACCTTTTAAAAATAGAGTTAATTATCAAAGTATTTTACAGCATAACTTTATTCCCATGCTGATTTCATCTTTCCATCTTATTTGTTGTCAAAGGAGAGAAAAGTATGAAGTGAAGTGGGGAGGATGAGAGGGAGAGAGATTGAGGATTGAGTTAGGAAAGAGGGAAGGAAGAGGGAGGGAGTAGGGACATATGTGTGTATGACAAGGTTTATTTTACCATTCAAGTGTGCATACTTTAAAAAATCTCTCTGCTTTTTAATAGGATGCATATTCCTGTCTCCAGAAGTTTCTGAATCTTTTACCAATTCCGCAAATAAATCGATTTGCTACAGATTTGTTTCTTCCCTTCCTTCTCCTCAGGCTTTGGTTTTAAATTTTCTCTGTTGTGTTCTGCTTCAGCCATCAGTATTTCTGTTACTTTAAATACTTCAATATATTACGGACATTACACCAAAAATGTTGTTCTTGTGAGTTTATTGTCATATAAGTGTAAGGATGAGGGATGAACTTTGCTTTTTTTTTCCTTTGTCTTTTGTGTTAAAGTAAAAGTTAGTAATAGCCAGCATATTTTAAATATAAAAGTTGTATAAATTGAGGTGTTCAATTCCTTTACATTAGGAAACAGCAGCATAACTAAAACAGAAGAAATTGCTGCATCTGGAAGGTGCTCAGATAGTAGGGGAAAATAACAGCTATATTGTAAGCTTCATGAGGGAATGGGTTTATATCTTTGTATGTTTGTGTTTGCTTTCCATTCTATATGCAGTGCTTAGTGTAACAGTGTATAGTTAACCAATAGTTACTGGAAAATATAGTGTGTAAGTTTTATCATTTTAGATAAAAGTGCATTTAAGAAATATGCTACCTTGTTGTTTGATTTTAGTTCCTGCACTCCTTGTCCATTTCACTTTTTAAAGCCTAACAAGAAAATTAGCAAAATAAATAATCCCATCTTATTTCTGATTTTTGTCTTCATTTTGTTTATATTCCTTTCCATACTTGTTACATGTCAATTTAGGTAAATTATGCTTTGGACCATTATCCAGCACACCATTAGGACTCAGATAGTTTTTAATGCTAATAAACCTTGACATCAGCCTTACTAATTTCAGTTGATTATGTAGACGCACCAGTTTTTAAAAAAAATCTCAACACTGAAATAACAACAGACACTATCTTTTATGTTTTTATGTTCACATCTCACCCTCTTCATTGAATAGAGTAGAAGTATTATATAAAAAATATAAATTATTTTTATTAAAAATTGACATTTATTAAGCCAAGATCACAAGTTTAAATTCTGAGATTTTATCATTAATGGTATGACAATAACAACTTTTTAGTAACTAAAAAAACAACAGTGCCACAACCTCGGTTCACTTTTTTACTTGCTAGTCAAGCTACTTTCCATTATTCATTTGTAGTACTTTATAATGATCCCCTATTCAGTTTTTTTCAGAGTATTACTATGGTAAATGTAGATTATTTTAAAATTAATGTAATACCCACCAGGTGGTGCTGTTTCACCTGTTTTGTCTGTAGAAATAAGGAGAATAGAACTTTCAAAAATATGGAAGATTTCCTAATGTTTTGGAAGTAGAGGAGCTCAGTGGAAAGAAGTATGCAAACATTGTAAGCTTATATTCAGTATTGTTCATCTTTTTCTAGAGTTAACATGGCAGATAACCTTCTATTTAGTCAAAATTAAGTCGTTATCTTTCTAAGGTCGACATAATGTAAATCCTGTTAACTATCATAACTCCATATGCATGAAAATGTAATTATTGATAAAAGCAGGTGTGTATTACCAAAATTTATGTTTCGGTTTCTTTACATTTTTAAGTAAACTATTATCGGAGTTACATAGTTATTTACAAATTAAGGGAAACATTTTGATTATTTTGTTTTTTAATATTTCTCAAATAAGGGAGGTAATTAGGTTTGAATTTATTAATTTAACAGGAAAAAGATGACTTTGAAATTAATTTGCATGTTAGGAAAAAAGCAACTGTGTGGTTCACTATTCATTTAGATGCTGCAGTAGAATGTTACAGTTAAAATGGCTGGCTAATGGGGGCGGGCGGGCAGGCGAGAGGGGCGGGGAGGAGTGCATGCTCCGCGCGCAGGTGCCGCCTGGAGCCCCGTCCTCTCGCTTTGCTGCCGCCGTCGTGCGTGCAGCTCCTCAGTGGGGCCGGGCCTGCGCTCTCTCCTCCTCCTTCCCCGCTTCCCGCTGCCTGGCAGGGCTTGTCTCTCGCTGCTGATGGGACCCCTGTCATCGCCCACCACGAGCACGATGCACCCCAAAAAGGGAGGTGATGGAATTAAAGCACCCCCAATCATTGGAAGATTTGGAACCTCTTTGAAAACTGGTATTGTTGGGTTGCCAAATGTTGGGAAGTCTACCTTCTTCAATGTATTAACCAATAGTCAGGCCTCTGCAGTAAACTTCCCATTCTGCACTATCGATCCTAATGAGAGCAGAGTACCTGTGCCAGATGAAAGGTTCGACTTCCTTTGCCAGTACCACAAACCAGTAAGCAAAATTCCTGCCTTTTTAAATGTAGTGGATATTGCTGGCCTTGTGAAAGGAGCTCATAATGGGCAAGGCCTGGGAAATGCCTTTTAATCTCATATCAGTGCCTGTGATGGAATCTTTCATTTAACACGTGTTTTTGAAGATGATGTTATCACACATGTTGAAGGAAGTGTAGATCCTATTCGAGATATAGAAATAATACATGAAGAACTTCAGCTTAAGGATAAGGAAATGATTGGGCCCATTATAGACAAACTAGAAAAAGTGGCTGTGAGAGGAGGAGATAAAAAACTAAAACCTGAATATGACATAATGTGCAAAGTCAAATCCTGGGTTATAGATCAAAAGAAACCTGTTCGCTTCTATCATGACTGGAATGATAAAGAGATTGAAGTGTTGAATAAAAACTTATTTCTGACTTCAAAACCAATGGTCTACTTGGTTAATCTTTCTGAAAAAGACTACATTAGGAAGAAAAACAAATGGTTGATAAAAATTAAAGAGTGGGTGGACAAGTGTGACCCAGGTGCCTTGGTCATTCCTTTTAGTGGGGCCTTGGAACTCAAACTGCAAGAATTGAGTGCTGAAAAGAGACAAGTATCTGGAAGTGAACATGACACAAAGCACTTTGCCAAAGATCATTAAGGCTGGGTTTGCAGCACTCCAACTAGAATACTTTTTCACCGCAGGCCCAGATGAAGTGCGTGCATGGACCATCAGGAGAGGGACAAAGGCCCCTCAAGCTGCAGCAAAGATTCACACAGAGTTTGAAAAAGGATTCATTATTGCTGAAGTGATGAAATACGAAGATTTTAAAGAAGAAGGTTCTGAAAATGCAGTTAAGGCTGCTGGAAAATATAGACAAGGCAGAAGTTACATTGTTGAAGATGGAGGTATTATCTTCTTCAAATTTAATACACCTCAGCAACCAAAGAAGAAATAAATTTTAGTTATTCCTCAGATAAACATACAACTTCCAAAAGGCATATGATTTTTTTTAATTAAAATTTCTGAAAACTGAAGGGACAAATAAAGTTGGGGCAATGGGAATTGTTTACAAAAAGGACTTTTAAAATTTGTTTTAAAATTAAAATACTGTGTATCTCCACTGAAATGCAAGTTCACTGAATGTGAACAGTTTTGCTTTTCACGTGATTAAGACCCTACTCCAAATTATAGAAGCTTTTCAGGAACCATATTACTCTCATGATACTTCATTAATCTCCATCATGTATGCCAAGCCTGACACATTTGACAGTGAGGAGAACTATGTGGCTCACTCCGTTTTGAATCTACAGAGAATGCATGTTTTACAGTACTCCAGATGTCCACACTCAATAAAACATTTGACAAAAAAAAAAAGACTGGCTAATGGAGTATAGATACTTTTAAGTGAATTGTTTAAGATTCAGCCATTGTTTCTCAGATTTTAAAGTACTTACTTTTTCTATCTTAACTATCACTCTGTATTTGTGTCTGGCCATGAGATTGAAGCATAAAGGTGTACAGGTGCTATTACAAGTACTTGCCAAAGTCATTGTTGATTACGCTAATGGTGATTTTATGGGCATGTGTGAAATAAGAGATTAAATTTGCTTTTATTTCTTACACTTGAATTTTTTCTCTGGAAAGGTTTATGTATTACTTTGAGTTCAGTGGATGAAACATATCTAGAATCTAGTCAATAGAGACAGTAGATTTTCTTGTATTCCTAGATTTGTGAATGAAGAGTTTAGTTGTAATGATATTAACATCCTCATAATACCTTTAAGATTATGAACCACCATACTGCTTTTTCTTGTTTCATAGCATTTGTCATTTATTTTAATTTTGTGTCTAGTTTTAGAGTATACATCAGATATCTCCTGCGAGAGTATGTAGTTCTTCTTGCTTTCCTTTATTCCACTTAGTACAGTGCTTTGCATATATAGATGATCTGTTTATATGTTACATAAAAAAGTAATTTTGTTATGCCAAATATTAGTAGTAGTATTATAATACAAAGGAAATTATTTAGATAGCTTTTCTCCTTTGTAGGAATTTCCATAGTAAAAAGAGAATTCTATATTTTACTGTTTTTATCTTATACTTCTTTGCTGAGATGGCTTTTTTATAGTTGATTTAAAAAGGACCATCTAACTGAATTCTCTTAGAATCATCGTGGTGATGCATTCTGTCATGATGATGCTAAGTGTATTTTCAGTTTCTTAAAAAATAAAAAATCTTGTCATCAGTCTGGTTTCATGCGAATCTTGAGATTTAGAGGTAGTCTAGGTCTAGTTCAGTTCAGGGCCTCTTGGGAGGGTTCTTAAGACCTTCCCAGGAGGTCAGTTGGGGGCAGAGAAATTTTCAAAATGATACTAAGACATTGTTTGCCCTTTTCATTCTCATTAGCTCATGAATATGTTTTTCCAGAAGTTACATGACATGCGATATTGATTGAATGTGTAAGCATATGACAATCTAGCTATCTTCTATTAAGGCAGACATTAAAGAGATTTGCAAAAATTATAAAATAATGTTACTTTCCTCACTAAATTTTTTAGTTTTGAACTAGTTTTCACAAAATGTTACTTATGGTGACATGTAGTGGTTCTATTAAAAAACATTAATAAACATTAAAAAATTAATTTTCTAATGTAACCAAGGATAGATATAAAAGCTCTTTGAAATACATAATACTTTTTATGAAGTGTAAAGGGGTCCTCAGATCAAAGCTAATGAGAACTTCTGATTCTAATGCTTTATCTTCATTTCACAGATAATAGTACTCCAAGGACCAAAGAGGTTAAGTGGTTTCATCATGTACACTCAGTTTTTGGCCTACGGGATACTTGTATCACTGATTTCTGACTGCTTTGATTTTTAAAAAAATAAAGTATTGATGTACAATCTTATATTGGTTTCAAGTCTTCAACACAGTGACTCAACAGTTAGTTACCCATATAATTAAATCCTCACCCTCAACTAGTGCAGTTACTGTCTGTCAATATAGAAACATGTTACAGAATCATTGGCTGTATTCTCGATGCTGTACTACCATCTTATATTATGATTTAGAATTTTTGTGCTCATTTATCCCCTTCACCCTCCCCACCCACCCTCCCCCATGGTAACCACCAGTCACTTCTTAGTGTCTATGAGTCTACAGCTCTTTTGTTTATTTTGTTTTGTTCTGTTTGTTTTCATATTCCACAAGTAAGTAAAATCATGCGGTATTTGTTTTTCTCTGTGTGGCTTATTTCGTTTAGCATAATACCATGTAGGTCCATCCATGTGGTTACAAATGAAAGGATTTCTTTCTTTAATGACTGAATATTATTCCATTGTGGATATGTACCACATCTTCTTTATCCATTCATCTATTGATGGACACTTAGGTTGCTTCTATAACCAGGCTACTGTAAATACTGCAGCAATGAACATAGGGGTGCATATATCTTTTTGAATCAGAGATTTTGTTTTCTTTGGGTATATTCCTAGAAATAGAATTACTGGGTCAAATGGTATTTCTTTTTTTGGTTTTTCGAGGAACCTCCATACTACTTTCCACAGTGGCTACACCAATTTACATTCCCACCAACAGTGCAGGAGAGCCCCCTTTTTTCCACATTCTCACCAACACTTGTTATTTCTTATCTCTTGCATTGAGGCCATTCTAACTGGTGTGGAGTGATACCTCATTGTGATTTGATTTGCATTTTCCTGATGATTAGCAATGTGGAGCATCTTTTCTTGTGCCTGTTGGCCATCTGTATTTCTTCTTTGGAGAAATGTCTATTCAGGTCCTCTGCCCATTTTTTAATTGGGCTATTTGTTTTTTTGATGTTGAGACATATGAATTCTTTATATATTTTGGATTTTAACACCTTACCAGATAAATTGTTTGCAAATATATTCTCCCTTACTATAGATTGCCTTTTTGTTCTGCTGATGGTATCCTTTGCTGTACAGAAGCTTTTTAGTTTGATGTAGTCCCACTTGTTTTTTATTTTGTTTCCTTTGCCCAGGGAGAGGTGTCCAGAAAAAACTTTCTCATGCTTATGTTCAAGAGATTTTTGCCTATGTTTTCATCTAAGAGTTTTATAGTTTCATATCTTATATTTAGGTCTTTGATCCATTTCGAGTTTACTTTTGTGTATGGAGTTAAATAATTTAGTTTCATTCTCTTGCATGTAGCTCTCCAGTTTTTCCAGCACCAGTTGTTGAAGAGGCTGTCTTTTCCCCATTGTATATTTATGGCTCCTTTATCATATATCAATTGGCCATATATGTGAGGGTTTATATCTGGGCTCTCTGTTCTGTTCCATTGATCTATGGGTCTGTTCTTGTGCCAGTACCAAACTGTTTTGATTTCTGTAACTTTGCAGTAGAGCTTGAAGTCAGGCAGCGTAATACACCCAGTTTTGTTCTTTCTCAGGATTGCTTTGGCAATTCAGGGACTTTTATGGTTCCATATGAGTTTTAGGATTATTTGTTCTGTTCATTGAAGAATGCTGTTGGTATTTTGATAGGGATTGCATTGAATCTGTAACTTGCTTTGGGCAGATGGCCATTTTGACAATATTAATTCTTCCTATCCAGGATAGATTTCCATTTATTTATGTGTTCTTTAATTTCTCTCATGAATGTCTTACAGTTTTCTGAGCCTTTCACCTCCTTGGTTAGGTTTATTTCTAGGTATTTTATTCTTTTTGGTGCAATTGTAAATGGAATTGTTTTCCTGATTTCTCTTTCTGCTGGTTTGTTGTTAGTATATAGGAATGCAACAGATTTCTGTGTATTAATTCTGCATCCTGCACCTTGGCTGAATCCAGTTATTAGTTGTAATAGTTTTTTTGTGGAATCTTTAGGGTTTTCTATGTATAATATCATGTCATCTACAAATAGTGACAGTTTAACTTTTTCCTTACCAATCTGGATGTGTTTTGTCTCTTTGTATCTGCTTACCATGGCTAGAACTTCCTGTATTGTGTTGAATAAAAGTGCTTAGAGTGGGAGTCCTTATCTTGTTCCTGATCTTAGAGGAAAAACTTTCAGCTTTTCACCATTAAGTATGATGTTAACTGTGAGTTTGTAGAATATAGCCTTTATTATGTTGAGGTACAAACCCTGTATACCCATTTTGTTGAGAGTTTTTATCATGAATGCATGTTGAACTTTGTTAAATGCTTTTTCAGCAAATTTGAGAAGAAGATGTGGTTTTTTATCTATGTTGGATGCATAGTTAGTTATAATGATTATACCCTTTTGGTGGGCTGACCCTTTTATGATTATGAATATCCTTCTTGGTCTCTTGTTACTTTGTTTTGAAGTCTATTTTGTCTGATATAAGCACTGCCACTCCTGCTTTTTTCTCTATCTGTTTTTAGCTTTAGGTTTGTGGTTACCATAAGGTTCATGGATAGCCTCCTATCTATACAGCAGTCTATATTAAGTTGACGATTGCTGTGTTTCAAAGACAATCTAAAAGTACTTCTTTTCTGTTCATCTTCCTCCTCCACACTTCATGTATTAGATGTCATAATCTGCTTTTTTTGTGTGTATCCCTTGACTGATTTTATGTATAGTTGGTTTTACTACTTTTGTTTTGTTTTAGTTTCATACTTGCATGGTAAGTAATTGTCTACTAATTTTACTGTGGGTTTATTTTCACTGCTAAAGCTAATTAGGCTTAAGAACATTTTCATCTACAGAAGTCCCTTTAACATATCCTGTAATGCCAGTTTAGTGATTATAAATTCCTTCAGCCTTCATTTATCTGGGAAATATAATCTCAGCTTCAAATTTGAATGGTAATTATGCTGGGCAGAGGATTCTTGGTTGAAGATCCTTTTGTTTCAATACATGAAATATTTTATGCCACTACATTCTGACCTGTAAAGTTTCTGCTGAGAAGTCTGCTGATACTGAATGCTTTGATTGAATTGATCAGCTGTTTTACTATTAGATATTCTCCAACCCATTACCAACTCTGAACTCCTTAAAGTGTTTTTAGTTTGATGTTTTAACCAACTTTATTAAGTATATGAGTAAATTGGGAATATTGACTTGATAATTGAGCTACAATAAAATGGTGTGTTATTTTTTAAACACATAAAATGTCTAGTATAACATTGCTATAAAGTATGAACTTGCTATCAGGAGAAAGGAATTCATACATGAAATAGTGTAGCCTTAATATCAAAAACATAAAGTTGAGAGGAAAGATGTAGACTCTCATATTTTAGAAACTCTTTTGCCATCTTCTTTATTTTTTTCCCTCATTACCAATAAAACATTGGTTACAGGCTTCTCTGGATATTTATGACAGTCTATTCATAGAAGAGCAAGGTATTCTATTCTTTAGGTTTCAAAGTTAATAGATAATAATTTCCTATTGTTCTTTTGGTGAATGATTTATTATGTTGATACTATTAGGAGGGTGGATTCGAAAACATTCCCTTTAAAAAAATTGTTGAAGGAATTTAAAACCATGTCATGAAGATGTATTGAAAACCTGGATAGTTTTAACTTGAAAGAGAATCAGGATACATATGAAAACCCTCTTCATTTCAAGGGCTTTCTTCATGTGAAAATGAGATTAGATCTATTGATTTATTTGTGAAGCTCAAGGATTAAAGAACCAATGAGTGAATATTACAGACCGAATCATTTTTGCTCAATAAAGGAATTCTTTCTAGTGGTAAAGAAATATAATTAGCTTGGTTTTTGAAGTAATGAGTTACCTTTCTTAGGAATTGTTAAAATATAGGTCAGGTTGCTTTGTAGGAATATTGGCAAATGAATCAAGGAGATATGGTTAATTGGGTTAGATGACCTTGAAAATCAATTATTTTGTGTTTGCGTATACTTGTTGAAAATAAAGTTTTTAAATAATAAGAGTTTATTTTAAAAAGTCAGTAGTTTAGCAGATATATTCTATTTTTATATCACCTAGTCAATAAGCCAAAAGACTTTATGGACCTGTAGTGGTCTTGCCATGAACAATATAATTGGTCTTCCCAAGAGGAGTCTGTGTTTTATTTGTTCCTTATATTTCATTTGAAAAGATGATGGATTTGTAGCAGAAATTTGGAAGAGAAAGGGGTGATAAATGTTAGGAAGGAAAATAAAATCCATTTTGAAGATGTATATTGAATTTGTGATATTTTCGTATTTATTTTCTAATTTGCTTATGATCACAAATATTTTCTGCCTGTTATCACTCTTTTCCTGTCTGTTCCATATTCTAATTAAGTAAACTATTCCATAACCAATATTTGTGTGAAATTCTCCTTAGTAGTTGGTGGTTTTATAAGTGGTTAGGGTCCTTTGTAATGTAATCACTAAAATGATGATGTCATTGAAATGTATTGTATTAATTTAACATGGTTTTTGGGAGAAGAGAAGGGGAGGATCTAGCTTAATACTTTTAAATATTTTTCTTGACCTTCTAGTGGGAAATACATATTCTTACTTAGAAGTAAATGGATTATAGCAAAATACTTGGTTTTATTTTCATTTGTGAGTGGGTGTTGTTGTTTCTTTGTCTATATATGTATCTTTATATATTACTTATATTCTTAATACTTCCTAAAAGACTTTGAGATCTTATCTTTTTATGTACACACACACACACATATGCAGTTTTATTTGTTCCCTAGATATTTACTGAAGGCCTGGCAGAGAATTTAAGTTAAATTACTATGGCGTTCAGATAGGAAATGAATGAAATGAGCCAAGTTGAAGCAGTAGGTATTGATTAATAGATTAAAACCTCTTTACTAAATAAGATGTGTGACTCTGCAGAGTCTTGCCCTCAGACATGTGGTGTAAGATAGCTATATGTGATGAAATATTTAAGCAGTTAAGCCAGAAATGAAGGAAGGGCTTCCTGGTTAGTCCTCCATTTGTGATATAATGAGTTATAAGAAACACATATTTGGTCATTCAGATGACCAAATACATATTTCCTAGGTATATTTGATCTTTATCCACAGTTCCCAAAAATATTTAGAGCCTTAAAGGTGAAATGGGTGTCTAGTCATGTTAATGAGAAACTTTTGGACCCTGACCAAGGGCAGGGGGCTTGAGGTTGAATTTCTTGCATCCTGCTTCTCTGTTGGAGAGAGCTTTCACACTTGGGGAACCAGAAAGCCTCCAAATGCCACTGAGCCCAAGCTCTGTGAGGATAGAAGCTCCTTTTTTTGGGCATTTGCCCTATCTATCTCTTCATCTGGCTGTTAGCTTGTATCTTTTAGGGCATCTTTCATTAAACTAGGAAACTTGAGTGTTTTCCTGAGTTCTGTGAGCCACTCTAGCAAATTAATTGAATCTAAGGAGGATGTCATTGGAACCTTCAATCTGTAGCCAGTTGGGCAGAAGCACAGGTAACTGCCTAGGGCTTGCTACCGTCATCTGGGGTGTGGGGTGGACAGCAGTCATATAGGATGGAGCCCTTAAGCTGGGGAATCTGGTGCTGTCTCAGGGCAGATAGTGTCAGAATTGAGTTGAGTTCTCAGACATCCTGCTGGTGTGCGAGACTTGCTTGGTGTTGTGTGTGGGAAACCCCCTCCCCCCGACACAAGCATTGGAATTGGGTCCGGGAACTCAAAAGGAGTTATACTGCTGTGTCTGTTATTGCTGTGTGAAAAAAACCCCACCATTTGGCAAAATAAGTGATCATCCCATTTTCCAAGAATGCTCAGGATTTCTTTCATTTATTGACTCATGCATTTATTCACTTAATTAATATTTATTAATATTTTACTCTATGTAAAGCCCTACTCTAGACATTGTATACAGAGTGTCAATTTTCCTTCACTCATAGAATTTACAGTCTAATGAGAAGACAGATTTGACCATAAATTTCTTATTCAGTAAGGACTTCTAATAAAATGTAAAGTAAAAATGCTTAGAACTTGGAGTCTAATGACTTGAGTTCTTATTCTGCCACTATTATTTATCCAGTTAACACTCATTATTAAATGTTTATTATATATATACATATCAGAAATGTAGAGATTAGTTAAGATATAAGCCTACCCTGAAAAATTCAGTCTTTCTAGGATTACAGATTGGCAGTGGCTAACTACACTCAGTTCCATAAAACTGCTATGATTGAATTATGTATAAAATCCTACAAGAGCAGTAAATTCCTTCAGCTGTGAGGGGTGCAAGAAGTTATCTCAAAGAGGTGATATTGGAGCTGGGCCTTGAGAGAGGAGTAGAAATCAGTTGGGAATGGAGGAATGAATCAACATGAACAAAGGAGGAGGTTACCCGCGGCCCCAAACAGAGGGATCTACATGAACACACAGAAGCATGAATGAACAAGGTGCATTTGGAGAACGATGAGGTATTGAATAGTTTGGCTAAAACACTAGATATGTCATGGAAGAAGTGAGAGAAGATGTTACACATGTAAGTTGGAGCCAATTGTGAGAGGCCTTACGTACTAGGCTAAAGTTGGGTTTTTATATCAAGTATTTTGGAACTGCAGAAGGTTTTTAAACTGTAAACATGTCAGTCTACATTTTACAAAGATAATTGAAAGAATATAGGATGAAATTAAGAGAAGTTGAGGCTGGAGGCAGGTATACTAGTTTGAAAACTCTTCATAATATGTATGAGATAATGAGGATCTCATAAGGTACTAGTAGAGACTTTGGAACACAGGGGATAGATTCAAAATATAATTCAGAGGTTGAATTGATAGGATTTAGTGACTGATCAATGAGGAGATTTTGATGTTTTGTCTTTGGCTTCTGTATAAATAAATGGTGATGCTATTAAGTTTGAATAAGTGGAAGAAAGGCGTATTAAAGAGAGAAGAATTAGGAGAGAGAGAGCTGTTAGGTATGTCACTAAATCTCTTAAATTCTCAGCTCGTTATTTGTAAAATATGGGAGGTGGAATCAGTAATTTTTCTGGTTTGGAAATAAGCAGTGCTTTCGTTGTCACAAACTGTAAATGAGTGGTGCAAAAATCATACTTATTATTTATGTTATAGACTAACAATATTAGTTAAGATTTATTGAGTCAGTTAAAATTTATTGAGTGCTTCCTATGAAGCTTAGCTAAAATGCTAGGCATTTTGTATTCATCCTATTCAGTTCTCATAGTAGCATGAGTTAAATATTACTACTATGTGGATTTTCAGAAGAGAGGGTATCTGGACCAAGATTTTATAACAAGTTAAGTAGCAGAATGGGTCTTCAAATCAAGGTCAGTCTGCCTTTAAAACCCAGGCTCTTAACCACTATGTTATTTATTTGTCATACAGAACATGAGAGCTGTAATGGATCTAAAGACATCATCTAGCCCTGCCCTATAATCAAATATATGTCATAGCTAAAATCTGTAATGTCAAGATTAGCTATCCAGTTTACTTAATAAAAAACTTACCCAGTAGCCATTCATTCCTGTTGTTGTCCTTATGGCAGAGTGTGTGTGTGTGTTCACCCCTCTACCATGTGACATGAGTAAATCCTGCTCAGTCTAGGACAATAACTGTCCCATTTCTTTGTGCTAGTTATTAGTTAAGCCATGGGCATGTGACTCATATCTGGCCAATGAGAGATAAGGGGAGGTTGATGAGGGTCTTCTGGGAAAGGTTTTTTTGTTTTTCCTATTTATGGATGTTATCCATCTGGATGGGTGCTTGGAATTGTGGGAGCTATTTTGTGACTGTATGAGGGCTAATTGAGTATAAAATCAAAACATGGTATGGTAGACTGAAAACATGGAGGAAACCTGGATTCTTAGTGACCTTGGCGAGCTGATAAATTACCCAATCCTAAAGCTACTCTGCTTCTTATGTGAAATTAGAGGAAATTTCTTAGTATATGTGAAATAAATTTAGGGCATTTTGAATTGAATTTTTTTTCATATTTACCACTGAAAGAAACCTAATTGGGGTCTAACATGTTTATCCTTGATCTGAAGTACAATAAAAAGCCATTATAAGACTTGCATTAATATTAAGGTACAATTAAAATAGGAATGGTAGGTAATTTTAGTGTCAATGTGCCTAATTTATTTGGGGTAGAATCTAGTAAATATATGTTATGTGTTAAAGTAGCAAAGTATCATTGAGGAAATAAGTCTGATTATTTTGAAAGTTTCTTTGGGCAAAAGGAATAGAAAATAGGTTTTCAAATTCGGATAGGAAGTAGAAATGGATTTATATTGTCAGCTAAGTTTCAGAGTCTCTCATCTGCCCTTCCAAGGCTCTGGGAGGATCCCAAGTGAAGTGTTTACATAGTTACAATATTTTTTGGTAAAATTTGCAAAAGTTAGTTATAACCAGTTAAAACTTTTGTCCCTTTTCATTTTGACTTTCCCTCTATTATACCCTCATGTTGCGTGACATTAGAAGTGGTGAGGCATTTTTGGGGTCTGATTAGGGGGAAGCTTACTAGGGGATACACTTAGATGGAATATATAGTTTGCAGTTTCTGTGTATAGTTAAGTTATTGCTAGCCTTTACGGCATAGGTATTACTTCCAGGAATATTTTTATCATCCACTGTGCGAAAGGCTTTGTGATACGTAGATGCAGGGCCAGGGGTCTTGTCTTAAAGCAATATGAATATGTTCTTGTGTCTGCAACCAGAAGAGAAACATGTTTTAAGTATATAGAATCAGAGGCTAGTCTGGAAAACTATTCTAAATCTTAGAGCTCATCTATGAAAGAAACTTGATGCTTTTTTTCCTAAATCTTACATTCCTAAGATTGTATGTGATCTTTCAGTAATAATTTGTAAAGTTGATACAAACTTTCCTAAACTATCACTAATAAAAATTGATCAAACAGATTAGCAAAAAGACTGAATTATTTATTTTCTTAATATTAAAAAATTGTTATATGAAGGGGCAATCAAAAGTATACAATCAGAATTGTAGGAAAAAGAATATTACAGAGGTTGGACAAACAGTTGATAAAAATATGCCATTCTTTCTGGAATTTATTTTCTGTGGTACTTGTCAGCTTTAAAAAATTTGTATTTTGTTGTAATTTATTTTCACATTCTATAAAATTATTTACTTCACACCTAATTTTGTATTCTTTTCCTTAAAGAGAGTTCTTCAGGTTGTAAAAGTCTGTCCCAGAAAACTTGGATCCATTCTTCATAGGAAACAAAAACTAAGATTTGTTTTGTATAAGGGTTGAAATAGGTAAGTCAGATGACAGTTATGTGAGTACTGTGTTCCAGGATTATGATAGAAGATACGGGTAAAAAGTTTGAAATTAACGGAGAGAATTGGGGTGGAATAGAATGTAATTATTTTAATAGTTACAGTGGGTTTGAGTGATAATATCTTCTCTTAACACTTTATCAGGTTATTTCTGGTACCTAGCTGTGGCAGTTTTGATGATATTTCCTTCATTAATATTCTTCAGGAATTGGAATAGGAGAGATCTGATGGGAGGAAGAAGGCCCCCTACTGTGTGTCAGCTAATGAACGGACAGAATCATCCCCTGTTGTCTAATAAAGAATTCGTCTGTTTTTTTTACCCTAGGTTCCTAGTACCAAGTAGCTAAAAATCCTTGGAATTTTCCAAGTGACAAAAGTGTCTTTGTTACTCTTGAGCTGTTTGGATCACTGTACTATCACTATGATTATGCCAATAAAGTGACTCATGGTGGGCCCTAGATAGCTTCAGGAGTGGGGATGGTCACCCAGGAAGACCAAACCATGTGATTAAAGGGTTGGGACTTTGAGCCAGTCCAAATTCTGGAAAGGGAAAATTTGGAGATTGAGTTCAGTGATGTGCCAGTGATTTAATCAGTCATTGTAAAGGAGTCCCAATAAAAACTCTGGACATTAGAGCTCAGTGGAACTTCCTTGTTGAAGAACAGAATACATACCAGGAATGTGTTGTGCCCTGATTCCATGGGGAGAGTACCTGGAAGCTCTGTTTTTGGGACCCTTCCAAATCTTAGCTTATTTGTCTCTTCATTTGGCTGTTTCTGAATTGCATAATTTATAATAGAACTATAATTGTAAGTGTAGCACTTTTCCTGAGTTATGGAACTCATTCTAGTGTATTACTGAACCTGAGGGGATAATGAAAACCCCCAGATTTAGTCAGTCATAAGTGTGAGTGGTGTGTGATGTTGAGGGAGTCTTGTGAACCATGTCCTTTCACTTATGAGATCCATAAGTTTAACGTAGGTCCAGTAACTGGATGGTTAGTGCTAAAACTGAACTGCAGTATACCAGTTGAGGTTGGCAGAATATACCTCCAGAAAGACAAATTCTAAAATGAAGTGCCAAAATACTGAACACAATTTAGGACTTGGTATTTTGCAGCAGCAAAACAAAAAATGAACAGACAATTCACAGGATGTTCAACTTCATTCACAAGAGATGGAACATTATTTTGGTATGGTTTTTATTAATTTATTTGGTTTTGAAAATGTTTCAGTGTTTTATTATCAGGAAATGTTAATTATCAGTTCACATGTTGTGTTAGATAGGATTGAATTTGCATACACTGGAAAGCCCAAATTACAGTGACATAAACAAGATAGAACTTTATTTTTTTCTCAAATAAAAGAAGTCTGGAAATAGGCAGTCCAGGTTAGTATAACAGCTTTACAGTCATCAGGAGCCTAAGCTCTTATTTTCTCTGTGCTCACTTACATTTTCAGGGTCACTTTATGGTGACTGTTACTTGAAGACATATTAGGTCTTATAGTAGGTCCTGTACTTAGAGCAATCTGTACAACAGATCCAGTCTCTGAACTTTCGGATTTTATGAGTGAAGAAGCAGCTTGTAAAAGTGAAGGTGTAATAGGCATCATATACTGGCTTCTCTTGGGGAAGGGTGGAGGCAGCCGAGGAGAATGCCATTTCTGAATAGATTAAATTAGGAGCAAAAGTAGTGATAATTATAATGATATAATCAAAGTACTATGAGTAAATTTAAACAAACAACAGTAAGATAATCATATAGTATGCTAAAGGAAATAATAAAGGAAACTGTTTAAGGCACAATAAGCTTAGAGAAGGGAGTGATTAACTTTGGGTAGGGTCTGTGATTCAAGATCAACAGGACAGTCTTTCAACTGACTTAAAAATCCCTATCTAGTTTCTCCCTTAATCTCCTTTGTTTTCCAGGCTTTAGTGTCTTGATTAGTCTCAGATTTTCTATTTGCAATTTCTTGATTGTGCTCTGACTTCAGTGCTTATTATAGTTCTCTGCCTGGAAGTTCTTGTTCTTCCCAGAAGGCTAATTTCTTTTGTTCCTTGAAAATTCAGGATTCATTAAAGGGTTACCCATTCCCTTCCTGCCATCACGCTAACCTTTCCTGCACTTCCACAACATTTTAGTACTCTTTTCTTTGTATTGAAGTTACTTTTGGTTTTCCATTTCCTATAAATTGTATATTATTTGAAGACAGAAAATGTGTGTTTTTAAAATTCTTGTTTATCTTCTTAAAAATAATAAAACATTTATATGCAAAAAATTTAAATATAATGTGCTTACCTGCACATGCTTTTTCTCTATTGCTGTGTGCATAAATATATACAGAACTCCTGTAATCTTTAAATATTTAAAAGTATAATTTTCCAAAAAAAATCTAGACTTTTAGGTCTCTTTAGTTTCTTATAACTGTAAGTTATATAATTTTGTAAAATGTATTTTAAATGCATTTATATTGAACATGTACATGAAAGTTGTGTTCTACATTTGGAAAATACTAGCATAACCAAGTTATTAACAGCTTTCTCTCTGGAGAGTATAAGTGTTGTAACTCTTCTATTTCTTATTTATTAATTATTATAAATTATAATTGCAAAATTATGCAAATTCATCTGTTTTTTTTGTCCTAACAAGTATATTGCATGTTCCTTGTGAAAGACCAAAATGATTTATAAATATGTAGAAAGCAAAAGATCACAGTTACTTAGCCATGAGATAACCAATGACAGTAATTTGGTATATATATTTCCAACATATTCCTTAAAGAGTATTTGATATAAACAAAAGAATATGTATCATGTTGTGATGTATACTAATGAAACGAATCTTCATGAACCCTCACCCAATATAAGAAATATATTATTAGTAGCTTTGAACACTCCCTGTGTACTCCTCTTAGATCTCATTCTCCCAAATCCCCCACAGAAATAACATTTTCCTGGATATAGGTGTTTTTTTAATATCTCCTTTCTCTATAGTTTTATCATAAATATGTATTCCTAAACCATATGTTCCTTAGTTTCCTTTATTCCTAAACCATATATTTCCTTTAGTTTATAACTGTATAAAGTTAATATATTTTTGTGTATTTTTATGATTTATCGTTGTTGATACATGTAGCTGTTGTTCATTGATTTTCATTGTTGAATAACTAGTATTCCATTGCATGAATATATGTTACTTTATTTTTCTATTCATCTGTTGATGGACATTTGTGTCATTTCCAGTTGTTTTTTGATTATGAACAATACTGTTATGAACATTCTTAAATGTGCCTCCTGTTGTCCATATATGCAATAATTAAGGTAGTGCTTACCAAAATACTGTCAACTAGAACTAACAGCAAGAAATACATTTTACATTGAAGTGCATGCAGAGACACATACACACCCCTATAACTGAAAGTAACATTTCATGAAATAGCACTTTTTCTTTCTAAATATACTAAAATAAAAATATAAGTAAGTTAATGACAAATATGATTTTTAAATCTCGAAAATGAGTAATACAAAGTATTTAGAAATATTTTGCTTTGGAAATATTTATACAATTTTGGAAATTTTAATGATAGGTATTCTTGCCAATTCATAAACTCATTTCAATTCACTGTATATAAGAACACTGCAGTATGTTTTTTTGGTACACTGTTGAGCCTGTTGCTTTGCTATATATATATATATTTTTTTTGTGTGTGTTTTATTTATTTATTTATTTATTTTATTTTGATATCATTAATCTACAGTTAAATGAGTAATATTATGGTGATTACACTACCCCCTTCATCAGGTCCCCCCCCCAACCCCATTGCAGTCAGCTTTGCTATATTTTTAATGAAGTCAAAGTTGAAATCCTAGTTCATACTATTAGGTTGTTGTCAATGGTAATAACTCGGTTTCTATTTAGCAATAGAAATTTCTTTTTGGTCATAATCTAAAATAATTCTTTCTGTTTGGGCATCAAATTTAATGATCAAATTATTGATTCATGGTTTAAAAAATGGATCTTTTATCCAAATGATTTCCTTTAATGTTTCATATTTCTGTTTCAGAAATTAATCATGAAATGTTTTACACAGAAAAGTAAGAAGTTACAGTATATTTCCTTTAGTTCAAAATTGTCTTCATTAATAATGTCTTCAGTAAGCTTGGGAGCATATAGTAACTAGGAACATTTAAGTTTTGTTTTCTATAACATTAATGTTTTTGGTATCCTCAGATGTATCTTATGTCTTAAATAATGTGTTCAAATAGATTATTTGTTTACTATATTTTAACATTTATTTCTTTAAGAGTGTTGAAAATAATTAATATACTTGTTTTATCCCCCAGTTTTTCAACAATATTTGCCAGATGAGATTTGAATTCACATGAATAAAAAAGAATATCTTATTCCTGCATTTCATACCATCTTCTCTGCTTAGTGTTGTCTTTCTCAACGATCAATAAATGCCCTTCAGCATTGTATTCTAAGTGGTTATGGACAGTTTCAATCTCTGAACAAAATATTTTAGAAAATCAGCTATTCAGTGAGCTTCCTTTCATTACATTAACAGCTTTTATTATATTTTATCCATGAGATTTGGTGGAATTTCTGTGCTAAAATTATATAGAATAGTGATTTCAGCCAATTCTTTGTTTTAGTAGCCTCCTAATTTTTTTTTATAATATAATTTATTTTGGTATCATTAATCTACAATTACATGTGCAATATTATTGTTATTAAACTACCCCTTCATCAGGTCCCCCCCACCAACCCCATTATAGTCACTGTCTATCAGCGTAGTGAGATGCTATAGAATCACTACTTGTCTTCTCTGAGTTGTACAGCCCTCCCCGTGCCCCCACAACATTACGTCTGCTAATCGTAATGCCCCCTTTCCCCTCTTATCCCTCCCTGCCCACCCATTTTTCCCAGTCCCTTTCCCTTTGGTAACTATTAGTCCATTCTTAAGTTCTGTGAGTCTGCTGCTGTTTTGTTCCTTCAGTATTTTTTCTTTGTTCTAATACTCCACATATGAGTGAAATCATTTGATAGTTGTCTTTTTCGGCTTGGCTTATTTCACTGAGCATAATACCCTCTAGCTCCATCCATGTTGTTGCAAATGGTAGGATTTGTTTTCATCTTATGGCTGAATAATATTCCATTGTGTATATGTACAACATTTTCTTTATCCATTCATCTACTGATGGACACTTAGGTTGCTTCCATTTCTTGGCTATTGTAAATAGTGCTGCGATAAACATAGGGGTGCATATGTCTTTTTCAAATTGGGCTGCTGCTGTCTTAGGGTAAATTCCTAGGAGTGGAATTCCTGGGTCAAATGGTATTTCTATTTTGAGTTTTTTGAGGAACCTCCATACTGCTGTCCACAATGGTTGAACTAATTTGCATTCCCTTTTCTCCACATCCTCGCCAACACTTGTTGTTGTTTGTGTTTTGGATGTTGGGCATCCTCACTGGTGTGAGGTGATATGTCATTGTGGTTTTAATCTGCATTTCTCTGATGATTAGCGATGTGGAGCATCTTTTCATGTGCCTGTTGGCCATCTGAACTTCTTCTTTGGAGAAGTGTCCATGTCCTCTGCCCATTTCTTAATTAGATTATTTGCTTTTTGTTTGATAAGGTGTGTGAGTTCTTTATATATTTTGGATGTCAACCCTTTATCAGATACGTCAATTATGAATATATTCTCCCATACTGTGGGACGTCTTTTTGTTCTACTGATGGTGTCCTTTGCTGTACAGAAGTTTTTCAGCTTGATATAGTCCCACTTGTTCATTTTTGCTTTTGTTTCCCTTGCCCGGGGAGATATGTTCATGAAGAAGTTGCTCATGTTTATGTCCAAGAGATTTTTGCCTATGTTTTTTTCTAAGAGTTTTATGGTTTCATGACTTACATTCAGGTCTTTGATCCACCTTGAGTTTACCTTTGTGTATGGGGCTAGACAGTAGTCCAGTTTCATTCTCTTACATGTAGCTGTCCAGTTTTTCCAACACCAGCTGCTGAAGAGGCTATCTCCCCATTGTATATCCAAGGCTCCTTTATCAAATATTAATTGACTGTATATGTTTGGATTAATGTTTGGATTTTCTATTCTGTTCCACTGGTCTGTGGGTCTGTTTTTGTGCCAATACCAAATTGTCTTGATTACTGTGGCTTTGTAGTAGAGCTTGAAGTCAGGGAACATAATTCCCCCTGTTTTATTCCTCCTTCTCAGGATTGCTTTGGCTATTCGGGGTCTTTTGTGGTTCCATATGAATTTTAGAATTATTTGTTCCAGTTCATTGAAGAAAGCTGTTGGTAGTTTGATAGGGATTGCGTTGAATCTGTAGATTGCTTTAGGTAGTATAGCCATTTTGACAATATTTATTCTTCCTAGCCAAGAGCATGGGATGCATTTCCATTTGTTAGTGTCCTCTTTAATTTCTCTTAGGAGTGTCTTGTAGTTTTCAGAGTACAGGTCTTTCACTTCCTTCGTTAGGTTTATTCCTAGGTATTTTATTCTTTTTGATGCAATTGTGAATGGAATTGTTTTTCTGATATCTCTTTCTGTTAGTTCATCATTAGTGTATAGGAAAGCAACAGATTTCTGTGTGTTAATTTTGTATCCTGAAACGTTGCTGAATTCAGATATTAGTTCTAGTAGTTTTGGAATGGAGTCTTTAGGGTTTTTTATGTACAGTATCATGTCATCTGCAAATAGTGACAATTTGACTTCTTCTTTACCAATCTGGATGCCTTGTATGTCTTTGTTTTGTCTGATTGCTGTGGCTAGGACCTCCAGTACTATGTTGAATAACAGTGGAGAGAGTGGGCATCCCTGTCTTGTTCCCGATCTTAGATGAAAAGCTTTCAGCGTCTCGCCGTTAAGTATGATGTTAGTTGTGGGTTTGTCATATATAGCCTTTATGATGTTGAGGTACTTGCCGTCTATACCCATTTTGTTGAGAGTTTTAATCAGGAATGGATGCTGAATTTTGTCAAATGCTTTTTCAGCATCTATGGAGATGATCATGTGGTTTTTGTTCTTCTTTTTGTTGATGTGGTGGATGATGTTGATGGATTTTCGAATGTTGTACCATCCTTGCATCCCTGGGATGAATCCCACTTGATCATGGTGTATGATCTCTTGATGTATTTTTGAATTCATTTGCTAATATTTTGTTGAGTATTTTTGCATCTACGTTCATCAGGGATATTGTTCTGTAATTTTCTTTTTTGGTGAGGTCTTTGCCAGGTTTTGGTATTAGAGTGATGCTGGCTTCATAGAATGAGTTTGGAAGTATTCCCTCCTCTTCTATTTTTTGGAAAACCTTAAGGAGAATGGGTGTTATTTCTTCTCTATATGTCTGGTAGAATTCAGAGGTGAATCCATCAGGCCCAGGGGTTTTGTTCTTGGGTAGTTTTTTGATTACCAATTCGATTTCGTCGCTGGTGATTGGTCTGTTTAGTTTTTGTGTTTCTTGCTTGGTCAGTCTTGGAAGGTTGTATTTTTCTAAGAAGTTGTCCATTTCTTCTAGGTTTTCCAGGTTGTTAGCATATAGATTCTCATAATATTCTCTTATAATTCTTTGTATTTCTGTAGAGTCCGCCGTGATTTTTCCTTTCTCATTTCTGATTGTGTTTATGTGTGTAGATTCTCTTTTTCTCTTAATGAGTCTGGCTAGGGGTTTATCTATTTTGTTTATTTTTTCAAAGAACCAGCTCTTGGTTTCATTGATTTTTTTCTATTGTTTTATTCTTCTCAATTTTATTTATTTCTTCTCTAATGTTTATTATGTCCCTCCTTCTGGAGACTTTGGGCCTCATTTGTTCTTCTTTTTCCAATTTCAGTAATTGTGTCTTTAGACTACTCATTTGGGAATGTTCTTCCTTCTTTAAATAGGCCTGGATTGCAATATACTTTCCTCTTAGAACTGCCTTTGCTGCATCCCACAGAAGTTGTGGTTTGTCTTGTTGTTGTCATTAGTCTCCATATATTCTTTGATTTGGTCATTAACCCATTGAATAATTAGGAGAATGTTGTTAAGTCTCCATGTATTTGTGAGCCTTTTTGGTTTCTTTCTAAAATTTATTTCTGGTTTTATACCTTGGTGATCTGAGAAGTTGGTTGGTAGGATTTCAGTATTTTTGAATTTACTGAGGTTCTTTTTGTGGCCTAGTATGTGGTCTATTCTTGAAAATGTTCCATGTGCACTTGAGAAGAAAGTGTATCCTGCTGCTTTTGGGTGCAGAGTTCTGTAGATGTCTGTTAGGTCCATCTGTTCTAGTGTGTTGTTCAGTGCCTCTGTGTCTTTACTTATTCTCTGTCTGGTTGATCTGTCCTTTGGAGTGAGTGGTGTGTTGAAGTCTCCTAAAATGAATGCATTGCTGTCTATTTCCTCCTTTAATTCTGTTAGTATTTGTTTCACATATGCTGGTGCTCCTGTGTTGGGTGCATATATACTTACAATGATTATATCTTCTTGTCGGACTGACCCCTTTATCATTATGTAATGTCCTTTTTTATCTCTTGCTACTTTCTTCGTTTTGAAGTCTATTTTGTCTGATACAAGTACTGCAACACCTGCTTTTTTCTCCTTTTGTTTGCATGAAATATCTTTTTCCATCCCTTCACTTTTAGTCTGTGTATATCTTTGGATTTGAGGTGAGTTTCTTGTAGGCAGCATATAGATGGGTCTTGCTTTTTTATCCATTCTGTTACTCTGTGTCTTTTGATTGGTGCATTCAGTCCATTTACATTTAGGGTGATTATTGATAGATATGTACTTATTGCCATTGCTGGCTTTAGATTCGTGGTTACCAAGGGTTCAAGGGTTGCTTCTTTACTATCTAACAATCTAACTTAACTTTCTTTTTAAGTAATTGTAAACACAGTCTGATCTTTCTTTATTTCTCTCCCTTCTTATTCTTCCTCCTCCATTCTTTATATACTAGGTGTTTTATTCTTTGCCTTTTGTTAGTATTTGGATGGTCTGCTTTCTTTGCTGTGGTTTTATTTTCTCTGGTGACATCTTTTTAGCCTTAGGAGTGCTCCATCTAGAGCAGTCCATTTAAGATATCCTGTAGTGGTGGTTTATGAGAGGCAAACTCTGAACTTTCGTTTGTCTGGAAATTGTTTAATCCCTCCATCATATTTAAATGATAATCGTGCTGGATACAATATTCTTGGTTCGAGGCCCTTCTGTTTCATAACTTTAAATATATCATGCCATTCTCTTCTGGCCTGTAAGGTTTCTGTTGAGAAGTCTGATGATAGTCTGATGGGTTTTCCTTTGTAGGTGATCTTTTTTCTCTCTCCAGCTGCCTTTAATACCCTGTCTTTATCTTTGATCTGCCATCTTAATTATTATGTGTCTTGGTGTTGTCTTCCTTTGGTCCCTTGTGTTGGGAGATCTGTGGGTTCCATGGACTGCGAGACTATTTCCTTCCCCAGCGAGGGAAAGTTTTCAGCAATTATTTCTTCAGAGACACTTTCTATCCCTTTTTCTCTCTCTTCTTCCTCTGGTACTCCTATAATGCGAATATTGTTCTATTTGGATTGGTCACACAATTCTCTTAATATTTTCATTCCTAGAGATCCTTTTATCTCTCTCTGTCTCGGCTTCTCTGTATTCCTGTTCTCTGATTTCTATTCCATTAACAGTCTCTTGCATCTCGTCCAGTCTGCTGTTAAGCCCGTCGATCCCTTGTCTGATTTCTGCATTGTCTTTCCTCACTTCCCTCACTTCGTCCCTCAGCTCTTGCACATTTCTCTGTAGGTCCATCAGCATGGTTATGACTTTTATTCTGAATTCTTTTTCAGGAAGACTGTGCACTTCCATCCCTTCAGGCTCCCTCTGTGGGGTTGTCTGGTTGATCTTAGTCTGAACCATATTCCTCTGTCTTTTCATGGCTATAGAAGTGGTCGCTGGTAGGTGCCACTTATGTCAGCTCGGCTCTTTAAGACTTTATAAAGAGAAAAAAAAAAGAAAGACAGAAAGAAAAAAAGAAGAAAAGAACAAAACAAAACAAAACAAAAAACAAGAAACAAAACAAAACAAAACAAAACGCCCATCAGCAGTAGATTCTGTGGGGATGCTGTAGGTGGCGGTGTTGCCCTACTATTCCACAGCTGTGGCCGCGCTGCTCCGTAGGGCCCTTTATAGCTCTGGCCAGGGTGGGAACAAATGAGAGGCTGTTGATCTCAGTGAGAAGTGTAAGTACGGCCACGCTTCCCCAGTCGCCAGCTAAGGTGTCCGAAACTCCCCAGGACTCCCAGTCTGCTGGCCTGAGTGTGCCCGGGCGTTCCGGCTCCTCTGGTGGACTCCTGTGTCTTTAAGACTGCTGAAGAAAGCGCGTGCTTTTTTTTTTCCTTCCTGGGAGCCGGCTGCAAGCACCGTGGCGCGTTCCCGCTCAGATCCCGCCCCTCTGTCTCTCCAATATCCGCTACACTGCGCGATATGGGTCAGCGCTCCCCGCGCAAATCACCGGGGCTGGCTACTTCACAGGGTGTACTTCCACTCCCTCCCGGCTCTGAATCCTCTGCTCCCCGCCGGTGCCCTGGGGTGGTGGAGTGCTCCGGGCCCCCTGGTTCACGGCTCCGTATCTTACCCGCTTCTTGGGGTGCCGAGTCCTCTTGGGTGTAGCTGCACGCTGTGCGCTTTCCTGTGTATTCTGGTCTCTCTTTTAGGAATAGTTGTATTTGCTGTATTTTCGTAGATAAATACAGTGTTGGGAGGAGATTTCTGCCACCCTGGTCACACCGCCATCTTCCCGGAAGTCAATCTAGCCTCCTAATTTTTAAGAATAATTCTGCTCCTTCCCAGTCGTAGTTGCTCTTACATCACTTACAATTCTTTTAAACTTTATTCTAATTTATATTGAGCAGCAATGCACTTTGTAATTCTATGAGTATATTTTAACCACTTATATGAGAGGTTAAAATTTCTACAATACAAAAATCTTGCAGTAGATGGTTTTCCCACATGTATCTGATGTAAATTGAAAGAATTCTTATCAAGTTGTGTCATGAAATTTATGCCAGATTGAAACAGAAATAAACAGTTTCTTGATATATCTGCAATAGTACAACTTTATGTTACAGTATATCATCACCAAAAGATCTTGCTTTTAATTTATCTGCTCTTTATTATTAAAACAAATGTGCTGTCAAAAATACATTCTGTGTACAGTGCTAAAAGTAAAAAAAATGTTTAGTGATATGTGAGTCACTTTCTTTTGCCATGAGTTGGGCAAGTATAAATGACAATAGCAAGAACAACTAAGAATTGGGTTGATAACTGCCTTTTCTTTTCTCTGAAAATATTTCAGGAATATAGGGCATGTTGTTTTTCTAAGTGTCTTTTTACTTTTGAAGGTTTTAATCTTTCATTTACAGAATATCATTACAAATAGTTCTTGGGGTTTGTCACTTTTATTAATTCTTTTTGCACAGCATTTTCAGTATTTACTCTTCCGGACTGAGCAACAAGTTAGAATATGTCTCCATTTTTTCCTTCCTCATTTTTCTTCTAAAAATAAAGCCATTTATTTTAATGTCATTTTGCTTTTGTTTAATTGTTTAAAGTTAAAATTGTGAACTTGAAAAATGGTAGTCTATGATCCAAAAAAGATTTCCAAGCAAAACAGTTGACTCTCTTATGGCTGTTGGATAATATTTGTTCCAAACTTTTTCACAACTAGAGTGAATCATGTTAATATAAAATTATACTGTACATTATTAACCTTTCTATTATGGTGATGGTAAAAATCAGAAAACTAGATGACACTCTTTGGATGTCATGGTGATCAGAGTCAAGAAAAGCTTCACAGTGGAGATGGACACAAATTTAGTTGAAGGAAGAGTAAAATTTCATCAAGTGGAGGTGTCAGAAAAAGAATTCTGACACAGCATGCGGAAAGGCAGGAAAGCCTGAGTGCAGCATATTTATTAGCTTTGTCTCTGGAGCATTTTGTAAGTTGTATTGAGTATTCTGAGATGACAGAAAAGCAGGCAGGGTTCATTTCATGGAGAATGATACTAAAAAGATTATTTTAGGCAGGTGACGTGTTCAAATTAGCGGTTTTGAAAGGGTGCTTGATATCTTGGTTAACTTTTGGTAGATTTGGCAAGAACTGATTGTTTTGATATGATGGTGAATTAATACAAAAAGAAATTTAGGTTGCTATTTGTCTTCAAAGACCTCATGAACATTATCTAACCTATCTTCATAACCTATTTAGTGAAGTAGATGTCTTTGAGATAATTTTTTATGAAATTTTAAAGTTTAAACTTTTTCAAGGTTTAACTTTCTCAGATAATTAGACTAATGAATTATGAGCAGAGGTAAAAAATATTTTTCTGGGCTGAAGCATTTAATTACCAGTGAAAGACTGTCCAGAGCTCTCTTTTCTTCTGCCATGATGACTGGCAGAATTGAGTTAAGGATTGCTCTGTCTTGGGCACTGAAATGAAAAGAAATGGAGTAGAACCCTTAGATGACCCATGAACATCTAGTGTAAGTGAGAAAAAAATGGCTTATGTTTTAATCCACTGGGATTTTATAGTTGTTAACTGACACATTGCCTGAGGTTACCTGAACCTCACCTACCCTGTCTTCACTGATGCAACTTGCATATTAAAACTTAGTTTAGAAATAAAATTATTTTAGAAGGAATCGTTATAGAAATATAAAAGTTTACAGCAAAAATTTTACCTACTTGATTTAGAGATAGTGAAATCAACAATAGTTAATGTACATAAGTTTTCATATTGTATGGAGACTGTGATATGAGTTATTATTACAAGTGTCTATAACAAAGTCAAATTTTGAAAGAGATTCAAATTACCTTATCTTTAATTTGTTAACATACATACAACAAGACTGATATTAATCCATCATGTAATTGGGTAAAAATTGAAGACAGCTACATGTTTACAGATGGAATTGAACCTTACAATTGATATTATTTTACAATAAGTATTTATATAATAAGTAACTCAAGTTTTTTTTTGTATTTTGATATTCCAAATTCCAAAATAATCTATATGCACATTTTAAAATAAGGAGTGTAGTGACATTAATATTTATTTGAAAATATAAGTTAAAATAATTCATAATTTCTTGACATAATTATTTTGGGTAATCATCCAATATTATTACAATAATCATCTATATAGGTGATACATAGGTGATCTATAAAGGTGATAATTTTCTGTAAGACATTCTTATGGTGTTTTATTATAACTAATTATGAATAATGAGTAAAAATTATACTACAAACATAGAAACCAACATATGCTTAAGATTGTTATATTTACTGGTAATAAATTAGATTTTTACACTAAGTGATTCCTGTTTATCTAGGCAATAAACTTAAACTGTAGAAAAAAACACAGTGTAACTTGTACTGTAAATAAACTATTAGCAATGAGCATCACAGTGAGAGCTGGTAGTATATGAATTATTCACTGCAAACTTACTATCTCTGTGTCATTAGCATGTAAGATAATAAACCTAATTACCATGGCTTTAAACTCAGGGGAGTTAGCAATTTATGTGTGGAACTTCCTGGGCTGTAGTTACCACTCACAAGGGTATTGAGACAACTGCAGACACTACTTCTGTGTTCTGTTGCTGAGATGTTCTCTTTACTTGCGCCTTTTGTGGTAAATTAGTGTTTGTCTATTTTTAGGGTAAGACAAAGCTTGCTTGAATACCTTTTAAAGGAGTTATGAGAAATATTTAAGTATTTTAATATTTTTTTAGTGTAATTTAGTGTTACTGGTAGACAAAATAATATTGGTATGTATTCTTTTGTTCACAGTAAGTTAGCATCACATATTATAGTAGATTACAATATATAGTGTAATTACTTGAAAAATCTAGGCCAAAAGGTTAATCAGTTTTGTCCTTTTAAAGGATTTGGATTGAAATGATTTACTTTAAAAGTACTTGGTATTAGCATATAGCCCTTCCTAATCTATAATATTGTATCTCTGATCTTAAAGTTTGATGAACTTCTTGCTTCTATTTTCTCTTACAGTGTAAATTATCTGTAATAAGCCATCTTAATTAAAGTTGGTAAATCTACAACTGCTTCAATTATACACTAATCAATTGTATACTAATTTAATTCTACTTATCACAGTACAGCACATCATTAATTAGTTTCAGACGTAATACAACGGATTTAGAAGTAATCAGAATTTGAAGCATTTTATTTAGCTGGGAAAAGGTGAAGGGTGATAATGTCAAGTAATTCACGTATCAGTTCTGATAAACTAAGAAGTTCGTCTTTGAAAATGAAGGTGTGCAGGTACCATTTATACTCATTGAGTCCTGTAGATTGAAATGGTGATATCTTTGGAATTATTAATATAATATTCTACTTTTTTCCTTGAATAAGTACCTTTTTTAATGGTGTCAAACTATTTTCTATAATATAGTTGTTTAACATATATATATAGACATACATATATACCTTCATTCATTGCTTTTCAACCTTCTTGTCATGGCCCACACAGAATATTTATTAGCAGTTTGGTTTTAACATAGAAGCATGTGCTCAGATGTATTTTTTTCAGAAATACGTTAAATAAAATGATTAGAATTAATTTGAAAACCCTTAGCAAAGTGATCATCTTTCAAGGTTTTATTCTTGTTGAGTTTGTGATTTAAGTGTGTCTTAGAATTCTTAGAAATGAGTTAGGGATTCAGTGTAATAAATTTGCTCAATTAACTTTTAATTAAATGATTCAGATTAAATTTCATTTACTTAGTCTTTCTGTATATTCTTTCCCTGCCCAGCTTTCTTCCCAATAAATTACTATTTCTTTGTTTGCCTATGTTGTATTTCTTTATAAGAATGTTCTGGATGGTGGTTTTCTAGGTCATGAAAACTATGCTAAACGCATTTCACCCCCCATTTTTTAAAAATTTTGGTATCATTAATGTACAATCACTTGAACAACATTATGGTTACTAGACCCCCTATTATCAAGTCCCCCCCACATACCCCACTACACTGACTGTCCATCAGCGTAGTAAGATGCTATAGAATCATTACTTGTCTTCTCTATAAATACTGCCTTTCCTGTGTCCCCTGCCGCTGCATTACATGTGCTAATAATAATGGCCCTTTTCCCCCCTTGTCCCTTCCTTCCAACCCATCCTCCCCAGTCCCTTTCCCTTTGGTAACTGTTAGTCCATTCTTGGGTTCTGTGAGTCTGCTGCTGTTGTGTTCCTTCAGTTTTTCCTTTGTTCTTATACTCCACAAATGAGTGAAATCATTTGATGCTTGTCTTTTTCTGCTTGACTTATGTCACTGAGCATAAGACCCTCTAGCTCCATCCATGTTGTTGCAAATGGTAGGATTTGTTTTCTTCTTATGGCTGTATAATATTCCATTGTGTATATGTACCACATCTTCTTTACCCATTCATCTACTGATGGACACTTAGGTTGCTTCCATTTCTTGGCTATTGTAAATAGTGCTGCAATAAACATAGGGGTGCATCTGTCTTTTTCAAACTGGGCTGTTGCATTCTTAGGGTAAATTCCTAGGAGTGGAATTCCTGGGTCAACTGGTATTTCTATTTTGAGTTTTTTGAGGAACCTCCATACTGCTTTCCACAATGGTTGAACTAATTTGCATTCCCACCAGCAGTGTAGGAGGGTTCCCTTTTTTCCACATCCTCGCCAACATTTGTTGTTGTTTGTGTTTTGGATGTTGGTTATCCTCACTGGTGTGAGGTGGTATCTCATTGTGGTTTTAATCTGCATTTCTCTGATGATTAGCGATGTGGAGCATCTTTTCATGTGCCTGTTGGCAGTATAAATTTCTTCTTTGGAGAAGTGTCTATTCATGTCCTCTGCCCATTTCTTAATTGGACTGTTTGCTTTTTGTTTGTTGAGGTGCGTGAGTTCTTTATATATTTTGGATGTCAACCCCTTATCAGATATGTCATTTATGAATATATTCTCCCATACTGTAGGGTGTCTTTTTGTTCTACTGATGGTGTCCTTTGCTGTACAGAAGCTTTTCAGCTTGATATAGTCCCACTTGTTCATTTTTGCTTTTGTTTCCCTTGCCCAGGGAGATATGTTCATGAATAAGTTGCTATGTTTATGTCCAAGAGATTTTTGCCTATGTTTTTTTCTAAGAGTTTTATGGTTTCATGACTTACATTCAGGTCTTTGATCCACCTTGAGTTTACCTTTGTGTATGGGTTAAACAGTAGTCCAGTTTCCATATCTTACATGTAGCTGTCCAGTTTCTCCAACACCAGCTGCTGAAGAGGCTGTCATCTCCCCAATGTATATCCAAGGCTCCCTTATCAAATATTAATTGACTGTATATGTTTGGGTTGATGTTTGGATTTTCTATTCTATTCCACTGGTCTGTGGGTCTATTTTTGTGCCAATACCAAATTGTCTTGATTACTGTGGCTTTGTAGTAGAGCTTGAAGTCAGGGAGCGTAATTCCCCCTGTTTTATTCCTCCTTCTCAGGATTGCTTTGGCTATTCGGGGTCTTTTGTGGTTCCATATGAATTTTAGAATTATTTGTTCCAGTTCATTGAAGAAAGCTGTTGGTAGTTTGATAGGGATTGCATTGAATCTGTAGATTGCTTTAGGTAGTATAGCCATTTTGACATTATTTATTCTTCCTAGCCAAGAGCATGGGATGAATTTCCATTTATTAGTGTCCTCTTTAATTTCTCTTAGGAGCGTCTTGTAGTTTTCAGAGTACAGGTCTTTCACTTCCTTCATTAGGTTTATTCCTAGGTATTTTATTCTTTTTGATGCAATTGTGAATGGAATTGTTTTTCTGATATCTCTTTCTGTTAGTTCATTGATAATGTATAGGAAAGCAACAGATTTCTGTGTGTTAATTTTGTATCCTGCAACTTTGCTGAATTCAGATATTAGTTCTAGTAGTTTTGGAGTGGAATCTTTAGGGTTTTTTATGTACAATATCATGTCATCTGCAAATCGTGACAATTTGACTTCTTCTTTACCAGTCTGGATGCTTTGTATTTCTTTGTTTTGTCTGATTGCCGTGGCTAGGACCTCCAGTACTATGTTGAATAACAGTGGAGAGAGTGGGCATCCCTGTCTTGTTCCCGATCTTAGATGAAAAGCTTTCAGCTTCTCACTGTTAAGTATGCTGTTGGCTGTGGGTTTGTCATATATGGCGTTTATGATGTTGAGGTACTTGCCGTCTATACCCATTTTGTTGAGAGTTTTAATAATGAATGGATGCTCAATTTTGTCAAATACTTTTTCAGCATCTATGGAGATGATCATATGGTTTTTGTTCTTCCTTTTATTGATGTGGTGGGTGATGTTGATGGATTTTCGAATGTTATACCATCCTTGCATCCCTGGGATGAATCCCACTTGATCATGGTGTATGATCCTCTTGATGTATTTTTGAATTCAGTTTGCTAATATTTTGTTGAGTATTTTTGCATCTACGTTCATCAGGGATATTGGTCTGTAGTTTACTTTTTTGGTGAGATCTTTGGCCAGTTTTGTTATTAGAGTGATGCTGGCTTCATAGAATGAGTTTGGAAGTATTCCCTCCTCTTCTATTTTTTGGAAAATTTTAAGGAGAATGGGTGTTATTTCTTCTCTATATGTCTGGTAGAATTCAGAGGTGAATCCTCTCGTCTGGGGGTTTTGTTCTTGAGTAGTTTTTTGATTATCGCTTCAATTTCATTGCTGGTGATTGGTCTGTTTAGTTTTTCTGGTTCTTGTTTGGTCAGTTTTGAAGGTTGTATTTTTCTAAGAAGTTGTCCATTTCTTCTATGTTTTCCAGCTTGTTAGCATATAGATTCTCATAATATTCTCTTATAATTCTTTGTATTTCTGTGGGATTTCACAGGGATGGAAGTGCAGCATGGATAAAAAATCAATGATTCTGTAACATCTTTATGTTGACAGATAGTAACTGCACTAATTGGGGTGAGGATTTAATAATGGGTTTAACTGTTAAATAACTGTGTTGTATACCTGAAACCACTGTAATATTGTATATCATTTATACTTCAATAAAGATAAAAATGTTAAGCATAGTTAATTGAAGGTCTTGATTCATTAGCAGCCAGTGTTGCCCATGGGAAGACTGATAAACTATTTCTGAGCTTTTATAGTGACCTATTTTTTGCTCTTTGGAAACTCTTGAATAGGACCTTCTCTTTCCCCCTGGTATGCTGAACTATCTTCATGTGATTTTCTTAGTTTGGCTCTTCTTTTTTTCATTGTACTGAGCATGTGATTGGCTCTTATAATCTGGAGACTTTTTTTGTTACACATTTTTGGTAATTTCCTGTTAAAGAACGCTTTGGCTTTTTCTAGTTCTTCAGTGCCCTAACTACTCATATTTACCATCTTTTTGCAAGTAGTTTTACAAAATTGTGGGTGTTTTTAAATAAAATATAACTAAAAGGAATGCACTTTAATTTTTGAGACATACCAAATTGTGTTTCATGAAGATTTTATCAGTTACTTATGATAGAGTGTAATAGTGTTTATTTACATGTTACCATTGTAATAGGTGAAAATGTGACATAACAGTTCTAATCTTTCTTTCCCCTGACTATTGCTGTGGTTGAGAGCATTTTTTTTTATTGGCTATTTGTATTATATTTTGGAAAGTCTCCTTTTGTGCTCATTCTGCAGGCCAACCTTTTTGGCCATTTTCTTCTACATTCAAAGCTTGATACTGGTCTCTAGAATCTTAGCATTCTAGTGGGGAGAAATAGCATGGGAGAATCAGTTCAGATTAATGAGTGAAGGAAAAAATCCTCTTCCTTTAGGCCGAGAGTCCTTGGCCTAAATGATCCACTGCAGGCCTTTCTCATGGTTTTGTCATTTTTCAGACACAGGAATTGTACCCAAGTGTAAGTGCAGTAGCCAAGTGGAGCATTGACAGAAGACCTTACCTCTTATAAGACATGAGATTTTAACCTTAAAATCAGTATTTGGCCTTGATCCTGTTTATCAGTGCTTCCTTTGAGAGGTGGAGAGTAGGGTGCATGCAGGGAAGGGAGAAGAGGCTTTGAGATTCTTCTACTTGAACTTCACATTCTGGCATGAAGCTCTAACATTGAGTTACAATTTCTTTTTCAAGCATGTTTATTTACAGTTTTTCATATTATTTTGTCTTACTAAGTCATTAAGCATAACGAACCAACATGGAACACATTTGATAGTGATGGTAAATAGGTGGTTTCATTCACTGATTATTCATTTATTAATTCAATTGTATTGTGTTAGTCTTTGGGGATACAGTAGTGCCACTGTCCTTGCTATGGAACTTAAAGTCTCAGGGATTGGTAGGAGTCTAATTGATAAAACATGTATTTTGTGCTTCTCAACAGTAGGAGGATTGACTAATTCAGGAAAAATTTTGAATTAGGAGACAAGCTTTGTTTAAATGCAAAGTGATGTTTGCTTGTTTCTATTTTCATGAACACGTTTATTATCTTCTAATTTTTAAAACTATGAGAGAGCATATTGTCATGGCAGAAAGACCTAATATGTGATCCGTATGAGTTTTTCAATTGTTGCAAAACATAAACATTTAATAAGGGGTTCAGCAAAGTAGATTAAATGTTATTTAAAACATATGTTATAGTTGACCTCATGGCTAAATGGCCTGGTTCAGGAATCCATGAATTATCCCAAGGGTAATTCTATACAGCAAAGTTTTTTGTTTTGTTTTGTTTTTCATGCCGAAATACTTGATTTCCACAAATACTACACTGGGGAACTAAATAAGTCAAAAAGTCATAAGAAAAAGAGAAACCTTGCCTTTTTATTGCTGTTACTAGGATGTAGAAAACATTTTTAGTGACAGGCTATGCTTCATCATGAAAATACCATTGGGTATTTTAGGCCTTCACAAATTTGATTTTGTTGTGTTTAGTGATGGATGTTAATAAGCAGAATGAGCTGGGGAGAAGTTACAGAATAAACAGAACTTTCAAACTTTCAGATGGTTGTGTTTCTATAGTCTGTAGCATGAGTTTTCTTGTTTTTAGATTTTCCTTATGAAATATTTTAAGTATATAGAAAAATTTAGCAATACTAAAACAAATACCCATGTATCCAATATCTTAACATTGTGCTATATTTGCTGAAGTCTTGAATGTGATAGAGGAAAGGAATAAAACATTACAGATACAGCTTGGGCACTGTATAACTCTCTGCAATCCTATTCTCCCTCTTATCCCAAAGGTAATTGACATTTTTAGCTGTATTATCTTTCTTATTGCTTAATGTGTGTGTGTGTATTCACATACACACAGTTTATATATATATATATATATATATATATATATATATATATATATATATATATATAGCCATAAACAATATGAGGGATTGATCTGCATGTTCTAAAACATGTAAATGCTATTTTACTGTATCTCTCCTTCAAGTTGCTTTTTTGCACAGTATTATATTTTTGAGATTTATATATGTTAACATATTATTTATATAAGTAGTTTCTCCTGTATTATACTGTATGATTATGTTTATTCTTTGGTTGAGGACTTACAAGTTTTTCAGTATTAGAAACATTGCTGAAATTAAGGCTCTTGTGTTTCTCTGTTATTCATGTGTGAAAGATTTTTTTAGGGCTCTACTGTCCAATACAGTAGCTCCAGGCAAATGTGGATATTTCAATTTGAAATAATTAAAATTTAATAAAGTTAATTCAGTTTTTTGGTTGCACTAGCCACATTTCAAGTGTTCAATAGACACATTATGTAACTAGTGGCTAATGTATTGGGTATTGTAGATACAGAATATTTCTGTTATCCCACAAAGCTCTGCAGGACAGTGCTGCCTGCAGTTTATACCTGTGTGTGGAGTTACTGGTCTTGCACATTTTGCAATGAGCTGCTCTTGCCTGCAATATCTGAACATTCCTTTTCTCAGTTGTCTTGCTAAGAATTGGTATCAGTAGAAATTTTAATTTATTTCTGTGTTGTGGGTGAAATTTATCTCATTATCATTTTAACTTGCACTTTAAAAGTGTCTGGTGAAGTTGAGCATATTTTCCTATATTTAGTTTATTTGCATAAAGGTCCCTATTTTGTGATTGCCTCAGTGTCCTTTGCTCATTTTTTTCTGTTGGGATATTTAAAATTATTTTATATAAGCTCTTTATATTTTATTGATACTAATTCTTTGATTTTATTTGTTACATGTGTCTGTGCCCTGTGTATGTGACTTGTCTTTAACTTTGTGGCACCTTTTGTTTCATACAAGTTTTAAAATTTGGTGTTATCAAATTTATGAGTCTTTTTATTTTATGCTTTTACGCCTTAAGAAATTTTTTCCTACCCCAAGGTCAGATACTTTCCTTCATGTGTTCTACAGTGTTTGATCTTTCATCCACTTGAATGTAATTGTTGTCTGAGGTGTGAAAGTTTGAGAGTGAATTTCTTTACATGTGTATAACCAATTATCCTAGCAATTTTTGGAACAATTGACTGTCACATATTGAGTTTTCTGTGTATGTGTGTCTGTATCAGGTTCTAATTCTATTTCATTCATCTTTTTCTCCCTATACCAATATTTCATTTGAATTTTCTTACAATAAAAAGCATGATGATGAAGGTTACGTCTAAGTCTTCCCCCCAAAATTGACTTAACTGATGATATGCTAGAAGTTTGTAATTCATTATATGAAATGTTAGAAAATGATATTAGTACAACCACCAGAAGTGAAAAAACATTTTTTTCCTTATGAAATATATTTGTGGGAAGGTTGGTTTAACTTTCAAAGAAGTATTACTTTTTCAAAGAACTAGCTAGACACTTCAAGTGAATTAAGACTAATTTTTAAAATCTAATTTTCACTTTTAATGCCTCTTGTTTTCTTCTGAGATACAGCTGAATCACCACCAATTTTATAAATTGGGGTGTGGTTTGGCCATAGTTGAAAAAAATTAAGAAAAAGCAGTATGAGCTTTGTGAGTAGTAATTAAGCAAATAGATTTTAGAGTCACTCTGCTGTCCAGTGATCTGTGATCTTGGGCATGTGAATGGGATACTCATAGTAGTAACTTTAAAAAAGTGCTTGTGATGATCACCTACATTAAATACCAAGCACCTGGCAGAGAGCAAAGACGTATTAAATAGTTCCTAAAGTAACTGGACAGTAGTTGAGAGAGGAGACTTAGGACAATGTGGAATTACATACGAATAAGAAAGAAATGGATTTTGTAAGAATTATTAAGGAGAGTAACCATGGGAGACTAACCTGTGTTCCTTAACAGCAGCAAAAAGAAGTGGAAGTCAGATAGTGACCAGTATGGGACACTAGGTGGTGCCATTAGCCTAGACTGCTAATTTGATGTCTCGTGAGGCTGAATAGCCTCAGGGTAGATAGAAGGCAGTCCCAAATTAAGGAGTTAGTCAGGAATTGCTTGTATATTAAGGTTGTGAATTGTTTTATGGAGTATATTTCAAAATAATATGATAGTTCTTGATATTTTTCACCTTCAGTATCATTTTGAAGTAAATGTCCTGTCTTAAAGCAGGTTGTCCACCAAATAAGCTGTATTTTAAAAGTAACAATCTATTTGTTTCTAATTTTAAAATAAAGATTATATATAACAATGTATTTCTATTTAGAACTCATATTAAAACAAGATAACTGAAGTTTTCATATTGAAATGATTTAGTCAGAAGGAATTTGGTATTTTAATAAGTTTTGGTGGCCTTATCCCAGGTCACTGTACAACTCCATTAAACTTTTTGAAATACTGAAAATAGTTCCTTGATTCCTGTTAATTTTTTTCTTAAGATCCAGATTGAAAATAATTAAACACTACTTGACTCTGGAGATGATTTATGCCATTAAATTTTTATTTGATAGGTGCTCAAACTAGCTTAAGCAAATGGAAATTTATTGGGTCACGTAGTTCAAAAGATCTTGATATGGCTGAATTCAGGTGACGCTTAATCCAACAGCTCAAATAATGTCATTTGTATGCTCTTCAACTGTTAGCTCTGTTTCTCTTTGTATTGACTTCTTTTGCAAACAGGTTCTCATCTCCTGAACATAGGGTAGCTGCTCATAATAACATCGCTGCTTATATCCTTCTCACTATTTTGCACCATTCGAGTGGTTCCAAGACAAGTGGTGATATTAGATCATATTAAGTCTGTTTGGCTTGGACTGAGCTGCATACCTACTCCTGCAATTGGAGATAGAAATTAGCACTGCTGGAGATTTTATGGTTAAGAGTGTTGGAGCAGGGAATAGAGGATGGGTGAAATAGGTGAAGGGAAAAAATTAGTGAGAATGTTTGATATCTTAATCTGGGTGATGATTACATGAGTATGTACACATGTCAAAATTCATGAAGCTGTATACTAAGATTTGTGCATTTTATTGTATGTTTCCTTAACATAAAAAAAAAGTGTTGAAGGAATCGTTCCCCAAAAGCAAATTCGAGTCTTGTTATGGGAATAAAGAATGCTGGTAAAGTGATGGTCATTCCTGTAAGAAAGTTGTCTTAAAACTGTTTACATTCTTTTGATTTTATTTCACTAGAATTTGTTTTTACTTTAATCCCATCTCTGCTAATTATTAGTTGTGTGATTTCTCAGAATCTATTTTCTTCATTGGCAAAAGTGGGGATATAACACCTATTGATATAGTTATTGTGATGATGAAAGAAGATAATGCATATGAAATACCTAGCTTAGGGCCTGGCAAGTATTAGATATTTCAGAAATGTTATTTTACCTCTAAGCATATTATCAGCCAGACACTTTGGGTTTTAGCAACACTTGCTGTTATGTTCTATATTAGTCTATAATCTGAATATTACAAATATAGTAGCTTTATAATAACTTTAAAAATTGTTAATTCAACAGTTGATACTGTCCTATTCATGACTTACTTATGTTTTTATACCTTTATTGAATGTGTAGATTTAGCTCATGCAAAATTTTTGTAATTAATCTATGTTCAGAAATATAAATTATCTTCAAAGACAGCAATAAATATGGTGAAATTATGATAAATGGTTTTATTATTTGCGGAAATAATATAAAACTGCTTCATGTGTTTGAAGAATAGAACAAGTTGGCAGTGAGAGAGAAAGATGAATGATTAAATATGTTTTAAACATGTTTTTTAATTAAAGTGCTTCATTGCTGTATATAGTATTCAGAAATGTATTTTAAATGTAAAATTTTCAATTACTATTCATCTTTATTAGAAAATATTGCTTATATTTATCACAATTTTTTTTACCAACTGTAAGGCTTTTACAGTACATTTTAGTTAACTAGTGTGTAGTCTCAGGAAAAGAACCTCCATAATAATTTTTAAGAAACTATTTGAATATTAGATTTTTGGTAACCCACATTTCCAGTAACTGGCAATATACATGAAACTCTTGATAGTGGTGGAATAGAACTAATAATTTTCCTTATAAAATAATACAGCAGTACATCATTATTTCATTTATGGTATGTTTTAATGTGGGTAGCTACAAGCTGTGATATACTGGTATCTTTTATTCAGAATTGATAAATATAAATGTAAAATATTAATAAGTTGTTTTTACCAATTTTCACCATATAAAATTTTGTAAACAAGAATAAAGAGCCACATCAGACCAAAGGATGTTGTAAATTGATAGGGCCTGTCATTTTATCATTGGTTATTTTATTCATTATGCTGTACTATGTTTGCTTTGTGTTTTAACTGCAACTTATTTTTAAGAATACTGTATTATGTAGATGTAAAAGCTGTAGGAATATGAAATGCTAATAAGAAAGGAGGTGTCTATCTGATAGTAATAAAAAGTAGAGAGTTGTTTTAAAAAACTGATAATGGAATATTGATTGCTAGGACAACAGGAATTCTTTTGAAGACAAATCCAGTGATTAAATATCTGTAGTGTGTGTAGACCCCAGAAAGCTATTGCTTAGTGGGTTAAATATGTCTATTTATATTTGCCACATGAGAAATTAAATTGGAGATGTTTGAAAATATTTCTTAATACAGTCAAATAAAATTATAAAAAACCATTATATGCTAACATAACACATTTTTGTGAAAAATTTATTTCCAAAACAAAAGTAATGTAAAAAGAGTGCTGTTGTTCTACAACTTTGCAAATCTCTTTCATGTCTGACGTGATAGAAGGCAGGTGGAGTGTCATCTGCTTCTGCATTCAGTCTATTGCAATATATTGTTTTGATTGAAGTATACGAATGAAATATGACTTCATACAGATTTGTAGATTATAGCAGGTATAGCTGTTAGAAGTACTGAGAACAAACTTAATCTCTGAAAATGTACATGTTAATACCCCAGATCTTTTTATCTTAAAAAATTCTCGAAACAAAATAAAATACACAAATATCCATTCCATTAGCTACCAGAGTGATGTCATCACATCATGCAGCCTTTGGAAAATGTCACTGTACTGTCATTCACAAATAACGTTGATAAAAGTAAATAGGTAGTTTTAATCTGTGCATTCCCTGAAAGAATTTTAGAGGTGCCTGTAATCCATGGCCCATGCTTTGAGAACAGCTAGCCTATGCAATTGAAAGTAATCACTAAGAGACATTGGTAGAAATTCTTTTGAATTTACAGCAGAGTCTGAGCATCAGTGTCAGATGTCTGTTGACCTTATGTTTAAAGACTGAGCTTGAGAATTTGAAGTATAAAGCAGTACGTAAGTGCTGCTAATCAGACTTGTCATAGCCAAAGATAGTTCTGTAGGTTTAAGACCCTTTAAATCCATTTGATATTTAAGTAAGTGGCAGGGGCAGCAATTGTGAATATCATAGCTGCTAAAAAGTTTCTTATGACACCTGTGCAGAGATCATCGAGTGAATTATCTCTCATGACCAATTTTCAGTGTAGATAAAACTGGAATATTTTGGAGACAGAGGCCCAATAGAATACATGTACCAGCAAATTAGGAGTAGAGGATAACAGTGTAATCTTCTATTTGATAGGACTGTATGTTAGATTAAGGGACTGGTCATGTTAGATTGGTCATATTAGATTAAGGAACAAATAGGACTTAACCTACTTATAAATAGGGGCTTCTGTATTGAGAAAATTTTTTAGTATCATATATCCCAGTATCAGGTTTTGAGGTTTTTTTGATACTGCCAAATTGGCAGTTGTTCAGGTGAAGCAGGGAGATAGGACAAACTTTGGTTAATATCTTGCATTAATTGTCATTTCTCACGTTGGAAGTTTTAGCTCTAATGGTACTGATTAAGCACTTTGGCCACTTGTATTTTCATATTTAGAGATTAATAGTATTTCTTTTTTACATTTTTATTCAAGTATATTTATTTTAAGGTAATTTTACTCTAAATATATCATTTGTTTTATTTCTAGTAGTTAGTGTTTACAAAATTGTAATTATTTGGTATGACAAAGGCATTTGACATTGTCGTATTAGTTTAAGCTCTTCTTTGGTAAGTCCAGCAGACAAGTACTTGTTTTTCCTGAATAAACCAACTACACTGCAAATCCATTGATACTAAATTATTTGCAGAGATTTAACATGCAGGGAAACTTTAATTATTCAGAATATATTTATGATGTGTAGATTTGTTTACTGTCTTTAAATGTGACTCAGTCAAAATATATGTAGATATTTGCACAAAAGGGAAGTGCTGCTAATATCTTTGCATTACTGAATGTTGCATATAAAATTAATCTTCCTTGTAAGGGATGTGAGTATTTTTTCATGTCTTATTTGTTTCTTCTCTTTAGTTTCTATGAAAATGCAGATTTAACCTTTTTATAAGTAACTCCTCTTATAACATAGTTAACTGGCAAGATCTGAAAGTGCTTATCAGGGCTGTCTCAAGCCTTTACATAACTCTCTAATAATAAACAGCAGATTAAATAGGAAGAAGGATGATGTGTCCTGACAGTGACACTTAGAGTATAATTCTTACCTCATGTGAGAGCACTTTTGCTCACAATGCTTCAGTGATACTGGCACTTGTTTTGTTTCTTGAACAGGTATGCATTCTTATTTTGGACATGTTTCCTTTTTCTCAAATGTTCTTCCTTAGGTTTTTTTTGGATTTCTTTGTTCTTAGTTCAAATGACACTTTTCATAGCACATACCATAATCTGAAGTGACTTTGTTTCCTTGTTCATTTTCTACCTAGAAATGTGACTTTGTTTCCTTGTTCATTTTCTAACTAGAAATGTAAGCTCCTTGAAAGCAGGCACGTTGACTTCTGTCTCCAGGTTCCAGTAAGTGGCTGGCACACAGTAGGAATTTAAATATTGTTATATGAAGGAAAGTTATAAAGTACAGTGTGTGATGAAAACATTAAAAGTATGCCTTGTTTTCTACTTCTGATTATAATTAAAAAGATAGTATTATATACATGCTTAATTTTATAGCCCCCAAATAGTGATATTTTACTGCTTCTTTTTGTGGTGGATAAATTGTAAGTCACCCTGTGTTTAATTCTAGTTGGGTTTGGTGGAAAAGTCTTTTGCTTACAGAAGTTTTGTGTTAGGTCATTTTGTCAGTTATTCCTATGTAATTACTTATTTCATTTACAGCCTTAGCTAGCAACTTACAAATAAACTTAGGCCAGTAGGGCTTCTAATTGCTCTGAATGGGGCTCTTTCTATCCACATCCAGCTTCAGTCTTCCCATGTCCCTCTTGTGAGGTCTTTACAGTGCAGATCTTCTCTATTCCAAATGCTTGGGCTTTTGCCTTAAGAGAGCACTCGTATAATTGTAAGTAGTAGCAAAGAGTAGAAGTTGAACATATGAGAGAGGAGAGGGATTTTAGAGTGGATGAAAGTGTGACATAAATAAGTAAAAGTAGATTTGTGCAGCCCAGATCCTCCTTCATGTAAGAATTGCAGCCCAGTTGTGGGGAGGAAGGTAATCAGAAAGGTGTCAGCTGTCAGCTCCTTCAAGGTCTGCCCCTGCTATAGAAGGCCTCCTTGCCTAAGGTCCAGCCCTTCCCAGGGCACCTCTCATCCGGTAGCTGATGAAAATGGAAGTATAAAGGCCCAGCCATTCTGTTCATACCGGAGACAACTCTGACAAGTAACATGCCTCCAGGGATCCCTGTCACCTTGCCTCAAGTTTTGTGATGCCTGTATCATAATTTGACTTCCTGCTTTGCTATCCTGCTTAACCCCCCAGCCCACCCTTTTCTTTTCACAGGGATTGATCCCTAATAAACCTTTTATACCCCAAACTATCTCAGTGTCTGTTTTTAGAGAATTCAGGGAAGTGTATGGGCTTCATGTTGTCTTTGAAGCTTTTGTAAAATTCTGTACAAATTTTTTTGTGCATGTGCATTATTCTGAGAAGGTCTATAGCTTTCACTGTATTCTTAAAGAGAGACTGAGAACCACAGGTCTTTTTCATCAAGGACTTAGGTAGGAAAGCCTTTTGATTATTTATTTATTTTGCATTCAGGGTCAAACTAAATATTGTGAACCTTTGATTTTGGTTAACATTCAGGCCAAAGCTCTGTTGATAAGGGAGCATTCTCCAGTGACACAGCAATTAATACCTTGGCAAAGGTCACTGGAGCTGGTTCTAGCAGGCCGTTTTAATGGCTTTTGGAAGCTTGGAAAAAGTGGTGGCCCATATTAAATGAAGTAGAGATATAAGAGCTGCATGGCAGACAGCGAAGCAAGGGATCAAAAGGCTCAGAGAAGTGAATGCTAGAATGGATCTCCTGTAAAAAGACCAGAAGACTATTTATCAAGAACACAATAAGGATAAGCTGTAGTGAGAGGAGCACCAGCATCATAGAGAAACCTTAGGAGTGACTGTTTACTGTAGATGGAAGTTGATAGTGGAACATGCATTTACAAAACTGGACTCTCTATTAGTGAGGAGCATGATAGGATCCTGGAAGGCTAGGGAGCAGCACCATATGTCAAGCAAGGAGGGTGTATTCGTTTTCTGTTGCTGCCATACAAATTGCCACAAATTTAGCAGCTTAAAATACACCCATTTATTATCTCATAGTTCTGGAGGGCAGAAGCTGGCACAGTATGCCTCACTCAGCTGGTTTTCTGCTTCAGGTTTCACAAGGCTAAAATAAAAATGTTGGCAAAACTGCATTTCTCTCTGGGGGCTCTAAGGATAAATGTTTCCACGCTCATTCAAGTTGTTGGCCAAATTCAGTAATTAGGAGTTATACCACTGAGGTCCCTGTTGCCTGCTTGCTATTGGATGTGGGTCTTTTACCTGTTTAATCTCTGCTGTATCTGTAGTTATATGTGTGTATATTAAAAATCAATCTCTGTTTTGCCTGTGCTTTCTATTTCATTGATTTTTGCTCTTTTTTACTTTCTTTGTGTATCCCTGTTGTTCATTTTCTAATATTTTAATATGAACACCTAGCATACTCATTTGCAGCTTTTTTCCTTTTCTGAGATTTGACATTAAGGCTATACATTTTTCTCAAAATACATTCTGTGTTGTATCATTCATTCAGATTTTGAAAGATAGTGTTTTAGTTATAATTCATTTCTAAGTATTTCAAATGTCCCATAAGATCTCTTTTTGATCTGTTAATTATTTGGAAATTGTTTGAAAATTTGAAATAATGGGCTTTTAAAAAGTTATCTATTTGTTTTTTAAATTTAATTACACATTGTGGTTAGACAATAAGTTCCATATGATATCTTCTCTTAGAAATATTTGGTATTTGTCTTATGTACCAGTCCACGATTACTTTTGTAATGTTTTATGTGTACTCGATAAGAATATATATTAACTATTTGTTGGATGAAGAATTCCATATATTCCATGTCATTATATAAACCACTCATGATCTGGCTTGTTAATTGTTATTTCTTGCATATAATTTTTTGTTGATTTTTATGCTTTACTGGTCAAAAAAGGAAAGAGGTGTGTAGAAATCTACTGTGATGATAGATTTGTCATTTTCTTTTCCAGATGTATTTACTTTTGCTTAATATACTTTGAGACTAGTTTATTAAGCACACATTCTTTTAGGATTACTATGTCTTCCAGGTATACTGGGCTTCAGTGACCCTTTCTATTCTAACTGATATCTTTTATTTTGAAGTTTATATGATAAAAATTATAGTTCAGCTTCTTTCTTTCTGTTAACATTTGACAAGTATATCCTTTTCCTCCTTTCACTAGGACATTACGTATCCTTATACTGATACATCTTTTATAATAGCCATTACTTAGATATTTTTCTTTATCTAATCTTAAAATCTCTTTTAGCATTATTGTCGTTTTTAAATTTGTTTGTCCTACTATTTCTTTTTTTTCTCTTCTTGCCTTTTTAAAACAATTGAGTACCTTTTACCTAGAGTGCCTTTTACCTAGTTCAGCTAAAGTTGAACACTGTGTTGTTCAGCCTTGGATTTATTTTTATGCCAACTTGATCACTTAATAACAGTGTTTCAGCCTACCTCTAATTTTTTTTTATAAGTAAAGTGGAGGATTTATTTTAAAACCATTTGCTTTTCTCTTTCTGTGAATGTCTGTTCATATATTCTGAATCTGTTCCTTTTTGGGGGAATTCTTAGTCTTTTTAGAGATTTCTGGTAACTTTTTATACATTAGGAACATAAGCTCTTTGTGATATGAGTTGCAAACATTTTTACAACGTTATAATTTGTGTTTTTTGGCTAATTTCATTTTTATTTTTATAGGATAGAATTTATTTCTTTTAAGAATTTTAAATTCAGTTTTTTACTCTTAAATATTTGATCAATTTACAATTTATTCTCATACAAAGTATGGGCTATAGACCCTACTTTGTTTTTTTTATAGCTGGTTATTGTTCCATGCTTTTTATTGAATACTCCACTTTTTCCTCATTATTTTAAGATATCACTTTAACCATATATTACTGTCTTATCTAAATGTACATGTTTTTCTGGTTTGCTTTTGGACTTCAGTCATGTTCCATTGGTATGGCTCGTTATTCATGTGCCAGTTTAATTACTGAATCATTTTAATAGTTTCATTCTTAGTTGGGCTATTTCCCCTCATACCTTTAATTTTTTAGAGCTTCCCAGTTTCTCCTTATTTGTTTATTTTTAAAATTTTTATTGTCGTCTCATCTGCACCACTCAGCTCACAAAACCAAAAACCTGAAACCTGTTCTTGATATGTCTTTTATATTAAAGTTAGAGATTAACCTAAGGTAAATTGACATCTTATTATTGAGTCTTCCTAAGCAAGAGCATGGTTTGTCCTTTCATTGCTTCGTCTTCTGTTAATGCCTTTAGGAGTGATTCAAATTTATTTTCTTATAGGGATTATAACCTTTTAAAGTTCTTTTGTTGGTTTTGTGAATCAAGATATTTTTAAACTGGTTTTGGTTTGTATAAATGAAAGTTACTGGCTTTTATATATTATTATGTTTTTACCTATCTACCTTACCACCTTCTTTTATTTGTAAGTTTTCTGTTAATTTTTTTGGAATTTTTTTTTAGTCTCTTCAATAATAATAACTTCAATAATAATAACCTGTCAGTTCCCAATATCTATATCTGTAATTTCCTTTATTTTATTTAATGGCGTTGATTAGTATTCCAGTATGATGTTAACTGGTAGTGGTGATAATGGGCTTTCTTGTCTTATTTCTTGGCAAATCAGTGGTATATTTATGAATTTTGTGGTACTCCTTTCACTTTCAAAAATTATATTTCATAGACTTTTTTAGTGAATTTCTAACACTGAACCCTGTTACCAACTCTTTGTACTTTTCTTCCTACTACATGGCAGCCTCTTTGACAGAGCTTACAGCCTACATTTATCCTTCTATACCATCATTGATTACTCTATCTTTCTCTAATCAACTTGCAGTACCTGTTGACATTCTGTCTCCTAATTTTACTGAAAATAAAGTGCTATTTTCATTATCCTTGATTTTTGCATGGTTTCCAATAGGACTAAAAGTGTTCCATGAACATTAGAAATCCTAGTCAGAAGTTCATACTGAAAGTTGGGAGCATCCTGAATTGAACCACAACTCCATTTATCTTGTTCTTTGTAAAGATTGAAATACTTAGAGTTGCTTAGATTTGAGTGTTCTAATGCCTGGCTTGGGGTTCTGGCCATTGTAAAACTAGCTTAGTTAAAGCAGACATTTTTCTTGGAAAGCAACTCTAAGTCTTAGTTGTGTGTTTCAGTTTTGTTATTTGTCAAAATTGCTTTTACTTTTGTATTTTCAAGACAGTGTTCCATTGTCTTCTAGCTAGTAGTGAAATCCTGTGTGCCATTCTGATTCTTGATCCTTTGAAACATTTGTGTTTTTGTCCTGATAATGTCTTTGTAAGGGTCTCTTTTTACCCACATTGCTGAATGTGTTGGTGGTGGATTCTTTTATTTGTTTGTTTGTTTGTTTATTTTGGTATCATTAATCTACAATTACATGTGCAACATTATGGTTATTAAACTCCCGACTTCATCAGGTCCGCCCCACCAACCCCATTACAGTCACTGTCCATAAGCGTAGTGAGATGCTATAGAATCACTACTTGTCTTCTCTGAGTTGTACAGCCCTCCCCGTGCCCCTCCAACATTACATCTGCTAATCGTAATGCCCCTTCTCCCCCTTGTCCCTCCCTTCCCACCCATCCTCCCCAGTCCCTTTCTCTTTGGTAACTATTAGTCCATTATTGGATACTGTGAGTCTGCTGCTGTTTTGTTCTTTCAGTTTTTTTTTCTTTGCTCTTATGCTCCACATATGAGTGAAATCATTTGATACTTGTCTTTTTCGGCTTGGCTTATTTCACTGAGCATAATACCCTCTAGCTCCATCCATGTTGTTACAAATGGTAGGATTTGTTTTCTTCTTTTTTTTAATTTATTTTTTATTTTTTATTTTGGTATCATTAATCTACAGTTACATGTGCAACATTATGGTTACTAAACTCCCCACTTCATCAGGTCCCCACCACTTACCCCATTACAGTCACTGTTCATCAGCATAGTGAGATGCTACAGAATCACTACTTGTCTTCTCTGAGTTGTACAGCCCTCCCTGTGCCTCCCGCAACATTACATCTGCTAATCGTAATGCCCCCTTTTCCCCCTTATCCCTCCCTTACCACTCATCCTCCCCAGTCCCTTTCCCTTTGGTAACTGTTAGTCCATTCTTGGGTTATGTGAGTCTGCTGCTGTTTTTTTCTTTCAGTTTTTTTCTTTGCTTTTATGCTCCTCATATGAGAGAAATCATTTGATACTTGTCTTTTCCACTTGGCTTATTTCACTGAGCATAATACCTTCTAGCTCCATCCATGTTGTTGCAAATGGTAGGATTTGTTTTCTTCTTATGGCTGAATAATACTCCATTGTGTGTATGCACCACATCTTCTTTATCCATTCATCTACTGATGGACACTTAGGTTGCTTCCATTTCTTAGCTAGTGTATATAGTGCTGTGATAAACATAGGGGTGCATCTGTCTTTTTGAAACCAGGCTGCTGCATTCTTAGGGTAAATTCCTAGGAGTGGGATTCCTGGGTCAAATGGTATTTCTATTTTGAGTTTTTTTGAGGAACCCCCATACTGCTTTCCACAATGGTTGAACTAGTTTATATTCCCACCAGCGGTGGAGGAGGGTTCCCCTTTCTCCACATCCTCGCCAACATTTGTTGTTTGTGTTTTGGGTGTTGGCCATCCTTACTGGTGTGAGGTGATATCTCATTGTGGTTTTAATCTGCATTTGTCTGATGATTAGAGATGTGGAGCATCTTTTCATGTGCCTGTTGGCCATCTGAATTTCTTCTTTGGAGAAGTGTCTATTCATGTCCTCTGCCCATTTCTTAATTGGACTATTTGCTTTTTGTTTGTTGAGGTGCGTGAGTTTTTTATATATTTTGGATGTCAACCCCTATCGGATACATCATTTATGAATATATTCTCCCATACTATAGGGTGTCTTTTTGTTCTTCTGATGGTGTCCTTTGCTGTACAGAAGCTTTTCAGCTTGATATAGTCCCACTTGTTCATTTTTGCTTTTGTTTCCCTGCATGGGGAGATACTTTCATGAAGAAGTTGCTCATGCTTATGTCCAAGAGATTTTTGCCTATGTGTTTCTAAGAGTTTTATGGTTTCATGACTTACATTCAGGTCTTTGATCCATTTTGAATTTACTTTTGTGTATGGGGTTAGACAATGATCCAGTTTCATTCTCTTACATTTAGGTGTCCAGTTTTGCCAACACCAGCTGTTGAAGAGGCTGTCATTTTCCCATTGTATATCCATGGCTCCTTTCCTGTATATTAATTGACCACATATATTTGGTTTACTATCTGGACCCTCTGTTCTGTTCCACTGGTCTGTGGGTGTGTTCTTGTGCCAATACCAAATTGTCTTGATTACTGTCACTTTGTAGTAGAGCTTGAAGTCAGGGAGCATAATTCCCCCTGTTTTATTCCTCCTCCTCAGTATTGCTTTGGCTATTCGGGGTCTTTTGTGGTTCTATATGAATTTTAGAACTATTTGTTCCAGTTCATTGAAGAATGCTATTGGTATTTTGATAGGGATTGCCTTGAATCTGTAAATTGCTTTAGGTAGTATAGCCATTTTGACAATATTTATTCTTCTTAGCCAAGAGCATGGGATGAATTTCCATTTGTTGGTGTCCTCTTTAATTTCTCTTAGGAGTGTCTTGTAGTTTTCAGGGTATAGGTCTTTCACCTCCTTCATTAGGTTTATTCCTAGGTATTTTATTGTTTTTGATTCAGTTGTGAATGGAATTGTTTTCCTGATTTCTCTTTCTGTTAGCTCATCATTAGTGTATAGGAAAGCAACAGATATCTGTGTGTTAATTTTGTATCCTGCAACTTTGCTGAATTCAGATATTAGTTCTAGTAGTTTTGGAGTGGAGTCTTTAGGGTTTTTTATGTACAATATCATGTCATCTGCAAACAGTGACAATTTGACTTCTTCTTTACCAATCTGGATGCCTTGTATTTCTTTGTTTTGTCTGATTGCCATGGCTCGGACCTCCAGTAGTATGTTGAGTAACAGTGGAGAGAGTGGGCATCCCTTTCTTGTTCCCAGTCGTACAGAAAAAGCTTTCAGCTTCTCTCTGTTAAGTATGGTGTTGGCTGTGGGTTTGTCATGTAAGGCCTTTATGATGTTGAGGGCTTGCCCTCTATACCCATTTGTTGAGAGTTTTTATCATGAATGGATATTGAATTTTGTCAGATGCTTTTTCAGCATCTATGGAAATGATCATGTGGTTTTTGTTCTTCTTTTTGTTGATGTGGTGGATGATGTTGATGGATTTTCGAATGTTGTACCATCCTTGCATCCCTGAGATGAATCCCACTTATCATGGTGTATGATCCTCTTGATGTATTGGTTTACTAATATTTTGTTGAGTATTTTTGCATCTATGTTCATCAGAGATAGGTGGTGGATTCTTTTAATATGTATCATATCCATTATGTTAGTTGAGAGAAATTTTCTTGAATCATTTATTTGATTTCTTCCTGTTTTCTTTGTTCTCTCTTTTTTTAACTCCGATTATTTGGATATTGGACATCATATACTCATGCTCTAAATGATCTTTTCTAATTTTTTTCTTCTTTTTCAGCAATTTTGACTTTTACTGTAATATTTTAATTTTGAAGGGTTCTTATTTATTCTGATCCTTTGTTAGTAGCATCTGTTCTTGTCTCATATCTTTTGTCGTCTCTCTGAGGATATTAGTGATAAAAGGTAGGTTTTTTTCTTAAGCTGTTTTCCCAATGTGTGTCTGCCTTTCCTCCAAATTGTCATTTAAAATTTTTGTTTATTTTGGCCTTCTTCATAGTAGAGTTTTTCTTCATGTCTGGTGATATTTACTTTACTTTTTTTAAGAGTGGGAAATTGAGGGACAGTAACTATAGCGTAGGAGCTGTCAACTCTGTGTCATTGTTAAATTATCTGGTTGGGCTGTTTTGTAGCAGAATTCCATGTTGAATCTCTAGACTGTTTATTAGACTAGTTGGATTATAGGGAAGTTCCTTTTCCAACTTTCTCCTGCCATCTGGAACCAAGAAGGAAAAGAAAATTGGAATCCCAAAGTTTAGTATGTCAATGTTAAGTTAATCCTCCTGTTTTCAGTATGTTTTTCAGGCCACTTCTTATCCTCTCTAGAAAGTGGACCCCTGGTTTTCTGCCTGGCTGAGAAAGATGGGGTATTTGCCCAGATGTGCAGAGTACAGGATGGGATCTGGAAGTCTAGGGGCATCTTGAACTTTTTTTATGACCTACCCTTACTCCCCTTCCTAGAGATTCCTAATGCCATGACCTATGTGGTGAATTTTGGTGGTTTGGCAGTGTAAATTTGATTGCTTCTCACTTTTCTTCCACTTGTCTCCACCACTATTCAGTATTCAGTTTTGGCGGGGGTCTATTGAGTTAATCTGTACTTCATACTCTTCTTTCCACATTTTCATCACCATTATTTCCTTTTGTATTGTTTTTGTTCGAGAGTAGTTTAAATGGGGTTCAGGAGGAATGAAAAGTTACATTTATTCAATCCATTGATTTTTAAAAGTCTCACACATATTTTGAATTTTTGCTTTTATCCTATTTTGTCTTTTTAAATGTAAATAGAAAATTATTGCAGTATATAATCACATTTTCTAATAAGGTATTCAGTTGATCAGAATTGAAGATATTGAGGGTTTCAAAAAAGAGTTTGCCACATTGGTATATGGCAGGTAAAGGAAATATTGACTGTTGTATATTATTGTATATAGTGTATGAAAATAGTGTTAACTTGATGCTTCACTTTTGATACAGTTGATTTGATATTTCAGTTTTCAATCACTTATCAGATGCCCTTCTGTTGTATGGGAAGTTAGGTTTTTCTTTACTTTCAGGGTCTGAATCTGAATTAATATAAGCCAATCATGGTTGTTTCAGTCCCTTGGCCAGTGATTGTTTAGTAATGAGTGGCCAGTAACATTTGAGAAGTTTTTATTGGGAAAGTTTTCCTTCTTTTTTTTTTCCTTTTTGTTATAGATACACAAAGAAAGGGTGGTGTCTCTTCTGATCTTTGGACATTAGGTAAAATGAAACTTGGAACTATTGCAGCTCTTTTGGAGCATTAAGGGATAAAAATCATCACACTAAAGATGACACAGGGAAAACACATAAAGAACCTAGGCCCATGATGATGATGTTTAGTCATTAATTAATTCTGGAGCTGTTCTAGCTCTGGATGTTTGTTACATGAGGTAACAATTCTTCTGATTGTCTCAAAAACTAATCAAACTTATTTTTAACCAGCTAAAAATGTCCTAAGCAAACACTCCAAGGTTTAAATTATATAAATATTAAAGCTCAAAACTGCAAATTTCTGAGAGGTTAGTGATTTTTTTTCATTAAAATAAGCTGAATTGGAAATTTATATCATGGTCTTTCATTATTGTTGCCTTTGCCCATAACTTACATGGATCTGACATTTCAATTTGGTAAAATTGGTAATTTTAATTTTTCGTTTTGGTATGATTCAGGTTGACCTGACATTTTAATAAATCTGGCCCTACTACTGATTAAAGAAACATTTTATTTGTTGAAATATGTACATTTTCTTCATGAAATTGGTTTTCTTTTTTTATCTGTGACTTGTCTTGCCAAAGCTTTCGAAGCATATGTTTTTGATGCTGGCATTACATTTTTAATTAATATTTTAGATGCAAAAGGTGACAGTTTGAAAGAATGTTTTGTTAGCGGCTTATCCTTAAAAGCAAGTGGCATTTGGTTTTATTTTACAATAGAATTTAATCTTACATGTTTTTTGTTAAAGCAATGTTAACCAAAAAATCTCTTATTGAACTATTTGTGGTGAGCTTTTTAAGGATGTTTAAGATTTCACATGCAGTTTAACTGATCACAGATGAAGTTGTAAATTAATACCTCATGAGTGTATTTGACTACAGGGCATTGTTTGTGAATCAAAACTGCTTTGTTCCTGTTAACTGTGAAAGAGGTTTAAGCATATGGATTAAAATTGCATGATGATACCAATGTGTGATACCAACTTTATGAAAGGCACTGTAGTTAGATCATTTAATATATACTGAAATATTATAAATAGCCATATATTGTAACAATTCCCTTAGCTTGTAAGGGTTGTAAGATTTAGTTTTACTCCTTGCTTGGAGTTCATTGCCTTAATAAGAAATTGTTTTGTTGTTTTTAAAGCTGTACATAGCAATAAGAATTGCCATTGATACAGTATGCTGCTAAGAACAGTTGAAGTTTCCCTGAAAACATATATTTTTACAGACGCATTCATAGTTGTATAAGATATATGTATGAAGTGTTTTTCTTGATTTCATTTAGGTTATTCTCTGACCAGAACCTGTAAAATGAATAATTGTTTATTGATACATTTTCATAATAAGGTTATTAAGCAAGTGTTGTTTAGTGTAAAATCAGATTTTTTTGCTATTATTTTTGTTTTACAATATGTGAAAGTCACATGATGTAGAATGTACTCTTCTGGCCATGACGAACTATGAAGTATCTTTAAAAAAAAAAATCAGAAAATAAGGAACTCTTGTTCCAAAAGACAGTGGTAAGTTAGAGAAAGCAGAAGCCATCTTTAATTAACATCTTTAGTTAAAAAGGCAAACACTACATCACACTAACACAAGGTTGTTGGGAAGGTTTTGGGATGTGACCCTTTTACACCCCTTCACATTCTATGAAAACTTTGATACTTGTTTTACAAATATTCTGTTTTCTGCTATCTGCCTAGTTCTCGTGTGGATGACATTTCTAGCACCAATTATCATAATTCCTTAAAGTCCTCTGTTAGAACTACCTTTATCTCCATTCCATTTGAGCAAACCTCTTTTCATATTCTGAACCTAGTTCCTGCCCAGAGCTTCTTTAAAAAATAAATCTGTATATCAGTTTTCTATGTCACTCCTTCCTATTTTCATTTTATTCTCTTTATCCAGCTGAATGGTATGGTCATTTATTTCAACTACATTTTACCATTACCTTCAATTCTCTGTCCCTTTTGGCCCTGCCAATTTCCAAACTTGAGTGAGTTTAATTGTGTGCTTTGCTTCGTGTCTTTATCACAGTTAACTTATTTTGTCATACTAGATATTTTCATCCATCTTTGATCCTACTCCTTAAAGCTTCATAAGCAAATTTTTCACCAGTTTCTTACTACCATCTGAAACGGCTCTCAAACCTCACTCCTCTTTGCCACTTTCATGTTTGTTTCCCATATTCTCATCTCTTGCTGTAAGTACTGTAGCCCTCTATTCTCTGGCTGGTTTCTCTCGCTTATTTCTCCAATGGTTCTGTCTTTGTACCTTTGCTATCCCAACAACACATGAGGGATTGAGTCCCATCCAAACACCCCCTTTCCCTCTTAATTAAGATAAGTTCCTTTCAGTAGTAATTCTAGTTGAGGTGCCAAATCTTCTGGGTCTCTGTGTACTGTGTACTTGATATGAAATTACCCTAAGAATGATTCTCTCCCTTCTTTCTGATGTCCTAAAGGGCTCATTGCAGGACTTCCTCAATTCCATCTTCTATAGTGCCACAGGAATTATCTTTCTGAAATATGGATTTATTTACTCTACAAATATGTAGCAACTTATTTTTTGCCAAGTACTGAATTAGCTGCTGGAATAAGGAAAGATAAATGCTAAGGTGAATTTGCCTTTGAGAAATATATTAATGACACAGTTATGTGTATCATTTATTGGAACTTTTATTAAGTGCTGGGCACTTCCTGTACTTATCCTGTAGTAGTCCTTCAGTGTAGATACTAGTAGTCACTGTACAGATGAGCAAACTGAGTCTTAGAGAATTCTGAGTAGTCACACAGCTAGTAATTTGATAACAAGTAATAAGTATAATTATAAATACTTGAAAAGTTACCTCTGAGAGCATAGAGGAGAGATATTTTGTTCAGGATTAGAAGATTAACAGTCAAAGCAGGCTTTATGGAGAGGGTGATGCCATAATCTGAGTCTTTAAAGGCAAATATGAAGTTAGAGAAAGTTATAGGTAGGAAGGTATGTGTGTGGCCTGGTTCTACTTATGAACAGTTTGTAAGAGACATGCAGAGACATGATAAAGCATTTTATAGGAACACCTCAATATGACTGAAGCATAATGTTTATGTTGGGGAATCGAGAGTCATTTTAGCAGATGTGAAGGTATTAAACCAGGTTGTATTATATATATATACTTGCTAGTAAGTTTAGATTTGTTTTTAGAAGGTGATGGGAATTATTTTAGATAGTTAATTGATTAAACTGTGGGAAATGGTTTAGAAGAAGTCCTTTCTGCAATCATGAAGACCTATTAGATTGTTGGAATAGCTCAAATAAGAAATAAGGAGGCCTGGAAATGTGGCAATGAGATTGAAGAGGGAAAAGGTGGAACTAAAGGCTATTTAGGAGGTGGAATCGAGAGACTTAGTGGTGTAAAAAGTGGGAGTAATGATTTCTCAGGTTATACTCAGCTTGGGAGAGTGGTTGTGTCAATCTGATGTAAAACATATTAATAATAATATATAGTATATAATGTAGGGCATTGTTAATTTAAGGCTTTAATAGGCTCTGAGTAATTATTTGTGTAAGCTGCTTCCTAAATTGTCACCTAGTTTTTTATTGAAGTGTGTTTTTTAAATACTTCAGTCAACTGTGGGTATTGAGACATTTTTATTTATCAAGCCTTAACTGAATGCCCAAGGGCCCAGTTACATTCTGCATCTGGAAAGAGGCACAGTGGAAGTTCTAGGACTTGCACATTTAGTTGAAGTTCTCGAGTTTAAATAGTTTTTGAACTTCTGTTTTTCATATTCTCCAGCACTGAAAACAAACTTTTACTAGAAGTCAAGTAAATCAGTATTGTGATTTAAAAAAATACCTGACAATATACAGAAGTACACTTTTAGAACTTCACTATAGTAGTTTACCTGAAAGTCTTGTTTTTTGCCCAAATTTATATACTGCTAAAATATTATGGTGAAGTTGAGCTACATTAACTTCTTTACATTGCTCTTTACATTGCTTTGGAGTAGAACCTTGGTAACTATTTAATATAGTAGAAAACTGATCTACAAAGGATAACATTGTTACCTCACTTTTCTTTCTTAATATCCATGAAAGTTATTAGTTAAGAGATTATTTATATGAAAAATAAGTTATGTCTTATAAGCCTGTATTTATTGCAGCTGATTCAGGGAGAGCAGGTACTCTGAAATTTATGTCAGTAGGTAGGAAATGAAAATATTAGAATGAAGAAGCTCATACTTTATTGTTGCATTGAGCCAATGTTGTGATGTAAAATCTGGATTAAAGCTTTCTTGCAACTCTCAACATCACACATACACATAAAACTATTTAAACAAACATACATTCACTGAAGTCTTTTTTATGGTGTCTTCCATAATCTGTGTATCATTTTTGTTATGACATTCTGCTTCACACATGGTAGGTATTTGATAAGTATTGGTTGAATTGAATTAAATAAACATTTTACCTTTCAAAACTATGTGCAAATTAAACCTACGCAGAGATGTTCTTTGAACCATGATGGTTAAAATTACTTAATATGTACCCTTATTTAAAAAGTAACATGTTTCTGATTGTTGAGAATTGAGAAATAGATTAAAAAGTGATAAATATAAAGATCATCAGAAATTCCAGCATGAATATAATACTCCTGTTCCCATTTTGTATTCCCTTCCAAATAAATGTTCTGTTAAAAATGGCACTACATTTTTTTAACAGACGAGTACTTCAGGAAAGTTGCTATCAGTTTACTTTCTTAAATTGGTGCTTTTCAAAAAATTGGGCTCTGAAGTGATCTAATGCAGTGAATCTTACTTTGATGATTTAACAAAGCTCCCCTTCTCCCAAATAAAGAAAAGAAAATTCTCCCCTGTGGAAGAAGTAGAGATGATGGAATATAGGATGTCATAGTGAACCCCCAAATTGATTTCTGTAGATATGTGGATAATAGTAATTTACTCTTAAAATAATATTTCTGCCGTCTATTAGGATTCATGGCTACATGTGACAGGAAAACTAGTACTAGCTTAGGCTAAAAAGGAATTTAGTAACTCAAGTCACTAAACTGTACACACACAAAAATATGGGTACCTAGGGCCTTAGGGATTACTAAATCTAAGGACTGAAAAACTGCCAGATTTTTCTTCCTTCAGTTCTTTCCTTTATTTGTCTCTGAGAGTTACCTTCAATTTGTTAGACTGCCTCTTTTACTTCTTTTTTCCGTGGACTTACTGTGTTTATAATTGTCTTATGCTTGCTTTTCTTCTTGCTTATTTGAAAAGCTATCAGTACTGTTGATTAACTAGTAATTTCAGGTATTATTTATAAATTTTAATTTTATATGTAAGGTAAATACCCAGAGAAAAATAGTTTGGTTTAATATTTTTGTAAGATTTACAATGTATTTCACTATTCTTCCTCAAAAGAATAATCTCAAATGAAATAACTGTGATTGGATTCTCAATTATTTAATGGGAGACGAAGCCTTTCAGTTTATACTAGAGACCACTAGATAAATTTTAGTGTTTGTGATCAGTATTCATATTGTAAGGTGTTAAATGATTTTATGAAAGAGATATGTCTTTTTTTACATAAAGAGAAAAAATTAATTTCACTTTTTTGTTTTTTACAGTTTTCCCTATTTTTTGCTGAATCACTTAACAAATTTTTACTGTTCAGTTTTTTCTTCTTACTGATCACCTAATGTGCTTAATGTGTTTTGCTAAGGTGACCCTTTAAGATTGCTCTCATAGACTACAGAAGGGCACTGAATTTTCTACTGTTGTGGAAGAGGTTATATTTAGCTGTTGGTATTTCAAGTTGGAACACTTCATTCTACTGTGCCTTTAGTTAATGAGTCATCTGGAGAAAATGGGCTGCCTCTTGCTTTTAGGATGAGTCTGTAGCAAATAATAATAATAACTCAAACGCTGTGGGAGACTTTCTGTCAAGTAACAAAGTTAAAATGGAAAATGTTTTGTAATACATTTTATTGCCCATATGTGTAATACATGCTAAAGGATACAGAAGCATTTTGCTCATTATTATCTTCAGCTGATAAAACCGAGAAACAATCCTGATAACAAAAAGGAAGTATTTTCTGTCAACCCTTCATGTGAATTGTTATGAGTTAGAGACAACTGGGAAGCTAGCATAAACTCCGTAAAATTTTTTTTATGTACAGGGTATACAGCAGTGGTCAAATCTTAATAATTATTTCAGTAACTGAGGAAATTATTGTGATTATTGAGGTATTGATTTTTTTTTTATTTTATTTTTATTTATTTATTTTTTTAATATAATTTATTTTATTATCATTAATTTACAATTACATGTGCAATATTACGATTATTAAACTACCCCTTCATCAGGTCCCCCCCACCAAACCCATTACAGTCACTGTCCATCAGCGTAGTGAGATGCTATAGAATCACTACTTGTCTTCTCTGAGTTGTACTGCCCTCCCCGTGCCCCCCCAACATTACATCTGCTAGTCGTAATGCCCCTTTTTCCCTCTTATCCCTCCCTTCCCACCCATTTTCCCCAGTCCCTTTCCCTTTGGTAACTATTAGTCCGTTCTTGGGTTCTGTGAGTCTGCTGCTGTTTTGTTCCTTCAGTTTTTTTCTTTGTTTTATACTCCACATATGAGTGAAATCATTTGATACTTGTCTTTTTCGGCTTGGCTTATTTCACTGAGCATAATACCCTCTAGCTCCATCCATGTTGTTGCAAATGGTAGGATTTGTTTTCTTCTTATGGCTGAATAATATTCCATTGTGTATATGTACCACATCTTCTTTATCCATTCATCTACTGATGGACACTTAGGTTGCTTCCATTTCTTGGCTATTGTAAATAGTGCTGCAATAAACATAGGGGTGCATCTGTCCTTTTTCAAACTGGGCTGCTGCATTCTTAGGGTAAATTCCTAGGAGTGGAATTCCTGGGTCAAATGGTATTTCTATTTTGAGTTTTTTGAGGAACCTCCATACTGCTTTCCACAATGGTTGAACTAATTTGCAGTCCCACCAGCAGTGTAGGAGGGTTCCCTTTTCTCCACATCCTCGCCAACATTTGTTGTTGTTTGTGTTTTGGATGTTGGCCATCCTCACCGGTGTGAGGTGATATCTCATTGTGGTTTTAATCTGCATTTCTCTGATGATTAGCGATGTGGAGCATCTTTTCATGTGCCTGTTGGCCATCTGAATTTGTTCTTTGGAGAAGTGTCTATTCATGTCCTCTGCCCATTTCTTAATTGGATTATTTGCTTTCTGTTTGTTAAGGTGCATGAGTTCTTTATATATTTTGGATGTCAACCCTTTATCAGATACGTTTTTTATGAATATATTCTCCCATACTGTAGGATGTCTTTTTGTTCTACTGATGGTGTCCTTTGCTGTACAGAAGCTTTTCAGCTTGATATAGTCCCACTTGTTCATTTTTGCTTTTGTTTCCCTTGCCCGGGGAGATATGTTCATGAAGAAGTTGCTCATGTTTATGTCCAAGAGATTTTTGCCTATGTTTTTTTCTAAGAGTTTTATGGTTTCATGACTTACATTCAGGTCTTTGATCCACCTTGAGTTTACCTTTGTGTATGGGGCTAGACAGTAGTCCAGTTTCATTCTCTTACATGTAGCTGTCCAGTTTTTCCAACACCAGCTGCTGAAGAGGCTGTCATCTCCCCATTGTATATCCAAGGCTCCTTTATCAAATATTAATTGACTGTATATGTTTGGGTTAATGTTTGGATTTTCTATTCTGTTCCACTGGTCTGTGGGTCTGTTTTTGTGCCAATACCAAATTGTCTTGATTACTGTGGCTTTGTAGTAGAGCTTGAAGTCAGGGAGTGTAATTCCCCCTGTTTTATTCCTCCTTCTCAGGATCGCTTTGGCTATTCGGGGTCTTTTGTGGTTCCATATGAATTTTAGAATTATTTGTTCCAGTTCATTGAAGAAAGCTGTTGGTAGTTTGATAGGGATTGCGTTGAATCTGTAGATTGCTTTAGGTAGTATAGCCATTTTGACAATATTGATTCTTCCTAGCCAAGAGCATGGGATGCATTTCCATTTGATAGTGTCCTCTTTAATTTCTCTTAGGAGTGTCTTGTAGTTTTCAGAGTACAGGTCTTTCACTTCCTTCGTTAGGTTTATTCCTAGGTATTTTATTCTTTTTGATGCAATTGTGAATGGAATTGTTTTTCTGATTTCTCTTTCTGTTAGTTCATCATTAGTGTACAGGAAAGCAACAGATTTCTGTGTGTTAATTTTGTATCCTGCAACTTTGCTGAATTCAGATATTAGTTCTAGTAGTTTTGGAATGGAATCTTTAGGGTTTTTTATGTACAGTATCATGTCATCTGCAAATAGTGACAATTTGACTTCTTCTTTACCAATCTGGATGCCTTGTATGTCTTTGTTTTGTCTGATTGCTGTGGCTAGGACCTCCAGTACTATGTTGAATAACAGTGGAGAGAGTGGGCATCCTTGTCTTGTTCCCGATCTTAGATGAAAAGCTTTCAGCGTCTCGCCATTAAGTATGATGTTAGCTGTAGGTCTGTCATATATAGCCTTTATGATGTTGAGGTACTTGCCCTCTATACCCATTTTGTTGAGAGTTTTAATCAGGAATGGATGCTGAATTTTGTCAAATGCTTTTTCAGCATCTATGGAGATGATCATGTGGTTTTTGTTCTTCTTTTTGTTGATGTGGTGGATGATGTTGATGGATTTTCGAATGTTGTACCATCCTTGCATCCCTGGGATGAATCCGACTTGATCATGGTGTATGATCCTCTTGATGTATTTTTGAATTCGGTTTGCTAATATTTTGTTGAGTATTTTTGCATCTACGTTCATCAGGGATATTGGTCTGTAATTTTCTTTTTTGGTGAGGTCTTTGCCCGGTTTTGGTATTAGAGTGATGCTGGCTTCATAGAATGAGTTTGGAAGTATTCCCTCCTCTTCTATTTTTTGGAAAACTTTAAGGAGAATCGGTGTTATTTCTTCTCTATATGTCTGGTAGAATTCAGAGGTGAATCCATCAGGCCCAGGGGTTTTGTTCTTGGGTAGTTTTTTGATTACCAATTCGATTTCGTCACTGGTGATTGGTCTGTTTAGTTTTCCTGTTTCTTGCTTGGTCAGTCTTGGAAGGTTGTATTTTTCTAAGAAGTTGTCCATTTCTTCTATGTTTTCCAGCTTGTTAGCATATAGAGTCTCATAATATTCTCTTATGATTCTTTGTATTTCTGTGGGGTCCGTCGTGATTTTCCTTTCTCATTTCTGATTGTGTTTATGTGTGTAGATTCTCTTTTTCTCTTAGTGAGTCTGGCTAGGGGTTTATCTATTTTGTTTATTTTTTCAAAGAACCAGCTCTTGGTTTTATTGATTTTTTCTATTGTTTTATTCTTCTCAATTTTATTTATCTCTTCTCTAATCTTTATTATATCCCTCCTTCTTGTGACTTTGGGCCTCATTTGTTCTTCTTTTTCCAATTTCAGTAATTGTGTCTTTAGACTATTCATTTGGGAGTGTTCTTCCTTCTTTAAATAGGCCTGGATTGCAATATACTTTCCTCTTAGAACTGCCTTTGCTGCGTCCCACAGAAGTTGTGGCTTTGTGTTGTTGTTGTCATTAGTCTCCATATATTCTTTGATTTCTGTTTTGATTTGGTCGTTAACCCATTGATTAATTAGGAGAGTGTTGTTAAGTCTCCATGTATTTGTGAGCCTTTTTGATTTCTTTCTAAAATTTATTTCTAGTTTTATACCTTGGTGATCTGAGAAGTTGGTTGGTAGGATTTCAATATTTTTGAAATTACTGAGGTTCTTTTTGTGGCCTAGTATGTGGTCTATTCTGGAAAATGTTCCATGTGCACTTGAGAAGAATGTGTATCCTGTTGCTTTTGGGTGTAGAGTTCTGTAGATGTCTGTTAGGTCCATCTGTTCTAGTGTGTTGTTCAGTGCCTCTGTGTCTTTACTTATTTTCTGTCTGGTTGATCTGTCCTCTGGAGTGAGTGGTGTGTTGAAGTCTCCTAAGATGAATGCATTGCTGTCTATTTCCTCCTTTAATTCTGTTAGTATTTGTCTCACATATGCTGGCGCTCCTGTGTTGGGTGCATATATATTTATAATGGTTATATCTTCTTGTTGGACTAACCCCTTTATCATTATGTAATGTCCTTCTTTATCTTTTGCTACTTTCTTCGTTTTGAAGTCTATTTTGTCTGATACAAGTACTGCAACACCGGCTTTTTTCTCTTTGTTGTTTGCATGAAATATCTTTTTCCATCCCTTCACTTTTAGTCTGTGTATATCTTTGGATTTGAGGTGAGTTTCTTGTAGGCAGCATATAGATGGGTCTTGCTTTTTTATCCATTCTGTTACTCTGTGTCTTTTGATTGGTGCATTCAGTCCATTTACATTTAGGGTGATTATTGATAGGTATGTACTTATTGCCATTGCTGGCTTTAGATTCGTGGTTACCAAGGGTTCAAGGGTTGCTTCTTTACTATCTAACAATCTAACTTAACTTTCTTGTTAAGTTATTGTAAACACAGTCTGATGTTTCTTTCTTTCTCTCCCTTCTTATTCCTCCTCCTCCATTCTTTCTATAATAGGTGTTTTATTCTTTGCCTTTAGTTGGCATTTGGATGGTCTGCTTTCTTTGCTATGATTTTTTTTTCTCTGGTGACATCTTTTTAGCCTTAGGTGTGCTTCCCTCTAGAGCAGTCCATTTAAGATATCCTGTAGTGGTGGTTTATGAGAGGCAAACTCTCTTAACTTTCGTTTGTCTGGAAATTGTTTAATCCCTCCATCATATTTAAATGATAATCGTGCTGGATACAATATTCTTGGTTCGAGGCCCTTCTGTTTCATAACGTTAAATATATCATGCCATTCTCTTCTGGCCTGTAAGGTTTCTGTTGAGAAGTCTGATGATAGTCTGATGGGTTTTCCTTTGTAGGTGATCTTTTTTCTCTCTCTAGCTGCCTTTAATACCCTGTCTTTATCTTTGATCTTTGCCATCTTAATTATTATGTGTCTTGGTGTTGTCTTCCTTGGGTCCCTTGTGTTGGGAGATCTATGAGCTTCGGTGGACTGCGAGACTACTTCCTTCCCCAGCGAGGGAAAGTTTTCAGCAATTATTTCTTCAAAGACACTTTCTATCCCTTTTTCTCTCTCTTCTTCCTCTGGTACTCCTATAATGCGAATATTGTTCCGTTTGGATTGGTCACACAGTTCTCTTAATATTCTTTCATTCCTAGAAATCCTTTTATCTCTCTCTGCCTCAGCTGCTCTGTACTCCTGTTCTCTGTTTTCTATTCCATTAACAGTCTCTCGCATCTCATCCATTCTGCTGTTAAGCCCGTCAATCGCTTGTCTGATTTCTGTATTGTCTTTCTTCAGTTCCCTCACTTCCTCCCTCAGCTCTTGCACATTTCTCTGTAGGTCCATCAGCATGGTTATGACTTTTATTCTAAATTCTTTTTCAGGGAGGCTGTGCATTTCCATCCCTTCAGACTCCCTCTCTGGGGTTGTCTGGTTGATTTTGGTCTGAACCATATTCCTCTGTCTTTTCATGACTGTATAATTTGGTCACTGATAGTTGCCACGTATGTCAGCTGGGCTCTTTAAGACTTTAAAAAGAGAAGAAAAAAAAAGAAAGAGAAAAAAGAAAAAAAAGAAAGAAAAGAAAAAACAAAAACAAAACAAAAAACAAAACAAAACAAAAAAAACAAAAAAATGCCCACCGTACGTAGATTCTGTGGGAATGCTCTAGGTGGCGCTATTGCCCCACTATTCAACAGCTGTGACTGTGCCGCTCCTCAGGGCCCTTTATCGCTCTGGCAGGGGTGGGAACGAATAGGAGGCTGCTGATCTCAGTGAGAAGTGTTAAGTATGGCTATGCTTCCTCAGTCGCCAGCTAAAGCGTCTGAAACTCCCCAGGACTCCCAGCCTGCTGGGCTGAGTGTGCTGGGGCGATCCGGCTCCTCCGCTGGGCTCCTGTCTCTTTAAGACCGCTGAAGAAAGCGCGCACTTTTTTTTTTTTCCTTCCCGGGAGCCGGCTGCAAGCACCCTGGCGCGTTCCCCGCTCAGATCCTGCCCCTCTGTCTCTCCAATCTCCGCTGCACTGCGCAATGTGGGTCAGCGCTCCCCGCGCAGATCACCCGGGGCTGGCTACTTCGCGGGGTGTACTTCCACTCCCTCCCGGCTCTGAATCCTCTCCTCCCGCCGGTGCGCTGGGGTGGGGGAGGGCTCGGGTCCCGCCGGGTCGCGGCTCCGGATCTTACCCACCTCTTGGGGTGCCGAGTGCTCTCGGGTGTCGCTGCACGCTGTGCGCTTTCCTGTGTATTCTCGTCTCTCTTTTAGGAATAGATGTATTTGCTGTGTTTTCGTAGATAAATATAGTGTTGGGAGGAGATTTCTGCCGCCCTGCTCACACCGCCATCTTCCCGGAAGTCCTGGTATTGATTTTTTAATAAGTATTTTTATATTGTAACTTCTTAATTTTTTCCTGATTTTTATTGTGGTAATAAAATACACATAATAAAATTTACCATTTTAGCCATTTTTTAAAATTGGTATTAAATACATCCATAATGTGCAACAGCCAGCACCATCCATCTCATAACTCTTTGTGTCTTGTAAAACTCAATCTCTGTACCCATTGAACAATAATTCTTCTTTCCCCCTTTTCTCCAGCCCCTGGCAACCACCATTCTACTTTCTGTTTTTGTGGTTTTGTCAACTCTAAGTACCTCATAGTAATGGAATTATACAGTATTTGTCTTTTTTGTGTCTGGCTTATTTGACTTCACACAGTATTCTCAAGGTTCATCCATGTTGTAGCATATGTCAGAATTTCCTTCCTTTTTGAGTCTGAATAATATTCTGTTGAATGTATATACCACATTTTGCTTATCCATCCATCTCTGGACACTTGCGTTGCTCCCATAGTTTAGCTATTATGAATAATGCTGCTATGAACATGGATGTATAAATACCTCTTTGAGATGCTCCTTTCAGTTCTTTTGGATATATGCCCAGAAGTTGAATTGCTGGATCATATGGTAATTCTATTTTTAATTTTTGAGGAACCACTATATTGTTTTCCATAGTGGCTGTACCATTTTAATTTCCACCAACAGGGCACAAGATTTCTAGTTTCTCTGTATCCATTAACACCTGTTATTTCTGTTTTTTGATAGTAGTCATGTTAATTAATGTGAGGTAGTATTACATACTTTTGACTTGCATTTTCCTAATCAGTAGTGATGTTGAACAACATTTCTTGTGCGTATTGGTCATTTGTGTATATTTTTTGGAGAAATGTTTATTCAAGTCCTTTGCCCACGTTTGAATCAGACTGTTTATTTTTTTGTTGTTGAGCTTTAGGAGTTCTCTGTATATTCTGGATGTTAATCTCTCATCAGATATAGGATATATAAATATTTTTTCCCATTCTGCATGTTATCTTTTTACTTCATTGATACTGTCTTTTGATGCATAAAGGTTTGAATTTTCATAAAGTTCAATTTGTCTATTTTTGTTGTTGCCTGTGTTTTGGTGTTATATCCAACAAGTCATTATCAAATCCAATGTCGTGAAGCTTTTACCTTATATGTTTTTCTAAGAGTTTCATAGCTTTGCCTCTTAAATTTAGGTCTCTGATACATTTTGAGTTAGTTTTTGTACATAGTGTTTGATAAGGTTCAACTTTATTTTTTTGCATGTAGATACAGTTTTTCCAGCACCATTTGTTGAAAAGACTGTCCTTTCCCCCATTCCATGGTCATGGCACACTTGTCAAAAGTCATTTGAGCATATATGTGAGGGTTCTCTATACTATTTCATTGGTCTGTATGTCTGTCTGTATGCAGTTACACACCATTTTAATTATTGTATCTTTGCAGGAAGTTTTAAGGAAATGTGAGTCCTCTAGCTTTGTTTTTCTTTTTCAAGAATTTTTAGCTATTTGGGATCCCTTGAGATTCCACATGAATTTTAAGATGAGTTTTTTTACTTCTGCAAGAAAAGTCATTGAAATTTAGATAAATGCTAAATTTTTATAGTTTTCTTTGCTACCTCATTTAATGTATGATAGCTTTATAATACTTGAAATTTTTTCAGAGTGGATAGTTGGCAAAGAATGTAGAAGTTACTTATTCTAATTTTGTCCTATAAAACATGTATGTCACAATTTCATTTACAATTGCATCAAAAATAGTAAAATACCTAGGAATAAACCTAACCAAGGTGAAAGACCTATACCCTGAAAACTATAAGACTCTCATGAGAGAAATTAAAGAAGACTAACTAGAAATACATCCCATGCCCATGGTTAGGAAGAATTAATATTGTCAGAATGGCCATACTACCTAAAGCAGTATTATAGATTTGATGCAATCCCTATCAAAATACCAACAGCAGTTCTTTAGAACTAGAACAAATGGTTCTAAAATTCATATGGAACCACAAAAGACCCCGAATAGCCAAAGGAGTCCTGAGAAGGAAGAATAAAGCTGGGGGGATTACGCTCCCCAACTTCAGGCTCTACTACAGAGCCACAGTAATCAAAACAATTTGGTACTGGCACAGGAGCAGACCCATAAATCAGTGAAACAGAATAGAGAGCCCAGATATAAACCCAAACATATATGGCCAATTAATATACAATAAAGGAACCATAGATATTCAATGGAGAAATGACAGCCTTTTGAACTACTGCTGTTGGCAAAACTGGGCAGCTACATGTAAGAGAATGAAACTAGATTATTGTCTAAATCCATACACAAAAATAAACTTGAAATGGATCAAAGACCTGAATGTAAGTCATGAAACATAAAACTCTTAGAAGAAAACATAGGCAAAAATCTCTTGAACATAAGTATGAGCAACTTTTTTCTGAACACATCTCCTCAGGCAAGGGAAACAAAAGCAAAAATTAACAAGTGGGACTATATCAAACTAAAAAGCTTTTGTACAGCAAAGGACACCATTTGTGGAACAAAAAGTTATCCTACAGTATGGGAGAATATATTCATAAAAAACGTATCTGATAAGGGATTAACATCCAAAATATATAAAGAACTCACACGCCTCAATACCCAAAAGCAAATTAACCCAATTAAAAAATGGGCAGAGGATCTGAACAGACAATTCTCTAAAGAAGAAATTCAGATGGCCAACAGGCACATGAAAAGATGCTCCATATCACTAATTATCAGGGAAATGCAAATTAAAACCACAATGAGATATCACACCAGTTAGGATGGCCAACATCGAAAAGACAAGGAATGAGGAGAGGATGAGGAGAAAGGGAAACCCTCTTACACTGCTGGTGGGAATGTGAATTGGTTCAACCATTGTGAAAAGCAATAGGAAGGTTCTTCAAAAAACTAAAAACAGAAATACTATTTGACCCAGTCATTCCACTCCTAGGAATTTACCCAAAGAAAACTAGATCCCTGATTCAAAAAGACATGCACCCCTATGTTTATCACAGCACTATTTACAATAGCCAAGATATGGAAGCAACCTAACTGTCCATCAGTAGGTGAATGGATAAAGAAGATGTGGTACCTATACACAATGGAATATTATTCAGCCATAAGAAGAAAACAAATCCTACCATTTGCAGCAACATGGATGGAGCTAGAGGGTACTATGCTCAGTGAAATAAGCCAGCAGAGAAAGACAAGTACCATATGATTTCACTCATTTGTGGAGTATAACAACAAAGTAAAACTGAAGGAAGAAAACAGCAACAGACTCACAGACTCCAAGAAGGGACTAGCGGTTACCAAAGGGAAGGGGTTGAGGAGGGTGGATGGGGAGGGAGGGTGAAGGGGATTAAGGGGCATTGTGATTAGCACACATAATGTAGGTGGGTCACAGGGAATGCAGTATAGCACAGAGAAGACAACTAGTGACTATAGCATCTTAACTGCGCTGATGGACAGTGACTGCAATGGGTTGTGTGGGGGGACTTGATAATATGGGTGAATGTTGTAACCACAATGTTGCTCATGTGGAACCTTCATAAGATTGCATATCAGTGATATCTTAATAAAAAAAATATTTACAGACCCCACCAAAAAAAAATGTATGTCACAATGATTGCAATACTTTAGTTTTCTCATGTACACATTATTTTGTTTCTCATGACTTTCCTTGCAGGAATGAAAGAAGGTAGCATGGAGTAAAGTATATCATATTGAAAAATAGGAAATTTAAAGATCTTAGAGTTCAAATGTTGACCCAAGATGTTTATTTTGAAGTAGACTTTTCAGATCTTCCTTGGGGGCACAGACTGACTATATCACTAGCACCATGAACTGGGGGATTTTTTCCCCCTTTTTCTCAAATTTGTCTGCTTAACATGGATCTCTTTCTCTCAGTCTCTCTGTCTCTGTCTAGAACTGTTCTGAGGTTAATTTTGTCTGCTATACCAAGAATACCAGTCCTTTACTCATTTTATTCCATTTACAAAGGTCATATGGAATATACCATTTGGAGGGGAATTGGGGCTTTTTTGTTCTTCCTGAATAAAGCCTGCATTTTTGGTTGTCCCTGCGCATGGCAGTCAGGATATAAACCATGGGAAGACAGCACTTGTTGTGAAGTTTCTATCCTTTCTGCAGGTCTCAAGGAATCATTTCTTCGCAGTGAAGTAGAATGCATTCCATGATATAATTCGTGCCTGTAATTATAACAATTTTGGAATATTGGAAGAAACAGTCATATTTGAGAGATTGGTTAAGTCATTTGTTCTCTTAGCATTTATTTAATGAATGTGCTTGTATTTTTGATATCCTAAACTCAGCATGTCCAAAAATGAACTCCTATTCTTTCCCCCCAAATGTGTTCCACCTGTAGCCTTCCCTATTTCACTTGATGGCAATTGTGTCCTCTGGTTGTTCAGACTAACAGCATCAGTTATTCTTGCTTCTTGTCTTTTTCTCATAGTATACATCCAGTCCTTCTCACATTCTGCTGGACCACCTTTGAAATATGTCTTGAATGATCACTTCTTACTATCTACACTATAACAGTCATGTGTCTCCCGCTTTGTGCCTCCATCCTCTTTTGCCTGAATTACTACAGCAACCTCTTAACTAGTCTCTCTTCTTCCTTACTGCCTTCATTACACTCTCAGCACAGCAGAAAGGTTGACTTTTTAAAAACATAGGTCAGATCATTATAGTCTGATAAAAATAAGTAAGGTATAGAAATAGTAAAGAAAGGAAATATTTGCAGGAGAAATGATTGTATTTTTGTAAAACTCAAAAGTATCAAGAGAAATATAATTAGAAATGAATATTTATTTGATGGGTGATTATAGAATTAATATGCAAAAACATATTTTTACACTTCTCTTTATACAGAGAGCCACAAATGATAAATTAACAGCAATATAAACAATACAGCCACATATCAAGAGACTAGTACAAGTGGGTTTTTTCCCAAAATGAAAGGATAGTTCAGAATTAGAGAATCTGTTAATATGATTTACCAGGCTCCCCAACTGCTTCCCAAGTGGTTTCTACTGCTTGGTGAGCAACTCCAGACCAGCTAAGCTAGTGAACTCTGCTAAGTGGTGGCTGAACTACACCTTCTCAAATGAGGTCTGATCCTTAATAAGTTTTTCCTTCCTTGGGTACTCTTCAATTGGTCCTAGAATGCCATATGGAATTTTCTTATATATTATACTTTTTTATCATAGTTAATAATTTTTTTATGTTAAACTTTCCCTTTTTTATTTACTGTGTGGTTTTAATCTTTTGACTGGACCCAAAACAATGTACCATGTCAACCCATTTTTGGGGAAATTCTGTATGCATATTTTCATAGATGCTAAAAATGCATTTGAAAAATTCAAAATTTGTTCTTTTTTATTAGCTTTTCATGAATTGAAGTATAACACACATAGAAAAGTATACATATTGTAAGTGTATAGCTGAAAGAATTACTTCAAAGTACACACTCTTGTTTAACCCACCATCCAGTTCTAGAAATAGAACTTGGCCAGCAGCCCAGAAGCACCCTGGCCCTCCTCCTTCTCCAAAGGTATCCACTATCCTGACTTATAATACCAGAGATTAGATTTGTCATTTTTGAGCTTTAAATAAATGGAATCATTTAGTGTATATTTTTTATCTTGGCTTCTCTGACTCATCTTTGTGTGATTTATTTACATCTTTGCATGTAGTAGTACTTTGTTCTTTTTTTTTCCTGTGTCCTATTGCACTGAATAAATCCATTTTAATTTACTTTTATATTCTGCTTTTTATGGGTATTTGAGTTGTTTCTAGCTTGGCTCTATTATAAATAATGCTTGTAATGATGAACATTCTTGTATGTTTCTTTTGGTGTTCATGTACACACATTTCTGTTGGAATTATGTGTAGGAATGGAAATACTGGACCACTGGGTATGCTTGTCTTAAACTTTGCTGGGTAATGCCAAAAAGATTTCCAAAGTTTTAATATTCTCACTAGCAGGACTGAGAGTTCCAGTTGTTCCACTGGTATTTTCAGTCTTTATAATTTTTGTGTTAGCTATACTGGTGGGTGAATAGTGGTATCTCATTATATTTTAATGATTATTTCCTTGACCATGAACACTAAAGAAGTTAAGCAAACAAATAAGTTTCTTATTTATTTATTGACCATTTGGATATACGAATTTGGGAATTGCAGGTTCTTTTTTGCCATTTTCTGTTGGGTGTTTAATAATTTTTGATCAAGTCATAGGAATTCTCTATATATTCAGGTTATGATTCATTTTGGTTGGCAAATGCCTTCTCTGACCTGGAGACCTGCTTTTTCACTCTCTTATAATAGTATATTTTCATGAATAGACTTCTTCATTTTAATGTGGTTGCTCTGGATGTAACCAGGAATCATCTCTGGATGATTTTGCCTCTTGTTTGCCTATGCCTTAAATATTTGGTAGACTTCACTGATAATGCTATCTAGACCTGAAATTTTCTTTGTGGGAACACTCCATTAAAAAATAGTTAAGGGAGTTTTTAGAGTTTCCACTTTTTCTTATATTGGCTTTGCTAAGATTTGTATTTATAAGTATTTGTGCATTGTGTCTAAATATTAAAGTGCAGTAGCACACTGCTTATAATATATTTCTGTTGATCTTTTAATATTTATGTGGTCTATGGAAGTGTATGCTTTTGCATTTCTGCTAATGGTTATTTGTTCCTTCTTTATAGATGCTCGTCAGTTTTATTAGCCTTTTCAAAGGACCAACTTTGGCTTTGTTGTTCCCATTTAGAGCATGCCTCTTTTCTATTTTTACATATTCAGCTCTTCTGTTTGCTGTTTTCTTCTTTCTACTTTCTTTGGGTTTAATTTGCAGTTCTTCTTTTTTTTTTTTTTTACATTCTTACAGTGGATGCTCGACCATATAAAAATATATATCTTATTCATGGCAAAAAGTTTGCATAAAGTCAGAAGACAATTTACAAACTTATAAAAATAATTGCTGATTGTATCAGAGTCTAATTCTTCCTCCCTCTGTGTAAAGAGCTTCTAGAAATCAATAAGTAAAGAGCAACAATTACATATTAATAATGAACAATAACTGTGAACAGGTGATAGATGGAAAAGTTAATATTAATGGCCCTTAGACCTATGAAAGAATTTTCATGCTTTCTCATAAGAGGAATTAAAAATAAACTTGTTATGGTAATTCCTATATATTAAATTGGCAAAGATATAGAGAATTGTGAACTGTATATATGAGTAGGAATTTTTATTCCCATATTACTTGTAATGAAAAAAATAAAAACTTACATGTTTATTCTAGAGATTAGGTTGTAGCTATATAATGAAAAACTATGAAGCCACTGAAAAAGAGGTAGACTGTCAGTACTGCTTGTTATAGAACAAGCTCTCTAAGAGATTGGTTGCTGAAATACATATTTTATTAAACATTTGTGGGTGAAGTGTTTGTGTTTTGTATGTACATAGTGAATTTCTGAAGTGCCTGTGTATCTTGAACAAGATAAAGGCTTAGTGTTTGTTTCATGATGCTTATGGAATTGGATTGACTTCATCTAGTATTTAACATAAGCTATTCTGTATTTCTTTTGGTTATGTCGTAATTCCTCACTTATATTGCAAAGTCATAGAAAATGCTAGATATGGTCCATGTTAGACGCTCATTGTGTGTTCTACTCTGCCTGACATAGTATATTGAATGTTGTACAATCAATATTTTGTGAATGCAAGGTAGAATTAGTTGACACTCATCTATTTGTTTTACAGTTTCAGAACCTGTTCACATTATCTTTGATGAACTTTTTCATTGAGCCCTCTAGGTAGATAGGTACAACAATCATTATTCTATTTACATGTAACAGAAGAGTGGACTGAAGCCCAAGTTTGCTCTTGGGATTCAGTTCCCAAGTGAGTAAGTGACTTCTTTAGAGCAGGGGTTGGCAAACTGTAGTCTGTGGCCCGATCTGCCACACTTGTTTTTGTATGGTCTGTAGGCTAAGAATGGTTTTTATATTTTTTAATGATTAAAAAAATTATTTTATGATGTGAAAGTTACATGATATTCAAATTTCAGTGTCCATAAAGTTTATTAGAAGACACTCGTGCTCATTCATTTATGTATTGGTTATGGCTGCTTTCCCACCACTATGGCAGAACTGAGTAGTTGCAACAGAGATTTGATACGACCTTCTCATTGCTCGACACTGCTGCTTACCACACTACACACCTCAGTGATGCAGTTATAATTCAGCAGTGTTTCATGTGTCACATGTATTGCTGTATCATAACACTTTATTTTTTATTACTAGTGCATACCCATCATGTCAAAGCAAGAAAAGGAGAGAAAAGGAGACTGAATCTCATGGTTTTAAGATAGTGGACTGTGGATCATTTTATGAAATTAGATGGTAAAATACTAAGTTTATTATGCTCTATTAGAATACAATATACATTGCTGTTAACAGGCTAAGTTCTTAGAGTATTCCAAAGTCACAGAAAAGTGATTCTCATTAAAATTAGAAAATTTAAAGTATAATGTTTCATCACAGCAGAATTTTTTCACACATAAACAAAAAAAACGAAAATAAAGCTGCACCTAAAGTAAGGTTTGGAATGTATCATTTGTTAGGCAAGCACTGAGAGCCATTTGCCAATGATGAGTTGATTAAACTATGTTTTATTGTGATAGCTGAAGAAATGTGTTCAGAGAAAATAAGTTTAAGACTGTTAGCCTTTTAGTGACAATAGTTATTTTAAGAATTGAGGACAGTGGTAGCAACATCAATAGTCAACTAAAGATAATGATTTTGAGTGTTTTTTCCTTAACTCTTGGTAAGTCAGTAAGTATTTACTGACACTGCTCAGTAGTTGTTTATTTTAAAGAGGTAATGCAGAGCTTTCAGTGACTAAAGAATTAATTAGTCACCATGAAAAGTCGGTAAAACAACTACAGGCAGAATTATTTTCAAAGACGTTAAGAACAGTATTTCAGAATAGTCTGAAGTAGAATCTGTTAAGATGTGTTGCAACTGATGGTGTTAAAAATATGTGTGGAACAGAAAGTGTTAATTGGATACATTTACAAAGTTTGTAAAAATATGTTTTTTAAGGCCTATTGTTATTCATTGTATTATTACAGTTACAAAATTGTGGAAAATATTTGATCTGTCATTTATTATTGAACTAGTAATATAAGCAGTAAACTTTATTTGATCTCATGAAGAGAGAGCTTCATAAGTTTTTGTCAGAAATTTGAGCTGTTTGCCTTGCCCATAGCTTTGACTATTGCAGTTTTTACAGTCAAGATTCAAATTTTTCCAGACAAGAATATACTTCTTTAACTACTTTTATGTAACATTGAATGGCTTTGAAAGTACCTTCTGCTTCAGTCTTTATGTTGTTACTTAATGATACTGACACCATCTCTTAATTGTGAGGTAAAACAGCATGTATATGTGAAAGTTATGGTAGTCATTTGACAGCTACCACTGTAGTTTGAGTCACAAGCAATGTCAAGCTATTTTATATGTATCTCATTCTATATGTCAGAAGTTAAAACAAGAAGTGATATCTCCATTCCTATACCCATTTGTATAAACTGAAGTTCCAGAAGTAGTTTTCAGACATTAGGAAACGCAAAGGAAACTTCCTTATTTTAAAATACTCTAACAGTGCAGTTGAGCCTTCACCTAACCTTGAGTTGGGAGTGAGTAATCTACAATGTAGTGACATGCTAAAAGGCTAATATCAAGGGAGCGCTGTAATTAAATTCCATAAATGCCATCTAAAGGATGAATATGCTCAATTAAAATTATATGCTTGTGGACTGATATCAATATTTGGCAGTATCTATCTCTGTGAAAAGACATTTCCAGATTACTGTAGATCAATGTTAACAGATGAACATTTGCAGTCATTTGTGATGATAGGGAACAGTAACTTCAAACACTGGTTAAATGAAACATTCCCTCCAAAAGAATTATATTCATATTAGAATATAGAAATACAGAATGTAGACTTGAATTACAAAAAAGTCACTCAATCATTTTTAATTTAATCACAAATTTTAAAAAATGTTTTCTCTTTTGTTTTACAACTACCTAATTAATATCCTTGAGTTTTTTCTTTACCTACAAAGCCTAAAATATTTACTACCTGGCCTTTCTCCTTTTAGAAAAAGCTTTCTGAGCCCTCTTCCTTCCTCAAAGATTGATAGTATGTCTTTTAGAAATCAGCTATGCATTGGATTGATTGTCCTTTATTCTCATTTTAGGGTTCTTACTTTAGAAAATAACTAAAAATGTTCAAATTTGAAAAAGCTTTTTGTTTACATAATATAATTTAAATCTTTTAAGTCTTGGGAAAGAGATTCTCCCGTAAATTATGTGTTAGTAGAGTGTATTCTGTGGCACATCCTGAAACAAACACTCTTTTCCTGTAGTAGTAGCTGAATCACTTTGGAATTCAGGGCTTTGCCTTTTTTACCTTTTTTTGTTTGCTTTTGCTTCCAAATTGACTGATGATAATTTGCTCAAAGTTTTTTATTTTTGAAGTCCAGTATTTACTGAAAAGATTTATATTCTACATTGTACTGCGTGGTAAAACACATTATACCAGTGTTTGCGGTGGTTTAAAAAAACAAAAAAACCCAGCATTGTTTACAATAGCCAAGATAGGATGCAGCCTAAGTGTCCACCAACAGATGAGTGGTTGAAGATGTGGTATATATGTACAATGGAATATTACTTAGCCATAAAAGAATGAAATCTTCCCATTTTTGACAACATAGATGGACCTAAAAGGTATGCTAAGTGAAATAAGTCAGGCAGAGAAAGACAAATACCATCTGAATTCACTTATATGTGGACTCTAAAAAACAAAACAAAACAGAAATTGGCTCATAAACACTGAAAATAGTCTGGTGGTTGTCATAGGGTAGGGATGATAGGGCAATGGGTAACATAGAAACCAATGTGAATACTTCCTTCAAATTAATAAGCTTTGTAGGCAGTTTTATTTTAAATTCTGTGAGGAATAGGAATATGAGGATCTCATGTATCATGCATTGAATGCAGTCTATATTATATATTTTGGCAAGTAATCCTTTTTATGAAACACACTTTTACATTAATATTGCCTTAATTTGATGCAAAAGAAAGATATATTTCGGACTTTTAAAATATAAATTAACCCATTTATTCCTTAGAGTAGTTTCTGACAGTTTATTGTTGTCCCATGAAAATTTACAGCTGGTGAGACATCTTTCAGAAAAGAATATTTGTAATCTGAACCCATTAGCCAATATTTTTCAGTTAGTAATTACAAAGGGTTATTGACAGATACCTTCTGGTTGCTTAATATCTTTAGTCATTATATTCTCATGATTATTTTATTATAATTGATTTCTGTATATTTTATAATTGAACCAAAATGTTTATTTTTAAAACTTCCTTTCATGGAACATTTTTGTCTCTCGGCACTTTGCTTCAGAATTATAGTTCCTTTTTTTCCCCCTTTCTTTCTTTCTTTTTTCTGAAGTCTATTTATATTCAGTGGGATTAAAAACACACTTCCACTTTTAGAGCAGATTTATCATCTACCCTTCAGGCTGCTCTTTAACATGGAGCACTTAAGAATTAATATCTTAAGATATTCCCCAGATGTTTTAAACTTCAGCAGAGTTGTGGTTTTCTTTATTGGAATCTCTGTTTGTAGTATTCAGAAGATGAAAGAAAACATCTCCTCAGTATCTAAACACTTTACATATTCGTTTTAATGTCTTTTGCTGCAAAGACATGCATAAAATAAAACATATACTGGTAAATTTTCAAAATCATTGCTTTTAAAAAGTAATAGCAAAGTGCAAATTGCATTAGCAATAATGTAAAAAAATATTGTGTGTTGTATGGGCTTTTGAATCAACGTTGTTATGTGGTTAGTATTTGTTTTGTATAGTGATAACATTTGGTTAATTGCTTAATGGGTTGTGCAACAGATTTTATTCTTCAATACTTAGTAAAGTAGGGATTGAGAATGTTTTGCATTGTGTTTTACAAAATGTTGGGAAGTTTGAATTTTGAATTTTAAAGATGTCAATCACTTAGGGTTTTTTTTTAGAGGCCAGCCTAATTGAACATTCTCTCCAAAACCAGCAACTAAGTTATTCCTTCACAATTATAAAAATAGTTGGTAACATTTATTGAGTGCTTTCTGTGTTCAAGGCACTGACATAATCCTCACAACAGAGTGGTAATGTTTTGTATTAATTGAAAGAGGATAAGAAGTTAATAAGTGAAAAAGAGTGAAAAAGTACACCACATATACATGTAACACACTTTTTTTTCTCATCTTGAGCCTATTGTAAGGGAAGCAAATAGGAACACCTTATGTGATCTCACTCGTTAAGAAATAATTTGATTTTTTCTCACCAGGTAACATTATATCTAGGTGTTAATGTAAAGTTTATGTCTTACATACAGTTAAACTTCTTCCCAGTCACAATGTTCTGTGTTCTCATTTCTTTGCATTCTTTGCCTCCATAGATATTCTACCTAGTGTGTGGTGGGTATCTAGGACACAGGCAAAATCCAAATAAACGTCAAATTCTTTTAAAAAATATTTGGGAAAAACTTAATTTTGTTAAATTGTGTACAGATTGATAGTCAACACATTCTTAACAATGCAACAATACCAACAACAGCAAGAAGAGTCTCATTTATTCCTTCCACCGTTCCTCCATCCACCCATCCATTCATTTATCAGTTTTTTTGTGTGTGTATGTATGCAGTGTCTGTCAGTCACGATGCTTAAAATTATGGAATGCAAAAACAGATACAGTCTTTAGTGCTGTGTTTTATAAGCGAGGAAATCTAATCTCAGAGAATTTAAGTTACTTGTCCCATATGAGACATTTAGATGCACATGAAATTAAAGCCAGGTCTGTATGACACCAGAGCCTTTCCTTTTAACCATTAAGGATTGCTGCCTGCCCTGATGACTTGCAATATCAAATCATGTTTTAATCATATTGATGTCAAATTTGTCTGGTATGTCTTAGTAAGGAATTTGGCTATGCTGGATATTCCTTCCTTCCTTCTTGAAGTCTCACTCTCTCTTGACCTTTTTATTTTTAATAGATTGGTGTTACCCTTTCTCTCTTGCTGGTACCTTTTCCTCTTAAATATTGATATTCCAAGTTTGTGGGTTCTTCTCATGTGTCCGGGCATGGATTTCGTTGGGTTTATCATATTTGGGGTTTCTGAGCTTCTTAAGCCAATCACAGAAGTGTGTTTTTAGTCAAATTTGGGAAGTTTTAAGCCATTATTTCTTCAAGATATTTTTCGGCACTGCATTTTTTCTTTTCTCCTGGTATTCTGATGACATAAATGTTAGATCTTTTAGTATTGTCTCAGAGGTGTCTGAGTCTTTGATCACTTTTTAAAAATACTTTTTCTCTGTTATTCAGGTTGGGATATTTTTATTGTCCTATCTTCAAGTATGCTGAGTCTTAATTCTGTCTTTTCCATTTTACTATTGAGCCCACCTAGTGAGCTTTAAAATTTCAGTTACTGAATTTTTATTTGGTCTTCTTTATATCTTCTGTTTATTTGCAGAGTCTTTCACTTTTTCCAGATGTTTCAAGAGTCCTAGTACTTTGTGGTTCCCTGGAGTTATCCTTTTTGGTTCTTTAGACAGAGAACTGGGGCTTTATTTTCCCAGTTCTGTCACACTTCCATGACTGAGCCAATGTCTGGGGCTAAGTGGTAAGAAAATAGAGAATAGTCTAACTTGTTCAGTAAATTCTTAAACTCACATATCAAATTGTTCAGTTCTAGATGTTTATTCTACTTTTTGTAATTTCAGTTCTCTGTTGAAATTTTCTATTCTTTCATCTAGTTTATGCATTCTTTCCTTGAAAATATTAATCATAGTTATTTTGAAGTCCCTTTGTCTTTCAGTGTCTGAATCATTTCTGAAACTTTTTCTCTTATTTTTTTTGTTTTGTTTTTAGTCAAATTATTTTGCTTCTTTGCCTAACCATCAGTTGTTTATTATTTGCCAAGCACAGTTTATATAAGAAATACAGATTTTATCTCCTATCAGAATGTTTTTTCATTTCTCTATAAGGCTGATACAGAGTGCTGTGAGGACTGATTGCCTTAAGAAAATCAAGGATTAAACAAGTTCAAAGTTGATTTTTAGTGTTGATATCAATGCTTCAGTCTACCCCATTTGTCTGTCTTTCTAGAGTTTGACTCTCTAGACCTTTTAATTGAGAGTACTGGGCCTTCTCTCTCATTAGCTCTGAAATAGTCCACAAAGACAAGGACACCAGAACTGATCTCAGAGGTTTCAGCTAAATTTTTTTTCTTTTGCTGGACCTGCTTTCAAAATTTGGCAAAATTTGGCAAATATCTCAAGTGGGAAACTGACCTTTTGTTTTATTCCTCAGTTTCCAGTTTTATCACTTTAGTATTACTTAATGATTGAAATTCTTACTTTTTTTTTACCCTCTTGCCTTCCACCCCCATCCCAGGGTCTTATTCTTATGATGTTCTATCTCCAGTCTGAAGGTGCAGGTAATATGTGACTATTTGTGTCCCTTGCTTAAGAAGGATGGTAAGTCCAAGTCTGAATTTTCACCGTCTAGTAGTGCCAGTATAGTATGTCCTCTCCCAGTGCTCAGAGGAAAAGTGTCTGTATATCTTTAGCTTTTAATCTCTTTTCCTCCTAAGGATTTAATTTCTTGCCTGTTATGTTTTTAGTTCATTCTTTCTCTCCTTTTTCTCCTGGCCTGCTTTGTAAGCACTGCCAGACTCTTAAGAACTTCTGCTGTTCAGGTGATTTTGGTTAACCTTCTTGGCATTCAGTTTCAGAATTCAGAGAATGTGTTACAGGACAAATCAGCTGTGTGTTTGAGGTTCCCAAAATGTCATATTTTGACTCTCTAGTCCCTTGCTGCTGACTACAAATTTGGACAGGTTGGACAAACATCTGCCAGGTCTAGCCTGCCCTCTGAACAGTTTTCACCTCCTTGGAAATTTATTCATTTGATCTTTGTTGTTTCCATAGCTCTTTGGTACTTTTAACAGATTTATGATTTATATGACTTATCTAGTTGTCAGTAGGAATGCTGACTATGACCCACTCTATGTTACGTAGAACCAGAAGTTCCATATGTTATGTTTTGATAACCGATTTAAATGTTTGCAGAGTGTTTCTGATGAGTGATATTTTAAAAATTTTGTAAGAGAAAAATGGTTAATTATTGCTTGACTAGTTTCTCTCCATATCTGTTACATATGTTTCCAGAATTTTTCTATGATCAGAGAAACTAAGGCCCCATTACAAACCAAGGTTCTGTGATAGAAGTAACAGCTAAAACCAAACCAGTAAAGGAGGGGAATAGTATAATTTGTGTTTTGGAACTGCCTGTGGGCATATGAATGACACTCTAGACTTACCAGGAGGCTACACATCTCATTTTGAGAGCCACTGTCCTGCAGTATATCTCTTTTTCTTATATGGGGCTTTTTCTTGTACGGTTTAAAATTAAGTGTCAATTTACTATTTAACAAAAATTGTGGATTGGTTTAGTGAAATTCTGTTGTGTGATTTTATAATGGATAAAAACCTAATGCACATATCATGCACTTGAATTTAGGAATAATATCTTTTATTTTAATCATCTAAACTTACAGGGTGCTGAAAGTATATTTGATTATCTCACATGCAAAAAATGTCATTCATCTTCAGAATTATACATAGGAGTAATTAAACCTTTAAACATTTTAGAATTGAATAAGGACTTATGTAAGCAGCACGTGCTTAAAACTGCTTTCTTATCAAAGAAAATAAAATTAGAGGTTGGAGAAATACCTTTAAATTACAATCCTTGTGAACTAATAGCTTAACCTTAGTTTTGAATGACTGACTTTTTCCATCTTTTAAAAATATGCTTAAATATAAACACATGTGGGAAATGTTCTTTTGGCTTTTATCAAACTGACATTTAAGTGAATTTTTTTCAACCTCACTAAACATTGGTGGTAAAAGATTTCAAAGCTTTGAATCTTACAGTTTGCCTATGGATCCCCCCCCCGCCCCTATCGTGCATTATTCTATTAACATTTGGTCTTAATAAGTGTAGCCTGTTTAGAATTACTTATGTTTTTCATTTATTATTTGTTTAGATGAGAAGTTTAGGAAAGAACTTCATCAAAAACCCTACTTGGCAGTTTTGAATGCTTTCTTAAGTTAAATTTTTTGAGTTTTACTGTAAATATTTTATGTGTCTTATCCTTTGTATGTCTTTCTTTATGGGATATTGAAAATTTCTGTTTCTTTTGTTTGTTTCTATGCTGTGGTGATGTTAGTACAATGTCAGATCTTCTTTATCCTCTAATGTATGCTGAGCACTTTTTGTTCCCCAAAAACTGGGATAAAAGAGGCTTTAGTTACTGTAAAAGTGGGAAGCAATTGCCCCAAAATAGAACTAGAAATTGTAAAGAATGGTTTTGTGGACACTTTCCTATTCATAATTCTTCTCATATTTATAAAACATTTTTTTTCATTTAAGAATGATTAGTTCTATGTTGTAAGGTATAATCATGAAATCTTTCTCATTTTTAGTAGTATTTGCTTCATATCAGAAAAATAGAAAATTAAAAAATTTAAAGAGCTATTTTTCTTTAATTTCTTCTCTTTTTTCCTTCCTTAATCATTCTCTTTCCTTAGGTTTTTCTGGCTTTTTAGGATACATCATCTACATTCTTCTTAAAAATAATTAGCCACAACTGCCTTTTGTTAAAAAGTACTTCATTTAGTTTTGGGCCATTATAGTTTTATTTTAAATAATCTTTTAAAAATTATATGGTTTTATTGTTTTCTTAATTATTGGATGGATGTCCCAGTTCTGAGCCTGCAACTTAGTAACTGTGTGAAATCCATAAAAAAAATCACTTAAGCTGGGCTAGGAGAATAATGAACTTGAATTCCCTCATCCTTCCTAAGCAAGGGACACAAATAAAATCACATATAACCTGCACCTTTAGACTGGAGATAGAACATCATAAGAATACACATTTCTTACAGTAAGAAACATTGTATTCCAATAGAGCTCTTCTTCTACATGTCCGTATCTTTGGAGAAGAGGGGTTGAGGGATTGTGAGAAGGGGGAGATGTGGACCTGTTGTTTTCGGCATAAGGATGGTCAGGTAGGCCCTCTTCCCAGTGCACCATCCCATCCATTCCAGTTAGAGTACTCCTTTTTTGCCTTATTAAGGGGTTTGTTTAGTAGGGGCGTTATTCCTTGTTTTGAGCAAGGGATTTCACTGTGGAATTAGAGGGATATATAATGGGAAGGGAAATAACAAGAAATGGGAAAAGACAGTGGCTGTGGATTGTATTGAATTGGAATTGGAGATTTCCATATGAACCCCAAAAATAAAATGATTTCATAGATAAAAACTTCATCTTAGGAAGTTTTCAGTGAGGTATTATGAATAGTACGAGTGTATTATATACAACCCATTTTAAATTATTTGGAAAAGCTAAATATTCATTTATGTATCTGTAGAGAAAAAGGGAGAATGTGCAAAATGATAAGAATTGGTGAATCTTGGTAAAAGGGGTATAAGTGTTCTCACTATTACTCTTGCAGATTTTTCATAGTTTGAAACTATTTTAAAAGCAAAAGTTTAAAAAGTTACTAAAACTAAATTTGTGTCTTTACTTAGAAAATAGGGATAATTATATTAATCTCACTTATCTTGCAGGATTGTTTTGAATTTCAAATGTGCTTCATGTGTATCTCTGTGTGCCTATGTGTTTTTTTTCTGTATAGGTAGGTAAGCAGATACATACATATGTATATACACACACAGAGAGAGAAACAGTCTTTTGGAATTTCCTTGATTGGTTCCCTGGATAGTATACATTTTTGCTATAAAAAGTTAGGTTCAGATTTGGATTCAAGATGGTGGCATGAGAGGTAACACGGAGAACTCCTCCCAAAACCACAAATAGTACAAATATGTAGTTAATTAATACAACTAACCCTAAAACAGCAAGAAGAAAGAAGGCTGAACAAGACTGCATACAGACCTCACGAAAAGAGCGGACCTCACGAAACAGGGAAACGTACGAAAGCCTTAATACAGCAGGACACAAGCCCTTCCCCCACCCAAGCTCATTGGCAGGAGGAAGAGAAACAGAGCGGGGAGGGGTTGGAAGTCTGGGACTGCTGAACACCGAGCCCTGGAGATCGGCTTTATGAGCAGAAGCCTATATTGTGTGGTGCTCTGGGTGTTGGGCAGCTTGGATGGGCGGAGGACCTAGGAGACTGACATTCTGGTCGTTTGTAGAGGACAGGATCCACACCAGGCTGCTGTGTGTTAGAGGAAGGGTGGGTGGTCTGAGAGGCTTCCTAGCAGTGAGAGGGCTGCTGAAGGGGCAGGGTTTGCATGGAGCTTGCTGCAGGGGAGAAGGGAGAACTGGACAAAGTTGTATGGGCATGCTCTGCCCAGCTGGTTGGGAACTTTGAGGAGTTTCAGGTGCTCCATCCCTCTGGCTGCCTATGCAGCTCCGAGGCCCCCACTGTGATACACAGCCTGCCAAGCCTTCCTACTGGCCTGCAGGCACCTGCTAGCAAACTGGCAGTCACTGCACTGGCTTCAGAACAGCCAGAGGGAGGCCCCGCCTACAATAGCTAGAGATGCAAAGCACAGAGGCTTACACATGTGTGCTTGGCCCACTGGCTCTGACACTGGAGACAGGCACTGCAGACAGGAATCAGGAAACAGATCTTTCTTCCCCAAGGCAACAGCTCTGCTCCCCTGTGACTCCCAACCTCACTCTATGGGCTGAGCAGCTCCAGAGATTGGAGTTTCTGTGCACTACTGGGCACCACACAGAAATATGAAACGTCAAAAGAATATGATTCAGACCAAAATCTCACAAACCCAGAAAAAGAGCTACATGAAACTGAACTCACCAATCTTCCTGAAAGAGAGTTCAAAATAAAAATTATGAACATGCTTATGAGAAAATATTCAAGAACTCAGGAACAAATTTAAATTGGAGATTCAATCATTAAGAAATTCCATATCTGAAATGAAACATAACAATAGAGGGATTTAAAAGCAGATTAGATGTAGTAGAAGAGATGGTAAATGGAAATGAAATTAGAGAAGAGGAATACAAAGAAGCTGAGGCACAGAGAGAAAAAAGAATCTCTAAGAATGAAAGACTATGGAAAGAACTGTGTGACCTATCGAAATGGAAAAATATTCACATAATAAGGGTAACAGAAGAAGAAGAGAGAGAAAAAGGGATAGAAAGTATCACTGAGGAGGTAATTGCTGAAAACTTCCACAGCCTTGGGAAGGAGATAGCCGCTCAAGCCACGGAGGTGGGGAGATCTCCCAACACAAGGGACCCAAGGAAGATAACATCAAGACATATAATAATTAAAATGACAAAGATGAAGGATAAAGACAGACTTTTAAAAGCAGCTAGAGAGAGAAAAAAGATCACATACAAATGAAAACCCATCAGGCTATCATCAGACTTCTCAGCAGAAACCTTATAGGCCAGAAGGGAGTGGCATGATATATATAATGCAATGAAGCAGAAGGGCGTCGAACCAAGAATACTCTACCTGGCAAGGTTAGCATTTAAATTTGAAGGAGGGATTAAACAATTTTCAGATAAGCCAAAACTGAGAGAATTTACCTCCCACAAACCACCTCTACAGTGCATTTTAGAGGGACTCCTATAGACGAAAGTATTCCTAAGGCTAAATAGATGTCACCCAAGGGATAGACAAAGAGTACAGAATATAATTCATAACATACAAACAATGGAGGAGGAAGAAAGAAGCTTTAGGTTGTGTTTGTAATAGCATATGAAGTGAGTTAAATTAGACTGTTAGATAGTAAGGGAATTGCCCCTGAACCTTTGATAAACACGAATCGAAAGCCTGCAATGGCAATAAGTACATACCTATCGATAATCACCCTAAATGTAAATGGTCTGAATGCACCAATCAAAAGACATAAGACTTATTGAATGGATAAAAAACAAGACCCATCTATATGCTGCCTACAAGAGACTCACCTCAAACCCAAAGACATACACAGACTGAAAGTGAAGGGATGGAAAAAGATATTTCATGCAACTAATAGTGAGAAAAAAGCAGGAGTTGCAGTACTTGTATCAGACAAAATAGACTTCAAAACAAAGAAAGTCACAAGAGACAAAGAATGACATTACACAATGATAAAAGAGTCAGTCCAGCAAGGGGATATAACTGTTATAAACATCTATGCCCCCAACACAGGATACCTACATATGTGAAAGAAATACTAACAGAATTAAAGGGGGAAATAGAATGCAATGCATTCATTTTAGGAGACTTCAACCCACCACTCACTCCAAAGGACAGATCAACCAGACAGAAAATAAGTAAAGACACAGAGGCATTGAACAACACACTAGAACAGATGCATCTAACAGACATCTACAGAACACTCCATTCAAAAGCAACAGGATACACATTCTTCTCAAATGCACATGGAACCTTTTCAAGAATAGATAATATACTAGGCCACAAAAAGAACCTCAGTAAATTCAAAAAGATTGAAATCGTACCAACCAGCTTCTCAGATCACAAAGGTAAGAAACTAGAAATAAGTTACACAAAGAGAAGGAAAAAGCCCACAAACACATACAGGCTTAATAACATGCTCCTAAATAATGAATGAATCAATGACCAAATAAAAACAGAGATCAAGCAAATATATGGAGACAAATGACAACAATAATTCAACACCACAAAATCTGTGGGACATAGCGAAGGTTGTGCTAAGAGGAAAATGTATTGCAATACAGGCCTACCTCAGGAAAGAAGAACAATCCCAAGTGAACAGTCTAAACTGACAATGAATGAAACTAGAAAAGGAAGAACAAATGAGGCCATAAGTCAGTAGAAGGAGGGACATAATAAAGACTAAAGCAGAAATAAATAAAATTGATAAGACTAAAACAATAGAAAGAATCAATAAAAGCAGGAGCTGGTTCTTCCAGAAAATAAACAAAATAGGTAAACCCTTAGTCAGACTTATCCGGAAAAAAAGAGAGTTTATACACATAAATAGAATCAGAAATGAGAAAGGAAAAATCACTACAGACACCACAGACATAGAATTATGAGAGTATACTATGAAAAATTATATGGTAACTGGAAAACGTAGAAGAAATGGACAACTTTCTAGAAAAATACAACCTTCCAAGGCTGACCCAGGAAGAAACAGAAAATCTGAACAGACCAATTACCAGCAAAGAAATGGAATCAGTAATCAAAAAACTACCTAAGAACAAAATACCTAGACCTGTTGGTTTCACCGCTGAATTTTATCAAACATTTAGTGAAGACCTAATACCCATCCTCCTTAAAGTTTTCCAAAAAGTAGAAGAGGAGAGAATACTCCCAAAGTCATTCTATGAGACCAACATCACTCTAATATCAAAACCAGGCAAAGACACTACAAAAAAACTAAATTACAGACCAATATCCTTGATGAACATAGATACAAAAATACTCAACAAAATGTTAGCAAACCAAATTCAAAAATATCATCCATCATGATCAAGTGGGAGTCATCCCAAGGATGCAAGGATGGTACAATATTCGAAAATCCATCAACATCATCCACTACATCAACAAAAAGGACAAAAACCACATGTTCATCTCCATAGATGCTGAAAAAAGCATTCAAGAAAATTCAACATCCATTCATGATAAAAATTCTCAACAAAATGGGTACAGATGGCAAGTACCTCAACATAATAAAGGCCATGTATGACAAACCCACAGCCAACATTATACTTAACAGCGAGAAGCTGGAAGGCTTTCCTTTAAGATCGGGAACAAGACACACATGCCAACTCTCCCCCCTTTTATTCAACGTAGTTCTGGAGGTCCTAGCCACGGCAGTCAGACAACACAAAGCAATAAAAGACATCCAGATTGGTAAGGAAGAAGTCAAACTCTCCCTGTTTGTAGATGACATGATAGTGTACATAAAAAATCCTAAAGAATCCACTCCAAAACTACCAGATCTAATATCTGAATTCAGCCAAGCTGCAGGATACAAAATTAATACACAGAAATCTGTTGCATTCCTATACACTAACAGTGGACTAGCAGAAAGAGAAATCAGGAAAACAGTTCCATTCACAATCGCATCAAAAAAGAATAAAATACCTTAGGAATAAACCTAACCAAGGAAATGAAAGACGTATACCATGAAAACTATAAAACACTCTTAAGAGAAATTAAAGAGGATACTAATAAATGGAAATTCATCCCATGCTCTTGGCTAGGAAAAATTAATATTGTCAAAAAGGCCATCCTGCCTAAAGCAATTTAAAGATTCAACGCAATCCCTATCAAAATACCAACAGCATTCTTCCATGAACTAGATCAAATAGTTCTAAAATTCATATGGAACCACAAAAGACCCCGAATAGCCAAAGCAATCCTGAGAAGGAAGAATAATGCAGGGGGGATCTCGCTTCCGAACTTCAAGCTCAACTACAAAGCCACAGTAATCAAGACAATTTGGTACTGGCACAAGAACAGATCCTTAGACCAGTGGAACTGAATAGAGAGCCCAGATATAAACCCAAGCATATATAGTCAATTAATATATGATAAAGGAGCCATGGATATGCAATGGGGAAATGACAGCCTCTTCAACAGCCAGTGTTGGCCAAACTGGACAGGTACATGTAAGAGAATGAAACTGGATTACTGACTAACCCCATACACAAATGTAAACTCAAAATGGATCAAAGACCTGAATGTAAGTCATGAAACCATAAAACTCTTAGAAAAACATATAGGCAAAATTCTCTTGGACATAAACATGAGCAACTTCTTCATGAGCATATCTCCCCGGGCAAGGGAAACAAAAGCAAAAATGAACATGTGGGACTATATCAGGCTGAAAAGCTTCTGTACAGCAAAGGACACCATCAACAGGACAAAAAGACATCCTACACTATGGGAGAATATATTCATAAATGACATATCCGATATGGGGTTGACATCCAAATTATATAAAGAGCTCACGCACCTCAACAAACAAAAAGCAAATAATCCAATTAAAAAATGGGCAGAGGAGCTGAACAGACCCTTCTCCAAAGAAGAAATTCAGATGGCCAACAGGCACATGAAAAGATGTTCCACATCGCTAATCATCAGAGAAATGCAGATTAAAACCACAATGAGATATCACCTCACACCAGTGAGGATGGCCAACATCCAAAACACAAACAACCACAAATGTTGGCGAGGATGTGCAGATAGGGGAACCATCCTACACTGCTGGTGGGAATGTAAACTAGTTCAACCGTTGTGGAAAGCAGTATTGAGGTTCCTCAAAAAACTCAAAATAGAAATACCATTTGACCCAGGAATTCCACTCCTTGGAATTTACCCTAAGAATACAGCATCCCAGTTTGAAAAAGACATATGCACCCCTATGTTTATCGCAGCACTATTTACAATAGCCAAGAAATGGAAGCAACCTAAGTGTCCATCAGTAGATGAATGGATAAAGAAGATGTGGTACATATACACAATGCAATATTATTTAGCCATAAGAAGAAAAATCCTACTATTTGCAACAACATGGATGTAGCTAGAGGGTATTATGCTCAGTGAAATAAGCCAGGCGGAGAAAGACAAGTATGAAATGATTTCACTCATCTGTGGAGTATAAGAACAAAGGAAAAACTGAAGGAACAAAACAGCAGCAGACTCACAGAACCCAAGAATGGACTAATAGTTACCAAAGGGAAAGGGACTGGGGGGTATGTGTGGGAACGGAGGGATAAGGGGGGAAAGGGGCATTACGATTAGCACACATAATGCAGTGGCGAGGGACACGGGAAGGGCAGTATTTATAGAGAAGCCAAGTAATGATTCTATAGCATCTTGGTATGCTGTTGGACATTGAATGTAGTGGGGTATGTGGGGGGACTTGATAATAGGGTGTCTAGTAACCATAATGTCGTTCAAGTGATTGTACGTTAATGATACCAAAATAAAAGACAAAAAAGGCAGAGATAAAAAAATGAAAAAAAAGAGGGTCATTGAGATATGTTGAGGTATAATCTCACGTAAAGTCACCTTTTCATGTGATTCTGTGAATTTTTTTAATGTCAAAATTCTGTGAGTTTTGACAATTTTATCCAGTTTTGTAACCATCACCAAAATAGAACATTTCCATTTCCCCCAAAGCACGTATTTTTTCTTAAGTCATACTTCTTTATAGTCAACTTCAGTTCCCAGCAACCACTATTCTGATTTCTGTCCCTATACATTTATCTTATCCAGCATGCCAAATAAGTGGAATTATTGTATGTAGCCCATTTATGTCTGGCTTCTTTCACATAACACTTTTAAAATTCATCTGTGTTCTTGAATGTATTAGCTGTTTGTTCTTTTTATCACTTAATAATCCTTGTATGGATATACCACAATTTGTTTTTCCATTCAGTAACTGGTGGACATTTGGGTTGTTTCAAGTTTTTGGTGATGAGAAAACTGTTTAAAAAGGCTGTTTAAATAGTCATGTTCCTGAGCTGTCTGGTGAGTATATGCTTAATTTTCTAAGAAATTACCAAATTGTTTTCTAAAAATTCTGTACCCTTTTTCATTTCCATCAGCAGTGTATAACGATTTTAGTAGATCCACTGCCTTATCAACACTTATTACCAGAGTTTTTAAGCCATTCTAATAGATATGTTTCCTTATTTTTTAAATTTGGATTTCCTAATGACTAATGATATTAAAATACATGCTGTTTTGCCATCTGTATCTTTTCTTTGATGGTGTTTCTAATAATTTTTGGCCAAATTTTTTATTGGATTGTTTTCTCATTACTGAGTTTTGAGAGTTCTTTATATGTTATGGGTAGTATATCCTCTCAAAGCTAATATTAATAGTAAATATTTAAAAGTCTGCTTGTGTAACAATATTTTTGAAATAACAGATCAATCATGTATAAGTCAAAAATTGTGAAAAATGTTTTAATAGCCTAGTTACTAGATTCACCATAACATATTCAGACTGAGCATAGGCTAGCAGACTTACTAGGAATTAATGTTATGTAATATAAAACAATATCATAGCTTGGTATATCACTTAGTTTTTCCAGGAATGTCAGAAAATAAAAAGTTTACTTTCCTATTAAAGTTCTCCCTTTAATATACCTTTTACATTTGTCTTGCCAGTTTATTTCATTGGTTGCATAATTTATTTGGGATTAAAAAAATAATACAGTGTTTGTATCTTGGAAGAAATTTCTTAACCTAAACCTGAATGAAATTGAATTCAAAATCCTCTGTCTTTATAAATTTTCCTTGAATTGAACTAGATGATACCTGATTCTCAGATTATGTGGGTGAAACTTTTGCATTTAGATCCTTATGTGTGGATCACAGTTTGTGGAATTAAAAGTCCTGGGATTGTTTTTCTATGGCATAATGAATATACCTTGTAATTTCATCTTCCAACAAATACTGTTCTTACTCTTCACATTTCTGATTTTCCTTACTTTTTTTAAAAATATAATTTATTTTATCATTAATTTACAATTACATGTGCAATATTACGATTATTAAACTACCCCTTCATCAGGTCCCCCCCACCAACCCCATTACAGTCACTGTCCATCAGCGTAGTGAGATGCTATAGAATCACTACTTGTCTTCTCTGAGTTGTACTGCCCTCCCCGTGCCCCCCCAACATTACATCTGCTAATCGTAATGCCCCTTTTTCCCTCTTATCCCTCCCTTCCCGCCCATTTTCCCAAGTCCCTTTCCCTTTGGTAACTATTAGTCCGTTCTTGGGTTCTGTGAGTCTGCTGCTGTTTTGTTCCTTCAGTATTTTTTCTTTGTTCTTATACTCCACATATGAGTGAAATCATTTGATACTTGTCTTTTTCGGCTTGGCTTATTTCACTGAGCATAATACCCTCTAGCTCCATCCATGTTGTTGCAAATGGTAGGATTTGTTTTCTTCTTATGGCTGAATAATATTCCATTGTGTATATGTACCACATCTTCTTTATCCATTCATCTACTGATGGACACTTAGGTTGCTTCCATTTCTTGGCTATTGTAAATAGTGCTGCAATAAACATAGGGGTGCATCTGTCCTTTTCAAATTGGGCTGCTGCATTCTTAGGGTAAATTCCTAGGAGTGGAATTCCTGGGTCAAACGGTATTTCTATTTTGAGTTTTTGAGGAACCTCAATACTGCTTTCCACAATGGTTGAACTAATTTGCAGTCCCACCAGCAGTGTAGGAGGGTTCCCTTTTCTCCACATCCTCGCCAACATTTGTTGTTGTTTGTGTTTTGGATGTTGGCCATCCTCACTGGTGTGAGGTGATATCTCATTGTGGTTTTAATCTGCATTTCTCTGATGATTAGCGATGTGGAGCATCTTTTCATGTGCCTGTTGGCCATCTGAATTTCTTCTTTGGAGAAGTGTCTATTCATGTCCTCTACCCATTTCTTAATTGGATTATTTGCTTTCTGTTTGTTAAGGTGCATGAGTTCTTTATATATTTTGGATGTCAACCCTTTATCAGATACGTTTTTTATGAATATATTCTCCCATACTGTAGGATGTCTTTTTGTTCTACTGATGGTGTCCTTTGCTGTACAGAAGCTTTTCAGCTTGATATAGTCCCACTTGTTCATTTTTGCTTTTGTTTCCCTTGCCCGGGGAGATATGTTCATGAAGAAGTTGCTCATGTTTATGTCCAAGAGATTTTTGCCTATGTTTTTTTCTAAGAGTTTTATGGTTTCATGACTTACATTCAAGTCTTTGATCCACCTTGAGTTTACCTTTGTGTATGGGGCTAGACAGTAGTCCAGTTTCATTCTCTTACATGTAGCTGTCCAGTTTTTCCAACACCAGCTGCTGAAGAGGCTGTCATCTCCCCATTGTATATCCAAGGCACTTTATCAAATATTAATTGACTGTATATGTTTGGGTTAATGTTTGGATTTTCTATTCTGTTCCACTGGTCGGTGGGTCTGTTTTTGTGCCAATACCAAATTGTCTTGATTACTGTGGCTTTGTAGTAGAGCTTGAAGTCAGGGAGTGTAATTCCCCCTGTTTTATTCCTCCTTCTCAGGATTGCTTTGGCTATTCGGGGTCTTTGTGGTTCCATATGAATTTTAGAATTATTTGTTCCAGTTCATTGAAGAAAGCTGTTGGTAGACTGATAGGGATTGCATTGAATCTGTAGATTGCTTTAGGTAGTAGAGCCATTTTGACAATATTGATGCTTCCTAGCCAAGAGTATGGGATGCATTTCCATTTGTTAGTGTCCTCTTTAATTTCTCTTAGGAGTGTCTTGTAGTTTTCAGAGTACAGGTCTTTCACTTCCTTCGTTAGGTTTATTCCTAGGTATTTTATTCTTTTTGATGCAATTGTGAATGGAATTGTTTTTCTGATTTCTCTTTCTGTTAGTTCATCATTAGTGTATAGGAAAGCAACAGATTTCTGTGTGTTAATTTTGTATCCTGCAACTTTGCTGAATTCAGATATTAGTTCTTGTAGTTTTGGAATGGAATCTTTAGGGTTTTTTATGTACAGTATCATGTCATCTGCAAATAGTGACAATTTGACTTCTTCTTTACCAATCTGGATGCCTTGTATGTCTTTGTTTTGTCTGATTGCTGTGGCTAGGACCTCCAGTACTATGTTGAATAACAGTGGAGAAAGTGGGCATCCCTGTCTTGTTCCCGATCTTAGATGAAAAGCTTTCAGCGTCTCGCCGTTAAGTATGATGTTATCTGTGGGTTTGTCATATATAGCCTTTATGATGTTGAGGTACTTGCCGTCTATACCATTTTGTTGAGAGTTTTAATCAGGAATGGATGCTGAATTTTGTCAAATGCTTTTTCAGCACCTATGGAGATGATCATGTGGTTTTTGTTCTTCCTTTTGTTGATGTGGTGGATGATGTTGATGGATTTTCGAATGTTGTACCATCCTTGCATCCCTGGGATGAATCCCACTTGATCATGGTGTATGATCCTCTTGATGTATTTTTGAATTCGGTTTGCTAATATTTTGTTGAGTATTTTTGCATCTACGTTCATCAGGGATATTGGTCTGTAATTTTCTTTTTTGGTGAGGTCTTTGCCCGGTTTTGGTATTAGAGTGATGCTGGCTTCATAGAATGAGTTTGGAAGTATTCCCTCCTCTTCTATTTTTTGGAAAACTTTAAGGAGAATGGGTGTTATTTCTTCTCTATATGTCTGGTAGAATTCAGAGGTGAATCCATCAGGCCCAGGGGTTTTGTTCCTGGGTAGTTTTTTGATTACCAATTCGATTTGGTCACTGGTGATTGGTCTGTTTAGTTTTTCTGTTTCTTGCTTGGTCAGTCTTGGAAGGTTGTATTTTTCTAAGAAGTTGTCCATTTCTTCTTTGTTTTCCAGCTTGTTAGCATATAGATTCTCATAATATTCTCTTATGATTCTTTGTATTTCTGTGGGGTCCGTTGTGATTTTTCCTTTCTCATTTCTGATTGTGTTTATGTGTGTAGATTCTCTTTTCCTCTTAATGAGTCTGGCTAGGGGTTTATCTATTTTGTTTATTTTTTCAAAGAACCAGCTCTTGGTTTTATTGATTTTTTCTATTGTTTTATTCTTCTCAATTTTATTTATTTCTTCTCTGATCTTTATTATGTCCCTCCTTCTGGTGACTTTGGGCCTCATTTGTTCTTCTTTTTCCAATTTCAGTAATTGTGTCTTCAGAGTATTCATTTGGGAATGTTCTTCCTTCTTTAAATAGGCCTGGATTGCAATATACTTTCCTTTTAGAACTGCCTTTGCTGCGTCCCACAGAAGTTGTGGCTTTGTGTTGTTGTTGTCATTAGTCTCCATATATTCTTTGATTTCTGTTTTGATTTGGTCGTTAACCCATTGATTAATTAGGAGAGTGTTGTTAAGTCTCCATGTATTTGTGAGCCTTTTTGATTTCTTTCTAAAATTTATTTCTAGTTTTATACATTGGTGATCTGAGAAGTTGGTTGGTAGGATTTCAATATTTTTGAAATTACTGAGGTTCTTTTTGTGGCCTAGTATGTGGTCTATTCTGGAAAATGTTCCATGTGCACTTGAGAAGAATGTGTATCCTGTTGCTTTTGGGTGTAGAGTTCTGTAGCTGTCTGTTAGGTCCATCTGTTCTAGTGTGTTGTTCAGTCCCTCTGTGTCTTTACTTATTTTCTGTCTGGTTGATCTGTCCTCTAGAGTGAGTGGTGTGTTGAAGTCTCCTAAGATGAATGCATTGCTGTCTATTTCCTCCTTTAATTCTGTTAGTATTTGTCTCACATATGCTGGCGCTCCTGTGTTGGGTGCATATTTATAATGGTTATATCTTCTTGTTGGACTGATCCCTTTATCATTATGTAATGTCCTCCTTTATCTTTTGCTACTTTCTTCGTTTTGAAGTCTATTTTGTCTGATACAAGTACTGCAACACCTGCTTTTTTCTCTTTGTTGTTTGCATGAAATATCTTTTTCCATCCCTTCACTTTTAGTCTGTATATCTTTGGATTTGAGGTGAGTTTCTTGTAGGCAGCATATAGATGGGTCTTGCTTTTTATCCATTCTGTTACTCTGTGTCTTTTGATTGGTGCATTCAGTCCATTTACATTTAGGGTGATTATTGATAGGTATGTACTTATTGCCATTGCTGGCTTTAGATTCGTGGTTACCAAGGGTTCAAGGGTTCCTTCTTTACTATCTAACAATCTAACTTAACTTTCTTGTTAAGTTATTGTAAACACAGTCTGATGTTTCTTTATTTCTCTCCCTTCTTATTCCTCCTCCTCCATTCTTTCTATAATAGGTGTTTTATTCTTTGCCTTTAGTTGGTATTTGGATGGTCTGCTTTCTTTGCTATGATTTTTTTTCCTCTGGTGACATCTTTTTAGCCTTAGGTGTGCTTCCATCTAGAGCAGTCCATTTAAGATATCCTGTTGTGGTGGTTTATGAGACGCAAATTCTCTTAACTTTCGTTTATCTGGAAATTGTTTAATCCCTCCATCATATTTAAATGATAATCGTGCTGGATACAATATTCTTGGTTCGAGGCCCTTCTGTTTCATAACGTTAAATATATCATGCCATTCTCTTCTGGCCTGTAAGGTTTCTGTTGAGAAGTCTGATGATAGTCTGATGGGTTTTTCCTTTGTAGGTGATCTTTTTTCTCTCTCTAGCTGCCTTTAATACCCTGTCTTTATCTTTGATCTTTGCCATCTTAATTATTATGTGTCTTGGTGTTGTCTTCCTTGGGTCCCTTGTGTTGGGAGATCTGTGGGCTTTGGTGGACTGCGAGACTATTTCCTTCCCCAGCGAGGGAAAGTTTTCAGCAATTATTTCTTCAAAGACACTTTCTATCCTTTTTCTCTCTCTTCTTCCTCTGGTACTCCTATAATGCGAATATTGTTCCGTTTGGATTGGTCACACAGTTCTCTTAATATTCTTTCATTCCTAGAAATCCTTTTATCTCTCTTTGCCTCAGCTGCTCTGTACTCCTGTTCTCTGTTTCCTATTCCATTAACAGTCTCTCGCATCTCATCCATTCTGCTGTTAAGCCCGTCGATCGCTTGTCTGATTTCTGTATTGTCTTTCCTCAGTTCCCTCACTTCCTCCCTCAGCTCTTGCACATTTCTCTGTAGGTCCATCAGCATGGTTATGACTTTTATTCTAAAGTCTTTTTCAGGGAGGGTGTGCATTTCCATCCCTTCAGATTGCCTCTCTGGGGTTGTCTGGTTGATTTTGTTCTGAACCATATTCCTATGTCTTTTCATGGCTGTATAATTTGGTCACTGATAGTTGCCACGTATGTCAGCTGGGCTCTTTAAGACTTTAAAAAGAGAAGAAAAAAAAAGAGAAAAAAAGAAAGAAAGAAAAAAAGAAAAAAAGAAAGAAAAGAAAAACAAAAACAAAACAAAAAACAAAACAAAAAAAACAACAACAAAAAAGCCCACTGGACGTAGATTCTGTGGGAATGCTCTAGGTGGCGCTATTGCCCCACTATTCCACAGCTGTGACTGTGCCGCTCCGCAGGGCCCTTTATCGCTCTGGCAGGGGTGGGAACGAATAGGAGGCTGTTGATCTCAGTGAGAAGTGTTAAGTATGGCTACGCTTCCTCAGTCCCCAGCTAAGGCGTCTGAAACTCCCCAGGACTCCCAGCCTGCTGGGCTGGGTGTGCTGGGGCGATCCGGCTCCTCCCCTGGGCTCCTGTCTCTTTAAGACCGCTGAGGAAAGCGCGCACTTTTTTTTTTTCCCTTCCCGGAGCCGGCTGCAAGCACCCTGGCGCGTTCCCCGCTCAGATCCTGCCCCTCTGTCTCTCCAATCTCCACTGCACTGCGCAATGTGGGTCAGCGCTCCCCGCGCAGATCACCCGGGGCTGGCTACTTCGCGGGGTGTACTTCCACTCCCTCCCGGCTCTGAATCCTCTCCTCCCGCCGGTGCGCTGGGGTGGGGGAGGGCTCGGGTCCCGCCGGGTCGCGGCTCCGTATCTTACCCGCCTCTTGGGGTGCCGAGTCCTCTCGGGTGTAGCTGCACGCTGTGCGCTTTCCTGTGTATTCTCATCTCTCTTTTAGGAATAGATGTATTTTCTGTGTTTTCGTAGATAAATATAGTGTTGGGAGGAGATTTCTGCCGCCCTGCTCACACCGCCATCTTCCCGGAAGTCCCGGTTTTATTACCTCTGGTAACATAGTTACACTTCCATCTGGAGCCGTCCCTCCAAAATACACTGTAGAGACAGTTTGTGGGAGGTAAATTCTCTCAGCTTTTGCTTATCTGTGAATTGTTTAATCCCTCCTTCAAATTTAAATGATAATCTTGCCAGATAATGTAATATTGGTTCAGGGCCCTTCTGCTTCATTGCATTAAATACATCATGCCACGCCCTTCTGGTCTGTAAGGTTTCTGTTGAGAAGTCTGATGATAGCCTGATGGGTTTTCCTTCGTATGTGATATTATTTCTCTCTCTGGCAGCTTTTAATAGTCTGTCCTTATCCTTGATCTTTGCCATTTTATTTACTATATGTCTTGATGTTGTCTTCCTTGGGTCCCTTGTGTGGGGAGATCTGTGCACCTCCGTGGCCTGAGAGACTATCTCCTTCCCCAGATTGGGGAAGTTTTCAGCAATCACCTCCTCAAAGACACTTTCTATCCCTTTTTCTCTCTTCTTCTTCTTCTGGTACCCCTATAATGCGAATATTGTTCCGTTTGGATTGGTCACACAGTTCTCTCAATATTCTTTCATTCTTAGAGATCCATTTTTCTCTCTGTGCCTCAGCTTCTTTGTATTCCTCTTCTCTAGTTTCTATTTCATTTATCGTCTCCTCCACCATATCCCATCTGCTTTTAATACCGTCCATTGTGCTCTTCAAAGATTGGATCTCTGACTGTAATTCATTCCTGAGTTTTTGAATATCTTTCTGTACCTCCATGAGCATGTTAACGATTTTTATTTTGAACTCCCTTTCATGAGGTTCATATCATTTAAATCTTTCTCAGGAGTTATATTCATAATTTTACTCTGGACCAGGTACCAGGCCATATTTGTGTATGGCGCCCTCTAGTGCCCAGAAGCTCTACTCTCTGGAGCTGCTCAGCCCCTGAAGCAATGTCGGGGATTGTAGGGGAGTGGTTTTGGTGCCTCGGGAGGAAAGAGCTGTTTCCTGGTTCCTGGCTGCTATGCCTGTCTCCACTGCCTGAACCAGTGGGCCGAGCACACAGGTATAAGCCTCTGTGCTTTGTGTTTTCAGTTGCTGTAGACAGATTTTCCCTCTGGCTGGCCCAACGCCAGGGCAGGGCTTCCCAGTTTGCAAGCCCGGTGGGGCTGGGCAGGAGAAAGGCGTTCCAGTCTGCCTGTCACAGAAGGGGTTCCTGGAGCTGTGTAGGCAGCCAGGGAGCTGGAGTACCCGAAGATCGTGAAAGCCCCCAATCTGCTAGGCAGAGTGCACCCACACAGTTTTGTCTACCTGTCCTTTCTCCTGAACAGTAAGCTCTGTGCAATCCTTGCCCCTTTAGCAGCCCTCTTGCTAAGGGCTTCTTTGTTAGGAAGTCTCTCAGACTGCCTGCCTTTCTTTTGTCCCAGAGCAGCTGGATATGGATCCCTGTTTTCCACAAGCAGCTGGAATCTTAGTCTCTCCAGGAATTCTGCCTGTCTTAGCTTTCCAAGCCCCTAATTACAAGAGTATCATGCAAGCACCATGAAATGTAGGTTTGTGCTCCCAAAGCAGATCTCCAGAGTTAGGTATTCAGCAGTCCCAGATCTCCACTCTCTCCCTGCTCCGTTCCTCTTCCTCCTGCTGGTGAGCTGGGGTGGGGGAAGGGCTTGGATCCCGCAGGACCACAGCTTTAGTACGTTACCCTTTTCGGTGAGGGCTGCTCTTGTCTCCAGGTGTATGCAGTTTGTGGCAGTCCTCTTTTCTGTTCCTTTTTTAAGAGTAGTTGTATTAGTTATATTTTCATATTATATTCAGTTTTAGGAGGAAGCCTCTGTCTCACCTCTCACGCTGCCATCTTTAATCCATCTTCTCTTTGCTTTTCAACCCCTCTAATCTCCAGAGCACCATGTAATGTGGGTTCGTGCTCCTGGAGTAGATCTCCAAGAGTGGGTATTTAGCAGTCCTGGGCTTCTACTCCCTCCCTGCTCCAGTTCTCTTCCTCCCACTGGTGAGCTGGGGTGGGGAAAGGGCTTGGGTTCTACTGGATCATGACTTTGCTACTTTACCCTTTTCCATGCGGTCTTCTCTTCCCCAGATGTAGGCCATCTGTTGCAGTCTTCTTTCCAATTGCTCTTTCAGAATTAGTTGTATTTGCTGCATTTTCGTGTTATATGTGGTTTTGGGAGGATGTTTATGCCTCATTTCTCATGCCGCCATCTTGTTGAATCCCCCTCTAGCAGTTTTGAACAGTTTCCTAAGGTTGATAGAACATCAGCATATACCATCAAGTTTCTCATCCTTTTGAAGAAATAGTGATGATGCCTGAGAATCCCTTCTAGTAATTCTGACAGATGAGGAAGGAAATAAAGGATCCTGCCTAACTTGTTCAGGGAGGGACCACCCCCATGGAGAGCTCACTCCAGTTTCACTCTCCAGTTTAAACTCTGACGTGGAGTTGGGCAGATATTCTTACCATCTTGTCAAATCTCCACCTTCCTCAGCTGGCAGTTAGGGCTCCTTAGGACCCAGACTAGTGGGAATGGTCTTTTCCCTTTCTTCCTTGAGTTTTAGATGTACAAGCCCAAATACTCATTGTAGGGTTTCTCAAGTAACTGCACACTCTGGAAACCCAAGAGGAAAAGGGAGGTTTAAGGGCAGGGCACAAATACCCAGAGAGGCCCTGAGCCATTCTCGCAGCCAGCACCTGTTCTTCCTCTCCCCCCTGAGGAGATTCTGGGCACATTATGTTTTCAGGGACATTGGTGTGTTTCCCTTTCCTGCAGAGCTGCCACTGTCCTCTTACTCTTATGGTTCCTCTAACCCTAGCAATCATTGGGGACTGGAGCAGAGTCTCAGGTGTCCCTCCCTGCGGCCATCACTCCAGTGAACAAGATAGATCATGAAAAGGAGCAGTTACATGGTTAACTTATTCCATGGTTCTGTCTGCAGTTTCTCATCCCTTTACAGAGAAGTTAGACTGATTGACTCCCTGGTTTATTTTGTGGTTGAATCTTATGCCTTTGGTGTCTACTGAGGATAATCCAATAAACACCATCTCAGTTATTAGCTCCAGTGTCTGTGCACTCTCTCACCTCAGTAAGGGACAAGGGAACAATAACTGCATTTCCTAAAGGTCGTTAGATTTAATTGAACCCTGTCTTTGTGTTTTCCCTTTGATTCTTAGATTTTACCTGGAGTGAAAGTGGTTATTGTTAATCCTGAGACCAAAGGACCTGTTGGAGACTCTCATCTTGGAGAGGTATGTATAATTTGAACCTTTGTCTGCAGAGTCAGCAGTGAGAAACTTTAGGGTCCACATTCTAGAAGTCAGTGAAACTGTGGAGTTAGCTTCCCCCCATTGTGAATTTCCATCTCATAAACAGTTTTATTCTTTCTCTGTAAGGCACAAGACTGAAATGGACAGAAGGGGGAGATTGAGACTAGGATAGAGAGAAGATTTAGGCACCCAAACTAGAACTAGTCCAGCTTTGTTCCCTTAACTGAAAAGAAAAATGGGCACATCCTGCCTCTTCCCATCTATTAAGAGTGAGACTGAAAGGAGCCATGAATATTACATCTTAAAAAATTCATGCAAATCTTATATTCTTTTCCAAAAGTTACCCATTTGGTATTAGTGTATTTGCACAACCTTAATCTTTCTTCCTCCAAATCTCTGAGGGACACTGATGTTTCCATCCCATAGCTTACTGGGAGGAATGTGGTAGGTGCAGGAACCAGGCGACCTGGGCTGTGTCAGTTACCAGCTTCTCAGTACTGGGCAAGTTACTTAACCTCTCTGGACCTTGATTTCACTATCCACAAATAATAATTGGACCTACCTTGCCTACCTAGCAGAACTGTGTGCCAATTAAATGCATTAATACCTGTATCTGTAATGCACATGCAACAGCGCCTGTCATGTAGTAAGTTATAAACACTAGAGTTACTTCCATTGTTACTATTGCTGTGTTAACACTGTAAATTCAAATACTCTATAGTGTTTTACTGAGGACTTTATACCTTAGTTTCAGAAACACAGAAATGATCCCTGGGTGCATTTGTGGGACTCTCGGTGAGGCTGAGAAATGAACCAGAGGCAATGTAGGCTCATGGTTAAAAGCATGGCCTCTGAAGCCACACAGGCTTGGGCGTGAGCCTCCTGGTTTATGCATCATAGGCTAGTTAGGTAACTGTTGTTTCATCTGTAAGTCGGAAATAACATTAGTGTGAACTATGTTGTCATGTCACCTATGTCAGGATTGATGGTGATATGGCACATAAAGTACTTACCTTACTGCCCAACACACAATGAACACTTGATGAATGTTAGCTGCCCTTGTTGTTAATGTAAAAATGAGATTAAAAAACCAAAATCTGTCCCTAAAGAATTGAATTGGTAAAGTTGTATGTTCTGGGTGAAACGTGACCAGTGCCCTTTTCTGGTCGTAGATTTGGGTGAACAGTCCCCATACGGCCAGTGGCTATTACACCATCTATGATAGTGAGACGCTTCAAGCTGATCATTTCAACACTCGCCTCAGCTTCGGGGATGCTGCTCAGACGCTCTGGGCTCGGACAGGATACCTTGGTTTTGTCCGCCGGACTGAACTTACAGCGGCCACTGGAGGTATCATCCACTCCAATTCTTCCCCTTTGTTCTGCTTTGCATTTCAGCCGGTAGCATGCCTGACCTTTCTCCACCTGCCTTTGGGTTGTGGAATGTGTGGATATAATTATTCTCTTCTTTGACTCTTGAATACATATGTGGATTTATATTCATTTGAAATCAGACTTTGCCCCATCGAGAGCACCTAGGAAGTAAGCACCCAGAAACACGTGAGCATCCCTCCTGACCTGTGGGTCAGCATGGCCGGGCCATCATGAAAATGTGCCTGATGGTGGGCAGCTGCCCCTGGCAGAGCAAAGACCCTCAGCCCCTAGGGGGTTGACTCCGGCCCCTGAACAAGCTCCTGGGACGGGTATTTCATTTAGCTCTTCGACTCCTGCATATCATTCTGGGAGCAGGAGGAACAGCCCTGATCCCTGAGGGGGGAATCCGTGCAGAGGAACCACCTTGCTGAAGCACCCTGTCCCTGTGGCATCTCATGTTGAATACAAGACTGCTTGGGAAGGCTCTCGTCGAAGCAGAGCCCCAGTCATCCTCTGCCCATTGGTTGTCACAGCTTCACTGCTGGTGCCTTCAGCCTTCCTCTCTGATGGCATTAGTAGCCATTTTAGTAGCTCAACAGTAACTGTGTCATGTATTTCGAGAACTGATAACTCACTGGACTTTAGAGTCCTGAATTGAACCAAGTCATTTCTCCTTAGTTCCTTGCATCTGCTGCATACTAACTAGCATTCATAATTTCTCCATTTTCCTGGGGAAGCAGATAACATACTGGAGAAGAGGTAGGCATCCCTTGCCAGGTGCCCTGGTTTTGAGGCCTACCTCTGCCATTTGCTCTGTGACCTTGAGCAATCACTGAGCCTCTCGGTTTCCTACTTGAAAGATGGGGGTGATAATGTTTCCTGCCTTGTGGAAATGATGTGAGATTAAATGACATGATGCACTGAGGTGCCCAGAACAGTGCCTTGGCACAGAGAAAGTGCTCCCAACTACTTAACTACTGTGTTTCTGTTATTTTTGTTATTTTAATCTTAATGAGCTCCTCTTGTATGATGGAAAGAAACTCTGCCGGACCTCTTCATCCCTCTCTCTCCAACAGCTTTTAGCACTTGTTTTACTAAATTTTTTCAGAAATCTACCATCCCCTGAAAACAGTGCATTCAGTAGATCTCTCTCTTCAAAATGCAGTATCTGTATGGGCATAAACCATGTAGCCTGGTATATACAGTGTGTGCATAAAATCTTTAAAAGAAATGATTTCTACCATCTTCTAGCTGAATGACAAGCCTATTAATAACCAGGACTAGTTCATCCATATTCTATAATCCTACTCCTTACGTCTGGATTCCTTGAAGATGTCTAGAAATAGTAACACATGTTCATTTCTTCTCTGTCTAAAATCCTCTCCTCTCTCCTCCCTTCCCCCAGCCATCATCTGGCTAATTCCTGTTTATCCAGCTCAGTCTGGCTTCAGCTTTTCCTCTCTGACCCCTGAGCTGAGCTTGGGGTGTCCTCTGCTCCCTCGCACTTCGTGCACATTCCTTGCACCGGGCTTGCATGTCACAGTGCAGTGACTGTTGTGTGCCTAGACCGTGAGTATCTTCCGAGCAGGAATCCTGTTTTGGCATCTTTGTCTCCCCTAGCACTCGGCACAAAAAGTTCCTGGGACATAGCAGTAATAATAATCAAAGCTAATTTTTTTTTAGCATTTATAATGTATCAAGCAGTTACATAGTTAACTTATTCCACATTTATAATGTATTGACTTCCCTACATGGATTATCTCATTTAATCTTCACAGCAGCCATTTATTATTACCCCTGACTCACAAACTGGATTGTGAACACTGGATTGCACTCAGCATGTCTGATGAGCCACATTTCTCTCTCTCTGTCAGAACGGCATGATGCATTATATGTGGTGGGGGCACTGGACGAAACATTGGAGCTGCGAGGATTACGATACCACCCTATCGATATTGAGACCTCAGTGTCTCGGATCCACAGGAGCATTGCTGAATGGTAAATTCCTCTGCTCAGAATACATTTTCCACCTCCGCTATAGTATCAGTTAAAACTGATACAAGTAGTCAGCCATTTATACCAAATGCCACGTGCAGATGTAGAACTCTAAGGGGAGTAAGAAAATAAATGGACGAACTCTTGGTGGCAGGTGAGGCCTTGGATATGCTGAGAAAGGCTCCATGGAACCACTGTGGAGCTGAGTCCCTTTTAATGATAGACTCGTATCATTGGAAGGGACATAAGAGATCAGCTGCCACTAGAGAGTCAGTGTACCATGGTGGGAAGAACCATGACTTCAAGGTGAAAAGACCTAGCTGCCCCATTCAGGCTGCTTTTCCTCATCTGTGACACACTTCCGGTGCTGTTTCCTGATGATCGGAAGGATCGGATGAGAATGTGCTTCACAGACTGTCTGGTGGTAAGCAGATGAAAAGGATCATTATTATCTCTCTGATTTCCCTCTCACTGCAGGAAATCCCCTACATTATCTCCGGTAAAGGATCATCCAGCATCACATTGACTAAAAATTCCTTAAAATTAAAACTCTATAGTTTTTACCTATTGACTTTCATTCTGGATTCTTGACAACACAGAATCCATCCAGTTTCTTTTCTACATATTTAAGTCACTATGTTCTTCTTCAGTTTTTTTTTTCCCATGCTAAATAACCACAGATCTTTTAAAGATTGCCCACGCTTTCCAGATGCTTCTTTGTCAGCATCTTTGTCTCACTTTGGTCAGGCTTCCCAGACCTGAACAATGTCCATGAGGGGTAAGCAATGCAGAGAGGTTGGGTACCATGACTACCATCTAATTTTAGGCATTTGACTTTTAATGTGACCCATTATTGTATACATCTTTCTTTAACGATTGGAATCTGTTTTTTATAAGTAGTCTTAGCACTCATACACAGGTCCCATAACCCAGCAGTCCCCTCGATGTAAGGTGACATTCTGAGAGCACTTTTATGGCGCAGCAGGAGATACATCTGTGCAGGGCATTGAGCTCAGATGGGGCCAGGCCAATTCCTTTCCTGTGGGGTGTGAGAATATCTTAGTCAAAGTTTTATGACAGATAACAGAAACTCTCTTTAAAAAAAAAAAACTTAAGCAAAAGAGAGAGTTAATGGGAAGAATGTCTGGCCATCTCAGAGGTTCCCCAAAGTCTCTACCTAATTCTGGATCTCAAACAGGTAGAAATAAGGGACAGGAAGGTCATTGGGAACCACTGTCCTCTCACTTTCTAGAGGTACATGAGCATCTACTTCATTCTTTCTCTTCTCCCTGAAAAGCCATTCTCTGTGCTTCTCTGCACACCTGGCTAGTCCAGAACTTGCAGATCCACATGTCCTCAGTTCAAGTGACCAGCTAATAATGTTTAATCCCACTTCCAAACTCCCAGGAGATTCTGGTGACTCAGTTAATCAACAGTGATCACAAGGGCAAGATCATATATTATAGGCGTGGCTGCTTATCTGACTGGATCTGAGAGGGAGGGCAGTTCTCAGGAAAACAGGGGTAAGTCTTGGGCAGGTACTGTAAAAGAGGACTGGTAAATGTAATGGCATGTTAACCAGATGTCCTTGAAATTTCAGCGCTGTGTTCACATGGACCAACTTGCTTGTTGTGGTTGTGGAACTGTGTGGCTCTGAACAAGAAGCCCTAGATCTGGTGCCCTTGGTGACAAACGTGGTCCTGGAAGAGCATTACCTCATTGTTGGCGTTGTGGTGGTGGTGGACCCAGGTGTCATCCCCATCAACTCCAGGGGAGAGAAGCAGAGGATGCACCTCCGTGACAGCTTTCTAGCTGACCAGTTAGACCCCATCTATGTGGCTTATAACATGTAACCAGCCTTGTGGGGATTCCAGAGGGCCAACCTGAAAAACCGCAAGGACCAAAGACCGGTGTCTTGGAACAAGCTTTCAGATGATGTGAAATAAGCTGGGATGGCTACATTACATCCTTCATCTCATCCTGTGGGATTCTGCAGTCCCAAGGCACACAGGAAAGGGGATTGCCGTGGTGGCAAATGGAAAAAATGTTAACAGTCTATTAGTCATGAGCCTTGGCTTAGTGTGAACGGCACTGTTACTAAAGCAATTACATGCATGTTGCATTTTTTCATCTGTTGTATATATGTGTATTTTTATCTAATGCTGTTTTAGAATTTTCTAAGGGAGTTTAATGAATTCACATGAAGCAGGTAGTCTGAGTCACACAGTTCCCCGCTCTGTACTGTATCTTGCCATTTTACCAGAGCTGCACATTCTCCGGGTTTTGTTAACATGTAACTACTCAGCTTTCAGTTGACCCATAAACAAATCAGATAACCCACTGAATGAGAATTACTTTATATACCTAATTCTTGACTGTAAAACATTTTTACCAGTGTTTGAAACGTGTAAATAAGAAAACACATAATCCAGCTAAAAAGTTGAAGAATTGGCTTGTATAGTTATAACAACTAAAGCAGAAATGTTTACACTTTGAGAGAATTTCAGTATTCTCTTGCTGTGTTATAAGTGAATAGGTAACTAGAAAGTGCAAATTGTTTGCAGGTTTCACTGCGTGTTGTACTGTCTCTGTTGGCTGGTGTATTTTATAAACTAAAGCTGCCTTTGTTTTTGAAGCTTGCATTCCCAGAATCAGCTTAAGCTTTTAAGAATTCAACCTGTTTCTACAAGTTGAAAATCTCACTTTAAAAATCAAAATGTTATGAAAAAGCTAAGATTCGTTAGATCCCACCCTATTCTACAGAAACACAGTAACTCACTCTGGCCCCCAGTGTTGAAACTGTCTTTCAAATTTAGAGTGACTTTGTAAGAATTTAGGATTTCCTCTTTTTCCAGGCCCATTGTAAACTGCATCTACAGTTTATACATGTAGCCTCTCTTTTCTGAAAACTGAAGAGTGCCCTCTGTTATCCCAGTTCATGAGGGTAGGGATTTTAAGAACAAGAATGACAGGCTGGGAAGGCAGTGAGATCGACAGTCACATGAAACCGTAAGGCCACATAACTACATATCTAAATCTGACCAATTTGATTTGCCAAATAGCCAGGCTTATGCTGAAATAGGGGAAGTCTGATGTATGCAAGAAACTCTTTTGAAATAACTGTGGTGCCCAGGCCGAGAGGACTGAGCCTGGGAGTGAGTGTGGTCTCCGGCTAGGTTTCCTTTCTTTGGTCTGATGATGCTTCATGTATTTGAATATAGTTGAATTTTATTATTTTTTTCTTACAGAAATATTTTTAAAAATTAAAAAAAAACCTCAAAGTGAACAGAGTTAACTTGTTAAATCAGAATGGTTCTCTTTGACCCACTCTGGTCTAATGTGTAAATATTTATTTAGACTATTTTAATAATACATATTATTTACCCCACTGTAACATCATGTAAACTAAATATGTTTTTAAACAATTTTTAAGACTTGTAATTACCCTGAAAATAAGGTTTATAATGCAAAGACCAGACCCTTCACCATGGCAGCACTCTTGGGTGCTGCCTTTACACAGTCGTGTGACTCAAAGCCACTTTATTGACTCCCTTTTACATAATCCTCTTTTCTTCCAACTCATTCTCCACAGAGGGAAAAACCTCAAGGCATTTTCCAGTTCCAGATCTCTTTTTCAACGTTTTGGGTGAAATTAATGTACACGTGATAGAAGAGGTTCTAGGATATAAAGAAAGAAAGCACTTAATATTGGGGCAGGAAATCTCAGTGACTGCAGTGTTTTAGTTTGCAGAGAAAACAGCCTGTTTCTTTGGAAAGTAATTTTCTTAAAACAGTTTTTAATGATTCACTAAACAGAACAAGGGGTCCTAAGGGTTAAATTGGACTATCTCCATTATCCTAAGTTGTAAGAAGAAAATATTGGCAGAGATTATCCTATTGCTTTGCTAATTCTCACTATACAAGGTAGGGTATCTACTAGAAATGCAATGTGAGCCACATCTGTCTTCTGAAATGTCCTAGTAATCACACTTTTAAAAGTAAAAAGAAACAGGTAAAATTGATTTTAATATATTTATTGAACCCGGTATATCAAAAATACTGTTTCAATATGGAATCAATATAAGAATTACTGAGATATTTTACTTTCTTTTTTTTTCATATTAAGTCTTTGAAATCCAGTGTGTATTAAGCATATCTCAGTTTAGCCGTATTTCAAGTTTTCAGTAGCCACATATGGCCAGTGGCTATGCTGTTGGACAGTGCACGTCCTATACTCATTCCTTCAAATAAAACACTCCATTAATCTCAGTGTGGCCAATTCCCAGATACTCAGGGGCTGATCATCTAGTTCTGTAGTTCCTCAAGCCTCTGATTTATCCTTAGTATTCGCTTTCTGCCTTGTGGCTGCTTTATTGATCTTTTGCATATCACCCAAGACAAGAATATACTAGTACAAGAAAGCTGAGCTGTGTCTTGGGAGAACTTCATCCGTAACTCTGGTAAAGTGTTCGCTGACAGGGGAAGAGTCTAGTCATTCACTTAGCGGTGTGGGTGAAGTCAGCTGCAGATTGAATGCCTAGTCTGTTGTAGACTTGGATTAGAAAACTCTTGATGACACAATGCTTTTGCTCTTTCCACATTAAGTAGAACCTCTGTGGTAGAAATGATTCTTAAGACAGGCCCAAAGGGCGATTATTGATAGGAACAGCCTTGCCAAAACTCTGGAACACCTCTGTCTGGGTTTTTATGCCTGTGAAAAAGAAAACAAATTAATAGCAAGCCCCCATTTTAGTTAAGAGAAATTTGTTCATCTGAAAGTTTTTTGACCTCCTCCTGCCTCTCAGCAGAAATAATTGAGGTAGATCAGGAAGGGGCTGCCTCAGGAAAATTCCTAGGCCCTAGGGATTTTTAGAGCAGCACAAATGCCATCTCTGGCATCAGTGTCACCCTGGGAATGACCAGTTTGGTAATTTAGGGTATCAGTGAATACCCAGTCTTTACTCACTTCCTGCCTCATAAAGGGCCTGGGTTCCCCCAAGACCAAGTCTTTTCCTCCCGAAGTTATGCTGCCTCGGGCTGTTTAGGGACCATCGCCTGTCTATTGGTCATATGAGTGCATCTCCTTTAACCCTGGGCAATGCTTGCTTATGCTTTTGTTGAATCAACAGAGGGCCTGAGGCCTTAGGGTTTTTTTGTTAAGGTCTCTGCCCCAGGCATGGTGCTCAATATCTTGGCCAAATAAGTTACTTTCCTTGAATATCCAGGAATCTTTTAGACTAAAGCAATGAGGAGTTATCACCTCACCCCTCAAACTCCAACATGGTCTATGCCTTAGTGTTATTTTTGTTGTCTGCTTTGATGTAAAAGTAAGAGTACCTGCAGCAAGAAGCCGTAGTACTCCAGATAAGACAGTAGGCCTTTTCTTTATCATCCATACATTTCTGGTTTAGGTATATGTAGGTGGGCCATGTTACTTGTCCTGAGGAAGAGAGTGTAAAGATATAAGAATAATTTTTTAGTTCGAAATGCTGTTTTGTTTACTTTCTGTCAAGATACTTACCAGTGTCAAATTCAAACTATAGTACTGTGTAATTATGTATAAAGTTTTTTTTATTTATTTGAAATTAGACTAGATATACATTTTTAAATTTAACATCTGGCTGGACAGTGTTCTATTAACTCATTGAATGTGTTTCCTTTGTCTTGTGTTAATAAAATTGCTGCCTGATTGTGTTTAACGCTTGACACATTGGGAGAACTGATAAACTGGAATTGATAAATCTTAAATTTCACTTCAGATGGTAAGACCCAAAGATAGTTGTAGTGATCTGAGGAACACAAGAGACCCAAAATGATAGCAAATCAGTGCTATAAAAGAAGACCACATACATCAAGGAACAGGAAGGAGTCATTTTGAAAACAAAGAAGGTTTTTGTCAGGAACAATTATAGCTTAGTTTTCCTTCTACCCATGTAGCATTTGGTAGTTTCAAATTATTGATCATAAATTTTAATTTTTTTTCTAATCTATAATAGGGCTGGATTTCAGCCTTTCCTAAAGTGGTACTTCACTTGCTCTTCCATTTCCTGGTTTCAAGAAACTTGGTGGGAACCCATCAAATTGTGCATGTTCTCAGACACTAAAACTGGTCCTTAAATTATTGTCCAAGCTTTAAAGGCAGCTGACATCTTTTCATTTAACATTTATTGAGTGCCTACCCACAAGGCACTGCAATAAGAGCTGAAGCTAGGGAGACAAAATGATTGAGTCACCACCCTCAGAGGTACAGGAAAATACTACTCTGCATTGAGGGTCACAAGTAGAGGTGGGCTGTGGGGGCAGGTAGGGTAGGCGGACAGGCGCCCTGTCTAGTGAGGAGGGAGAATAGTGAGGGACGTGTGCTAGAGGAGACGACATCTGAGCTGAATTGTGAAGAATGGGACAGCCAGATAAGGTACAGACAATAAGATGGAAGGTAGAGTGGCATATTCTGGGAACTGAGATTCATTATTAGGATGTAGGATGTAGGGTTTGAAGGGAAAAAAAACAATTTATATATATGGACAGATTACTAAGGGCCTGTTTCATACCAAGAAGTCTGGACTTGTATCCAGAAGGCTACAGAGAACCAATGAGGGATGTGCGGCAAGGGAATAACATGCTCAGATTTGCAACATAGATTATCCTGGTAGTCATATAGAAATGGATTGGTCTGGGGAGGGAAAGGGAAGTAAAGCCTGAGGCAGGGAGGCAGTTGGGAGGCCTCTGCAGTGAGTGCGGTGAGGAGCAAGGGCACATCAGGCAAGGCAGCAACAGGATGGAGAGAGTGTGCAAACATGGGAGACAGTAAGATTTCAACCACAGAATATTCGGGTAAGGAAAGGGCTCCAAAATAACTTCTAGGTTTCTGACTTGGGTAGTTATGTAAATATGGGGCCATTTATCACGGTAGGTAATCAAAAGAGGAGGAAAAGACTTGGGAAAGAAGATGTGGTCCATTTTGGTCATGTTCATTTGAGATGCTATGAAACATGCAAGTGAAGAGGTGCAGTAGGCAGCTAGACATTGAGGTCTTTGGCCCAGGAGAGTGCTGGCCAAGAACTGGATATTTGGGAGACATCCTTCTGAAAGTAGTAACTGAAGCCAGAAAGTGGATGTTACTACCAAGGAAGAGCATATAGAGTGAGGAAGGATCAGTAAGAGGGTCATGGGGAACAACAGCATTTAAAGGCTGCTGGAGAAAGAAGGGAGAAGGAATGACGGGAGAGGTAGGGACAAAACCAAGAACGAGCACGGGCATAAAATTGTAGGAAGAGTTAAATAAGGAGTGACCAACAATGCCAAAGGCTACACTGAAGCCGAGAAAAACATGGACTGCCTGGCATCTGCTGTGTCTGGCAACTAGGCAGTCACTGGTGACCTTGACCGGGGGGGGGTTGGTTGTACCTATAGGGGCAGAAGCCAGAAAAACGGTTCAGAAGAGTAATGATGGGAGATGTGGCTGAACAAGCTATTCTTCCCGGAAGCTTAGCTGCACACAGCAAAGAGATGGGACACTAGTTAAAAGAGGGATGTAGATTCAAGGAAGCCTGTTTTAAAGATGGAAGAAATAAAATACTGTGTCAGGGGAAAGAGACAGGATATATGTGTCAGGGAAAGTTGCCAAATACAGCACTGAAGGCCAATTCACAAAGCAAGGTCACTAAGGAAGCAGGAGTGGTGGGGATCCAGAAAACAGGAAGGATTAGCCTTTGAGGGGAGGAAGCACATTTTTTTCAAATAAAACTGGGTAGCAGCAAGATCCTGATAGTGGGAGATTGCTAGAGGCCATCTGATCACCTCATCCACTTCTCTGTACCTCCATTCTCAGTCTACAAAGGTGAACAGTCATTCCTGAGAAACTTCTATAAATAAATGTAATAGTGCTGGCAACATGTAACATGGAATCTGCAAATAATGAGAATTCCTAAGAAGCAGATATGAGGGAGATTCACATTAAATGCACTTATTAAAAAATAAGGACTAAAAATAAGTTAGTTATAGTCAATAAAAGAAGAAAAAATTACCCTCTAAGAAAGTAGGAGGAGGGAAATACTTAAGAGAAAATTAATAAATAGAAAATAAAAGAAATAGAAAGGTTCAATAGAACCAGAAGCTGATTTCTTAAAAATAACAATCTCTAGTAAAACTCCTGTGTACACACACACAGACTAGTAGGAAGCACGATGAAGACTAACTATAGCTACAGTATTTTTTTCAAGTTTTAAGGGATTATAATTTTAAAATCCATTTGAATTTTAAATGAAATAATTTTCGAGAAAGTATTTCATTTCAAAATTCAAGAAATAGAAAATCTGAATTTTACCAAACTCACAAGGAACAGATCATCTTTTTCCTATTTATATATGAAAATATATATATATATATATATATGTATTTTTTAAAGCCACTGGACTCATCTTACAAAGTTAGTATAACCTTGATACCAAAATCACACCAAGGCAGTTTTTAAAAATTCTAAATCATTTTCACTTGTGAAAAGATGCAAATTTTTAAGGTCTAGCTGTTTCAGTTATCTATTGCTGAGAAAATACACCACCCCAACTTAGTGGCATAAAACAGCCATGAATGTATATTCTGTGCATTATGAATTAGAGCACAGAAAGAATGACTTCTCTCTGCTCCAAAATGTCTGGCCTCAACTGCAAGAATTCAAATGTCTGTGGGTAATTTGAACAACTCGGGGCTACAATTATCTGGGCTTATTTACTCACGTAGCTAAAGCCCGGGCTTGGCTGGAACTGCTGATCAGAGCCCATCAGTGCGGCCTCTCTCCATTGCTTGGGCTTCTCACAACACGGCAGCTGGGTTCTGAACAGGAGCAGCAGGAGAAAGAGCATGCTAAGCGGTAAACATCTCATCCACTCTTCAGTCATATGCATCACTTCTGAGCCCAGATTCCAGAGAGAGGACTGTGTGTTTTGATCAGAGACAGGCAAAGTCATATTACAAAAAAGCAATGGAGATGGGAGATACCTTGGTGGATATATGTGGAAATATTACAATGGAAAATATAATTTCCCACACTAGCAAATCAGACTCAGCATATCAGAAATAATCTGTGAGGTCAAACCAAGGATGAACCTAGCATGGTTCAATATTAGAAAAATCTATTTATGTAATACATCTTATCAACAGCTTAAAGGAGAAAGCCGTATGATCATCTCATCTCAGAATTCAAGAAAAGGTAAAAGTTCAACATTGGCTATGAAAAAATCCAACAAGCAAGGAATAGAAAACTTCTTTAATCAATACAATATTTATCAAAAATCTAAAGTAAAGTAATATTTAATGATACTCTAGGAGCAATACCATGAAAGACAAGACTATATTGAGAATGCTTACTTTCTAATGCTTTCTATTTAGCCTTGTACTTGAGAGTATAGATAGCATAATTAGGGGAAGAAGCTATATGAATTGGATACAAAGAAACAAAAATAATACTTGGAGACAATATGATAGTCTGTAGAAAATACAAGAGAATCTACAAATTTAATGAGTTTAAGATTGCTAAATACAAGATAAATGTAAAGACCAAAAGCATGAGTCTGTAGTTGATGATAGTGTTGGGATAATTTGGTCACATTAACCCTCCTAGAGATAGGATTTTTAAAATTTGGACAAAATATTTTTTTCACCTATTTTGAAGGCACTGGAAAATGTGACAGAAATTAGTAACTGCCTTTGAAAGATGAGTAGGTGGCATTTGTGTGTTTGTGATTTTGAGGACACCCCCATAACAGCATGAGTGGTAGAGAGCTTCAGCCTACTGGCTTAAGGTTTGGAAGGACCTTAAGAAGATAGAGTTTCAGGTTGGCAGAGCAGCCAGAGAGTAGGTGGGAAATATATGAAGGGGAGGGCATCAGAAAGTGTAAGTCCCCAAATCTGCATAAAGAATCTATCAAAATCTTTGGCTGATGGCTGAACTTAATTATATGGAGTTCCAGGTGAAATAAAGCATCAGCTGGAAGTTGAAATTGTTGAGCAGAGATTTCAGCCATTGTCCATGAAGAAAAAGAGATGGGAAATCAAGTTAACTGCTTTCTGGAATAAAAATCACTGTAAAACAATATAATCCATTCCAATGATAAAAGTACTAGAAATGTGAAGAAACAGAAAACTATGACCCACACTCAAGGAAGAAGAAAACCAGTCAATAGATACCAACTGCAACATCACTCAGATGTTGCAAGTATCAGTCAAGAGCTTTAAGTCAGCTATTATATATATATATTGGGACTTAAAGGAAAATATATACACAATGGATGAACAGTTAGAGAATCCAGCAGAAAAAATAGAAATGATAAAAAATAATCAAGTGGAAATTCCAGAGCTGAAAAAGTAGGATTGAAATTAAAAATTCAGGGACTTAATGAGCTTAACAGCAGTTTGAAGATGGCATAATAAAGAATAAGTGAACTTGAATATAGATTGATAGATTATATAATTGAAGAACAGAGAGAAAAAAGATTGAAAGGAAAAAAATAATAAAGGCTCTGAGTCCTATGGGAAAATATCAGGTGGTCTAACATATCTGCAATTGGAGTTCCAGATAAAAGAAACAGAATAGGACTTAAAAAATACTTGAATAATGGCAAAAGCTCCCAAAATTTGAAAAGACATAAATTTACAGCCTGAAGAAGCTCAAGAAACTCCAGGTAGTATAACTATAAAGAAAGCCATACTTAGGAATAATTGTGGGCAAATTGCTAACTCCAATAAAGCAAAAGTCTTCAAAGAAGCCAAGGAAAAGGGGCACATTGAACAGAACAATGACACAAACAGCCAACTTCTCATTAGAAATAATGCAAGCCAAAACAGAATGATATCTTTTGAGTGTTGGAAGAAAAAGAACTGTCAACTCAGACTTCTATATCCAATAGAACTATCTTTTAAAAATGAAGGTGAATCCTCGATCTGATAAAGGCAATCTATGAAAAGCTCACTGTTTACACTGCACTTAATAGTGAAAAAAAAGTTTTCACTAACGTTGGGGACTAAGGAATAAAGTGTTCTCACCACTTTGATTCAACATTGTACCAGAGGTTCTATCCAGGACAATTGGGCAAGAAAAAGAAACAAAAGGCATCCAGATTGGACAGGAAGAATTAAAGCAAGCTCTAGTTACAGATGAAATGACCTATATTTACAAAATCCCAAGGAAATACAAACTATTAAATGAATTCAGCAAGGTTGCAGAATACAGAATCAATAAATTAAATCTTTTGTTTCTATTTACTAACCATGAAAATTCCAAAAATGAAATTTAAAAACCAATTCTATGTAAAATAGCATCAAAAGGAATAAAATAAATTTAACCAACTGCAAACTTTTACACTGAAAACTACAAAATCATTGAAATAAACTAAAAACCTAAATGGAAAGTCATCCCCATGTTCATGGTTTGGAAGATTTATCATTATTAAGATAGCAGTTGCCGGGGCCTGCCGGCAGGAGTCGAACAGTTCCTGAGTGGGGGCGTCGGGCTGTATATACAAGATGACAGGAGGGCAAACCGTCTGGTGCAGAATGCAGAATGCCAAGAAGCTTTATTCAGGGATGGCTTATATACACCTGAATTGCCTACAGAACAATACAATGGGCTGGCCCAGGTGGGTGGCCTTGAGATAAGACCTCCCTACATTCCTGAGATACTTGTTCCTGGAATTTAGGAACTTTTCAAGGTTTCTTTTAGAGTCAGGCCCGGTTCAGGCCTTAGATGGAGACTAGGCACAAAAACACAATCAGTCCTGTCCTGTACTCTTGCTCCTTCTGTCCCAACCGCTCTCCACATCTCCCCCTTTTTTATTTTTTAAAATGCTTGAATGCATGGGATGACTGTGCCTGTCTTAGGTTGGTCAAGAACGGGGATGGCCTTACCCGTCATTGGGCTGACGGTTGCATGACCCATTCCCTGTCTTAGGTTGGTCCACTCCCCTTCTTGCCTTACCCGTCACTGGCTATCCAGCCTCCTAAGCCAAAATTGGCTGGGGGGTTTAAGTGATAAGTTTTGCTTGTGGAGGCTTCCATAGATTTGCTTCAGCACTTTTTCTACCAAATGTAGTGCTGTAGGGACCAATATAAGTAGAACAGAGAGCATCAGAGTGCAGACAATGAAGGAGCTCAAGATCTATTTTGGTAGAGGCCCAGTTGGGGACCATGGAAACCTTCCAAAAACTCTTCTGCTAATTTTTCTGGTGACAAATCTAATTTTGCCTCTTGGATAGCTATTATCTCTTGATGTAACTTTCTAGTTCTCAACACATTAACTTGATCACACAAGTAAAGCACATATGCTCTAAAGCCTGGAGCTTATGTTCCACCTTGGAACCACTTGATTCCTGGGTGGCCCAGGCGAGAGACACATCATGAGCCAAATTATCTACAGAATCTGCAGCCTGAATTTATGATAGAGAAGTTACACAGGAAGTAAAGTTACAATTATTACAGCTAACATTGAATTATGAATTATTCCCCACATTTACATAAACATCACCGATTAATAGAACATAAGAGGGATTGACACAAGCAAGCACTGTAAAATCTTTTGCATTACCATTAAAACTCCACTCCTTATTTTGATCATTCATGTTCACCCTTCATCCTGACGCAGATGCCAGCTTCCAAATATAAGTTTGAGGATGCCCATTACTAGACCACCACATTACAGCCGTCAGCTGATGATAACGAACAGTTATCGCAGGTAGACCAGTCCCAATAGTGCCCTGTTGACACATTACACCGTTTTTGGGTTCTTTCTACACAACAGGTCCATAAGATTAAACCTCATATTCTCTGTGCCACAATAAGGCACTTGCTGAGGGGGGAAAGGATGTCCATGGTCATAGTCACATTTGGATTTACTCTTGGAATCGTTAGTCATCCCAGGATAGGACATATTCACCGTGGGAATGAGCAGTCTGTTATTTTTGTTGTCCATAACATTGATTCAATTGTCAGAAGGCCCACCACAGAAGCACACCGGCATTCCTTTTCCTTCGGCTGAATAATTTCTGATAAAGGCTCAGGGCAGGCGAATTCCTGGAGGTAGAAGGATGGCTGAGAATCCTGGTATCATTGACCTGGACAATGATCTCCAGGCCATCCCAAACCACTGGGTGGAGGATCGGAGGGTCTGGAACAAGTGCCCAGTGTGTGTGGTTGGCTCCCGTGGTGGTCAGCACAATGCAGAGGAGTATGAGCTTCAGCATGGCGGACCAATTTTTCTGGGAGCCACCTGGTTCCTTCTGCATCCTGTGGAAAAACACAAACATGCCCTCGTCCCCAGATTAGTACTGGATCTGAACCATTCCATTGACCCATGAGAGGATCCTTCCACCTCACCATAGCATATGAATCTTTTGTTTTTGGATGCCAAAATCTATCCGCTGCAGACCTGCTCTGTGCATCTATGGTGAGAAAATTTTAAATAAAAAGTGCATGGTTTAAATAGTTTGCCAGAGTTTCTGGGTATAACTCCCCGTTTTTTATTTTTTGAACTGATGCTTCAGGGTACTGTGTGTCCTTTGCACAATACCTTGTCCTTGGGGACCGTAAGGAACACCTGTTTTGTGAAGGATTTGAAATTGCTTGCAGAAATGCTGAAATGAGCGGCTGGTATAGCCTGTCCCATTGTCTGTTTTAATCTCTTTTGGCACTCCTGTAATGCCAAAGCATTTTAAGCAATGGGCTATAACGTGTTTAGTGGCTTTTTCAGTTTGTGCTGTTGCCATAATAAAGGCAGAATAGGTGTCTATAGAAATATGGACATACAAATATGAGTTCCATGGCAAATTGGAAGTTTCTATATGACCACGGTCAAGCTGCTCCTGCACTAGCAGCTCTGCCGCTTGTATGTTTTCAGCTGAAAGAGGCCACTGATCCACCCATACAGGGGTATCGCTGAGCCATGATATTGGATCTGCATGGGGAACAGGGGGCTCAGAGGCCTCTATTAAAAATATCCTAGTCCTTGTCTGTCTCTCCGGGATACTGGTGTCTTGGTCTAGAGGCATATCAAAAGGCGGCCTGCCCAGCCCCTAAGGTGGGCTGAGGTATTGTCTGTTTGCTAAAGAGTAAGTTAAGAATCCTGCTTCCCAAACTTCCTGGGTGTTAAAATACAATCTTATCTTTAAGGTGGAATTTTTGCTGCCTTTTACTATGTTGTTTACAGCTGGGTCGATGTCTGAACAGAGACTAATATAATCTGAAATTGTGCCCTTTTTTCTGAAAGGGCGAAGGGCTGCCTGGCATGCAGAATTTGAAGGCCGGCATCTGTATCTCCTATCAATCTGCTAGATGTTTGCATCAAACGAGAGACAAAATCTTGAAAAGGCTCATCTGGCCCTTGCCTAATTTTAGATAAATCTTTGGATTGTGCCCCCCCTGAGGGCAGTTTCATCCAAGCTTGCTTAGCGGCAGCATTTACTTGTGCATAGGCAGCAGGATCGAAATCTAACTGCCTGTTAAGATCACTGTAGGGCCCTTCCCGCATAAGCATTTCAAAAGTTACTGGATGGTTTTGAGCTCTATTAATATCAGCTGTCTTTTGACATTGCTCTGCATATTCTGATCTCCACAATAGATAATCTCCTCCACTTAAACAGGCTCATGCAATAGCTTTCCAATCAGAGGGCGGGAGAGAACCAGCCGTAAAAGCCTCAAGCATAGTTTGTGTAAATGGAGCAGTGGCTCCATAGGATGAGCAGGCCATTTTCAGCTCTTTAAGTTGTTTGAATGCTAAAGGCTGATGAATTCTGTGCCTCACCCCTTGCTCATCCACTTCCTCAAAGACCAGACAGGCTACAAAACCCATAGTATCTTCCCCTCTCTCTGAAGCTTGTTTCAGAGCCTTTTGCAGGGGAGAAAGCTGTTTTGGTGGCAACAGCTGTCTTTTAGCTGGTCTAGGTTTTAAAGGCGAGACGGCCAAGGCTGTAAGAGGCGGCGCAGGGGGATGAAGCCCCGCAACAACTGACTGAGGGGGAGTTGGAGGAGTATATTTCAATGCACCTTCAGCCATGAGCTTGCTAAAGGTTTTACACAAGCAAACCTCTGGCAGATCTAATTTTTCGGGCCTTTGTTCTTTAAGGTCTGCTAAAGAGCTGCGATGGCTCTCCCATTCTTCCTCGTCCGCCATTTCCGATGCAGTCTCGGGTGGTACGGAAGGAATGATTCGACCGGCTTCAGCGTTCATGGTTTCACCCTTGCCTGCAGCCGAATCCAATCTCTGCCTCTCATATCTAGGACCTAAACTATCTCTGATTAGAGTCCAAAGCCCAAAAGCGCAAGCAAAGAGCAAACGGCTATTCCCGTTTCCCATACTTATCTCTACTGTAACACTATTATTTATAGATAATGAGGTTTTATACTTCCACTTTTAGCTAGCGAAGTAGGAAAGAGATAGGAGCACCCTTCGCCTGACTCCAAGGCCAAGGCGGCCTGAAAAAGCAGGCTGGAAGTCAGAAACTGAGAAAGAGACACTCCTCACGGACACCCAGTCGGGCTGTCAGGGTCTGAGTCCAGACACGTGGGCCTTTGAGGAGCCGCTGAAGTGCAGCCTCAGCCTGGACTCTCGCAGCTGCCCACGGCTCTCCTCAGTCCCTCGCATCCAAGGAGGTGCCGTTGAAAGGGAATCCTGGCCTCCACTCAGGTGACATTCCCGGCTCCCAAGGGAGACGGGGATCCACTGCGGGAGACACAGGGGAACCTGTCGCTCAAGACTTGAGAACGGCAGCCGGGCTAGTCCCGTTTAAGTGGCTGACGAGCGCCCGATGTTGTGAGCCACAGACGGCTTTTTTTTTTTTATAAGAAAAGTAAAAGAGAAAGGCAGTGTCTGTTCCCCGGGGTTATTATGCCTTTTATTATACTCACGGACTGTTGGTCCTTTTCTTCTCCTGTCTTTACCACTGTGCCCGCACTTTCTTGCCTGCGTGCTATGGCAGAAGTGCTTCAGATCCGCAGCGCTGCGTCTTCTCTCTTGGTGGCTCCCTGGCGTTGCTCCCCCGTACTCAGGTCCCTGTTCGGGCGCCACTTTCTGCCGGGGCCTGCCGGCAGGAGTCAAACAGTTCCTGAGTGGGGGCGTCGGGCTGTATATACAAGATGACAGGAGGGCAAACCGTCTGGTGCAGAATGCAGAATGCCAAGAAGCTTTATTCAGGGATGGCTTATATACACCTGAATTGCCTCCAGAACAATACAATGGGCTGGCCCAGGTGGGTGGCCTTGAGATAAGACCTCCCTACACTCCTGAGATACTTGTTCCTGGAATTTAGGAACTTTTCAAGGTTTCTTTTAGAGTCAGGCCCGGTTCAGGCCTTAGATGGAGACTAGGCACAAAAACACAATCAGTCCTGTCCTGTACTCTTGCTCCTTCTGTCCCAACCGCTCTCCACAGGCAGTACTCCCCAAATTGATCTACAAATTCAGTGCAATTTCTATCAAAATCCTAGCCCCGTTTTGTAGAAATGGATAGGTTGATCCTAAAATTCTTATGGAAATGCAAGGGACTCAGAAGAGTCAAAACAACTTTGAAAAAGAACAAAGCTGGGGTATTCACAGTTCCATATTTCAAAACTACTACGATGTTATAAGGACAGTGTGGTACTGGCTTAAAGATAGACTTATCAATCAATGGAATAGAACTGAAAGTCCGGAAATGGGGGAGCCTCTGAAACTGCTCCGAACCCAGCCAAGATAAATAACAATATTAATAGTGCATCTCAGAAGGGAATGGTGGAGATTAGTGCCACCTGTGAGGATGTCAGGATTCAGAGGTAGTGGTCCCTGTGTAAGCTCTGATTAAATCACCAGTCTGGTCTCTGCAGAAACTCATGGATCCTGTACACTACTGCAAGTTCAACCAAACAGTAGCCCCAATTGTAGATGTTGTACTTGATCTGATATCTTTGCTAGATCAGATTAATAGGGTCTCAGGTACATGGTATGTACACATTGATTTAACAAATGTGTTCTGTTCTATTCCAATCAAGGAAGAGAATCAGTTCTCATCACAAGAAAAAAATTTTTCCTAACTACAGTATGTGTGGTTATGGATGTTAGACTTACTGTCACAATCATTTTGCAATATACATGTTATTGAATCATACTGTAAATCTGATACTAATATGCTATATGTCAACTATATCTCATTTTTCTAATAAAAGATAAAAATCAAAAATGGTTCACATTCACATAGAAGGGACAAGAATATACATTTATAGTTTTGCCCCAGAGTTACATTACATGACATCACTCTGATCAGACACATGGAACAAGAAGTACTCTGAAGGTCTTGGTAAGCCATATGCAATCCAGAGGATGAGAAATAAATTCTGTGAAGAGTCAGAGATCTTGTGATCAGAGCCAAGGTCACATATCCCCTATGACATAAAAAACAAATTACTGCATCTTGCATCCACTTTCTCAAGGAAGGAAACCCCATCCACTGTAAGCCTCTTCAGGTTCTGGAGACAACACATTCAATGTCGATTAATAGTACTCTAGACAACACCAGATGAAAGCTTTAAGGTTTGGAACCATATGAGCTGACAGATTCCATGGTGGTAGAGGTGACAGTTGTGGGAAAACAAACAGTTAAGAAGTTTATGGCAAGACCCAGTGGGAGAATCACAATGCAAGCTATTGCAATTCTGGAGTAAGAACATGCTAGCTATAGCAAAGAATCATATGCCTTTTGAAAAAAAGCTTCTGGTATGCTAGGGGGCCATGGAAAACTTGAGCAGGGGGCACCAAGTAGTGATGCTTCTGGAACTGCCTGTCATTGGCTGTATTCTGTCATAAAGTCATACAGTCAGATGAGCCCAGCACCAATCCTCTTAAGATGGAAATGTTACACCTAGAATCAAGCCTAAGCAGGATCAGAGGACACATGCAACTGCATGATCAGGCAACCAAGAACCTTCTGTTACTACAGTTGCACCAGCATTCTTCACTCAGCTCACACCTATGGCCATAGTGGTACACAGGGGAGTGTTCAGCTGAAGCAGATGGAAAAAGCCCAAATTCAGTTTATGGGTAGGTTAGGTCCATTCTCTGGGGTGACTTTGAAAGGCAGTTGCAAGGGAATCTTCCCAATGGGCAGATATTAACCACCCATTCTATGTAGAAAGAAGTGTCTCAAAGTGAGAATATATATGGACTTGTGGGCAGTGGAAAATGGCCTGACCTCTCCCAAAAAGCATGGGAGAGACAGTGAACATCCAGATAAAATGACTGGACTAATGTCAGCCAGCTAGCCACTGACCATCTCAGAATCAGCACCATGAGCCCATGATGGAATAGCCACATTGGCAGAGATGGAGGTTATGCATGGGTCCAATAGTATGGACTCCTACTTACCAAGGCTGCTCTAGTTCCTGCTCTCATCTTCAACTCAACATTGACAGAAAACAACACTGAGCTCCCAATATGTTATTATTTCTCTAGGAGACGAATTGGCCACTTAATAAATTGACAACATTGGGCTTCTTACCGTCCCATCCCAGAAGGGTCAGTGTTGTGTTTTCACATGAATAGACTCACCTTTTCTGGTTAAGGATTTGACTTTCCTGCCCTCAGATCCTTACTTAGCATCACTGCCTGGGGTCTTACTAAGGTTCATGATATTTGTAGGCTGCTGTTTCCTCCAGTAAGCTGCATTTCAGTTCTAAGCTGTCTTGCTATGATTTCTGAATCATAATCTTGAAGGTAAATAATTTGTTTGCTTATACAATCCCACTAACACAGCAGTAACCAGTAATTGTCCATCATAGGTTTTACTAGTGGAACCAGCTAGGAGGCTACTGCAATATATGATGCAAGACATGATAGTTTGAACTAAGGTGGTAATGGCAGGGTACAGAGAAGGGGAGGAGGTCACAAGGAAATAATTTCTCTTGTATCCAGGTCTGTTAGTTCAGGATTCTAGAAATAACAGCAACCAAAGCTAGCTTAAAATAAAAAAGTGCTATTGATTAAAAGGTCAAAGGTGGCTCATGGGACTTATGGGCCATGGCAGGCAACTATGTCTCAGGCAGATTCTAGAACTGGGGCCTAAAAAGCTACTGGGTTGCTCTCTCAGCTCATCTACATTGTTTGAAGATAGAAGAGGCACAGTACAAAATTCCTAAGCTTTAGGTACATTTATCTAGAGAAAGACTAATTTTTTGTTCAAAGGCCAATTTCCATAAGGGAGACTGATGGCCCACCCAGCTTGCCCACTGTTAGTAAGATATGTATGACTATGAGAAGTTCCCATAAAAAGGAGGAGGGATAGATGGACAGCCCTGTAGCTGTCCACTTGTCGTTTTCCAAGGGCCTCACAGTCTAGTTCTATACTTTCAATTCAAGCACAGCTAGCATGAAGCTTAGCTAAGTTATCTGGGATAACCCTGTTACAGGAGTGTTAACCGAAATAATACAGTTGTAGTTCATACAATCCTTGCAGGCAGTAGTTACACTGCAGTGTTTTCCATATTAATATCCAACATACATTTAGTGCTTCCTCTGTGCCAGGCATGGCTCTAACTTCAATGTATCAAACAAACTCAATCCACACAATCTGAGATAAGGATAGGTATTTTTATTAAACCCATCTTATTATAATGTCTCCTAACTATAGAACAGTGTACCAGAAAAGCCAAAGAGGCTACCACCTCGTTTTAAAACAAATTACCTTTGGCTCTTGAAAGTTAGGTTTCTTTGTTTTGTATTAGCTCCTCACTTCTAAAGTCAAAGACCTGTTCATCTGGTTTACAACTCTTACTATTCAGCGTCATAACCAAGACTTTTTTTTCTTCATGTACACTTATTCCTCAAGGTTCAGAAGAGTGGTTGGTAATTAACACTCCCATGAGAAAGAAACAAACATGGTGGAAATTTGTGAGTGGCAGTGTTGCAGAGCATAATATTGATTTAAACTCAAGATGCTTTACAGGTGGAAAAAGGGCTAAAGAGGGAGTGGTCCAGTAACATTCTGAAGATTTCAGTGTGACTTAGTTCCTTCTGATGGCGACATTTTTCAGTCTCTCCATCCCTCTTTTACTGATCAACACTCGTTCAGCATTCTTGAGTTCCCAGGAAGAAATAAGCTGACACAAAGAACGAAATTATAACCAGCCTTTCAGTTATTAATATCATGGGTTACAGGAAAAAAGACTAATGTCTGAGAACTTCTTCCTCACTCCTTACCTTGCTTTCCTCTGATATATGACATTTTGATTAAATAATGCCAGGACATGGGCTGAGTATTGTACTTTCCTCAATTTTGGTAACTAGAAGACAATCTTAGAGAGGTTGGGTAATCTGCCAATCAAAAATCTAGAATAAGGGCAGTCACTTGTTTTAGCTTTTTTGTTTATTTTTATTTTTTATTAAGGTATTATTGATATACACTCTTATGAAGGTTTCACATGAAAAAACAATGTGGTTACTACATTTACCCATATTATCAAGTCCCCCCCCATACCCCACTGCAGTCACTGTCCATCAGTGTAGTAAGATGCCACAGATTCAGTTTGCCTTCTCTGTGCTACACTGTTTTCCCCGTGATCCCCCACACCATGTGTACTAAACAAAATACCCCTCAATCCCCTTCTCCCACCCTCCCCACCTGCCCTCCGCCATCCCTCCCCTTTGGTAACCATTAGTTCCTTCTTGGAGTCTCTGAGTCTGCTACTATTTTGTTCCTTCAGTTTTCCTTCCTTGTTATACTCCACAAATGACGGAAATCATTTGGCACTTGTCTTTCTCCTCTTGGCTTATTTCACTGAGCATAATATCCTCCAGCTCCATCCATGTTGTTGCAAATGGTAGGATTTGTTTCTTTCTTATGGCTGAATAGTATTCCATTGTGTATATGTACCACCTCTTCTTTATCCATTCATCTACTGATGGACACTTAGGTTGCTTCCATTTCTTGGCTATTGTTGTTTTAGCTTTTAAGAAGTGTCAACAATGTTTGTGAATGAATGAAAATGGCTAAACTGTTAGTAGTTCTTACCAGTGTCTGGAGTAACTCCTGAGCTTTAAATCACATTATCTGGTTATCTGGTACTAAAGGTCAAAACTAGGAAGGCTCTATCCACTAAGTTTCCTACACTGGAGATCTCAAAGTTGTAAAATTTCAGAAAAATTCTGGTACTTGTGTGAAGAGTATACTGAAAGGTTTATCACTTATCATTTGTTCATTATCACTACAAAGCCGTAACAATATTTTGCAAGAAGAGAAAAATTCAGAACTGAGAATTCCTTCTCCAGGAAGGTAGACATATATTGAAAAACATGTTTTAGACTTTGTAGTGTATTAAAATGACTAACATTTTACGACACTACACTTATGGAATTTTTTTCTAAATTGTTTAACGGTAAATCTGTGCTTCACTGTGACACACGAAGTGGAGTTCAACACCCTATAGGTCCCTTGTGCGTTTTAAATCGGTCTTCCTAGGAATCCTTTCAAATGGGATAAAGGATACAACTCAACGCAACGCATGGGTTAAAAAGTCTGGATGAACTAAGAGAAACTGAGGAGTGTTAAGTCTCCATGCTTGGCGTCGCTTCTCTCCAAGCAGCGGCCACGTGAGGCGGGGACGACAGCGCTGAGCCGGCTCGCCCAACCCAGAGCCAGGGGCTGAGCTGAGAGCAACGCCACTAACCGAGGAACACCGCCTCAGCCAGGCGGCCTCCTGACACGCCCAGCTGCTGAGGGTCTCCAAGTACAGCTGTGCGGGAGGAGTGGGCACAGAGCCCCTGAAGGGAAAAGGAGGGGCAGACAACCCTCACGACCTAACACCTTCACGAGACGGACTCACCGACCGAGACCCGGCACAAGATGGCGGCGCGTCACGTACGCAGCGTGATGACGCAGGCGGCGGCTCGCACGGAGGGACGGCTTTAACCTCACCCCCCACGCTGTCTTACCCCCCTTCTCTCCCCCGCCCCCGCGCTGGTGTACATTATGCCGCCAGTGGCGGCCCTGACTGCCGAGGAAACGGTAGCCTAGGAGAGTGCGCTGTGAAGTGACACTGGTTCTCCCTGCCCCGTCTGACCCCCGAGAGAGAGGCACGACCCCCGCCGCGTGAGGGGGTGGGGAAGTGGGTAGTGAATTCGGATCCACCTGGGAGGGGGGGAGTGGAAGTTCCCGCCCCGGACAGCGGCGAGGCGGCAGCCACAGGTAAGCGGGGGGCGGGGGTGGGACGTGCTCTCGAGTCCCTGGGAAGGGAGAGGGCGCGGGGACGCGGCGCCAGCGGGGACGCTGAGCCGGGTCGCGCGCCGGTGGGGGTCGCGCGCGGGGAGCTGCGGTGGGGGAGGGGCGCCGAGGGAGCGCGGCGGAAGGAGGAGGGGCCGCCGCTGCCCCCGCACCCTCCCTAGCGCGCTTCCGGTTCTCGTGTCCCAGCCGGGCTGTGCCCCTTCAGTCACCGTCTCCTCCTCCTTCCTGTCCCCCGCTCCCCCAATAAAACTGGGGATCTCGTGCCGTCGCGTGGCGTTTTCCTGGAAGCTGCCCTTCGGTGACCGGCGGCGGCCCCCGGGGTCGAAGGGGAGTGTGGGGAGAGCTGCGTGGGCTAGGCCTCCGTCGTCCCGCCGCGCACCACCCGGGGCCCCAGACCGGTTTTGTCTTCTCCGGAGCCCGCAGAGTGCAGCGGGCATCCTGGGGTGCCAGGCCTGGGCCGACCGGCCGTGAACAGCAAAAATAGCCCTTACCCTCCCACAGCTTACAGTGGAGTGGGGGGAGAGAAAGTTAAGTAATCACAGGCGCACGAAAGGATCTTGGAGAACGGAGGAGGAGAGTGTGGAAAAGACGAAAATTCGTCTGTTTACGTCTGGGAGACGATCAAACCCAGGAAACTTTCTCTTTGATTTTCTTCTGTATCATAAAACTAAGCACTAGAGGGTGCGTGCCGTTTAAACGCTTTAAAATTATTGTAGGCGTTAAATAATATCTATTAAGTTTTGAGAAGCAGTGGCCTAATATAGGCTCCCCTTCCCCAACCAAAATTATAAAGTGTTCCCATGAAACCTTTCCTAAGCTGAAATAGCATAAAGTAAAGAAGCAATTACTGTGAATTTATGTGGAAAAAAGTTTGAGCTTCTCAGGGCCCAAAAAGAACCTCTCAGGCTTTTCTGATCCCTTAGGGACACATCTTGTTAAATCGAGATAAAGCACAGGTGCTACAGGCATAGGGCTCTCTGACAGAGCTGAAAGCTCTGGCGGCGGCTAGATGCTGAGTGTGGTCCCTGGGGAAGGAGCCTTGGCGTGGGCACTCCAGCGGCTGGGGTGCGTGATGTTTCTATAATGGCTTGCTGTAAAAAAAAAAAAAGGCCAAATGGTATTTTTGCTTCTCACCTTTTTTTGTAAAAGCAGAAGTCCTCTTCGAATTTATTTTTGTTAGTGAAAACAGGTACTAATGTAGATCTTCCGTAAAATTGAAGAGGTGTAATGCAAATTTTCAAAAAGCACAGGATACCTGCAAATACTCATTGAGAGCCTTTGCTCTTCGGAGGCTTTTCAGCATAGATTTGGCAAGCATCTTTGTCACACCGGCCTCTTTTGTGATGAGAGTTCGTACACTTTATATTTGCAAAACGCATTTTATCCTGGTAATTTTGTTCCTAACGTAAATAAGCAGTTTCATTAAAATGCCTTTTTTCTGTAGGTTTTATAATGTGCAGTCACCTCAGTGTCTCAATAAGAATCGATACTGTTATCCTAAAGCTGAATGTGTTAGCTATAGTATTTTTAAGTTATCCTTTAAGGTTTTCTTTCGTCTGATACGTCTGTGCAGTACCACGTTATCACCAGTAGGTGGTAGTCACTTCTAAAGATGCCTTTTTTCCACGTCATCCCATTTAAAAAGAATTTCCAACTCTAGGGTTTCTTGTGCGTGAATTGTCCTGTTTCTAAAGGTCGGTTGAAGTAATTGTTTAAGCATATCATTAACCATTAATTCTGTCGGTTTTAAGTAGGTAGACCTGACTAAACCCATTGATTTATTCAGCAGTAATGTGCAAGGTATCAGGACTATATTGAGGACAGGATGCAGTCTTTGATTCCCTAGAGTTTGCATTCTGGTGGGGAGACAGAAAACAGGCATTACAATACGGTAATAAGTGCCACGGGAAGAGAGTAAACATGTACTGTGGGGATATAGCCAGAGCTTCTAGACAGCCCAGGGCAGGCATGAAAGTTGTCCTGGAAGAATAACTCATAGGAATAGGTCACATAGGAATAGGCAGCAGTTTTTCTGGCAGAGGAAATAATGTGTGTGGAAGCCTGAAGAGAGCAAGGCAGGCACATTTGAAGATCGGAAAGAAATTCAGTATAACTAATAGGAGCAGTTTTGAGGGGAGATTATGAGTTCAGTTATGGAAATGTTGAACAAGAGACTCCTTGCCCTCAAGCTTACCATAGTTCATCATCCTCTACAGGTGAGGAAACGACCCTCTTTTATCAGCTGAGAATCCCATACTTGTATTGTGGATATTCACAATTTGCATATGTGAGGGCCTCCGCTGGGCACAGAGCATCCATTCACATGATACAGGCCCTGTCCCTAGACGCCTTAAGGCTGGGGAGACAGACATGCCAGTACAGTTCAGAGTGTTAAGTAACTTCTATTAGAAGTATCCGCAAGGCCCAGTGGAAATGCTGAGGAAAGAAGAACCTGGAGCAGTTGGGAACTTAATGTTTGGGATGAAACTTGAGAGTAGGAGTTTGCCAGGTGGACAAGTTGGAAATGTGAGGGTATTCTGGAAGAGGGGCAATAGGAAATGAACATGACCTAGGGATTAAAACAGTTCTGGCTTAAGGTCTTGTATTCACATCTTTAGAGGGTGTATTGTGTTAAACTTCCAGTACTGTATTTTTACATAAATACCTGTGTACTCATCCCATTTATTCTATATTGAGCAAGTTTTTAACAGGTTGTTCATCTGAATCTTAATTTTAGGAATGATAGCCAAAAAACAAGTAAGCAAATAAAGGTTATACTGTGATAACATCATTAAAATATACAGAGAGTATGTATTGTTTATAATGAGATGAAATGTAAAGTTGTTTTCACTTTGGGAAAAAAGGACTGATTAGTTGATTCCTCTTTAAAAATCATAGGAAATAGGTTATCTCATTTTCCATAGGAAATGTGGTAATAACTGTCCAAAATATTATTTGCTAACTGTAGCAGCTTTTACCAGGGAGTGTGTGTTGGTTTATTGATCATGTTTTCATTAAATATAGGATTTCTTAATATTGTTATGGGAAGAAAAAAAAATCTGTGAGTCACAGCAAAACAGAAAAGTGTCATTTCCAGTAATTTAACAATATTTTTAAAAATGTTTTATAGTTTCTTAGCATTACCTTTTTTTCTTCTTTACTCTGTATTCTAATGTATTTTCTGAAATTGTTTAAAAAGACATTTTCAATAGAGGTAGGATGTAGAAAATATTCCATTTTTGATGTATGTTTAGTCTGTGAGATTACACTTGTATTACTGTAGATTAAAAATCACTGCACTCTTGTAGAAGAAAGGACTATATATAGCTTAAAAGCAGTTGAAGAACTAGCAAAGGAAACACTAGCTGAATTTGTCAAAATTAAAAGATTTAAAAAATTAGGTCATATGGAAATACTATTTGTATTTACATGATAGAAATAAAATTTACATGAAGAAATAGGGTAATAAAAACACTAAGATCTGGTAGATGGATAGACAAATAATATCAGATAGCTAATACAACTAATGGAGAATTAAAACAGTGGACCATTTTTCATCTATCATGTTAGTAATAACTTTAAAAAATTCCCATTGCTGTCTCATGTTTCTCATTGGCTTATACATTTTTCAAAAAAACCTTAATCATACTCCTTGATCAAGTAATTCTCCTTTTTGGTATATACCCTATGGAAATTTAATTCAATCACAGTGTTGTGGGTTTTTTTTAATAAGGTACAAGTTATGTACATTCAGTAGATGAAATATGTAGCTTTTAAGTAAGTTTCTATTTAAAACCTAGAAAATATTAATGATAAAAACTGGGATGATACAAAATTGTACATACAGTATGTTTAATTTTTTAGAAGTTGTGGAAAGAATACAAAAGAAATTAGGCAACATTGTACTTAAGATTTTGTCATCTTTTATCTTTATTGTATATTTTGCTATGTTAGAAAAAAGCTTAATGACATATTTAAATGGAAAAAAATTCAAAACACTTTATGTTTGAGGTGATGTATACCTTTTCTTAATGACTAAAAACAGTAGCTTCAATCCAGATGTTAGAATGAATTTCAGTTTGCTGATCTTAAAAAAAAAGATAAAAGATGTCGGCTTAAGCTTCACAGTTATTGTCAGTGATGCTAAAGGGCAAGTACCTAGTTGCCCTCTCTCTCTCCAAAAAAATCCTTAATGGTAAATTACACATAACATAAAATGTATTAATTACTTTTATAGTAGCGTTAAGTACATCACCTTGTGCAAGTGATCTACAGAAGTTTTTCATACCCTTTTTTAAATTAATTAATTTTTTAATCAAGGTATTATTGATATATACTTACGAAGGTTTCACATGAAAAAACAATGTGGTTACTACATTACCCATATTATCAAGTCCTCACCCATACCCCAATGCAGTCACTGTCCATCAGTGTAGTAAGATGCCACAGATTCACTATTTGCCTTCTCTGTGCTACTCTGTTTTCCCCGTGATCCCCCGCACCATGTGTACTAAACATAGTACCACACAATCCCCTTCTCCCTCCTACCCGCCCTCTCCTTTGGTAACCACTAGTTCCTTCTTGGAGTGTCTGAGTCTGCTGCTATTTTGTTCCTTCAGTTTTGCTGCGTTGCTGTACTCCACAAATGAGGGAAATCATTTGGCGCTTGTCTTTCTCTGACTTTTTCATACCCTTTAAACAACTCTCCATTTCCTCTCTTTCCAGTCCCTGGCAACCACCATTCTGCTTTCTGTTTCTATGGTTCTGACTGCTCTAGGTAACTTACAAAAGTGAAATTATACAGTATTTGTTTTTCGTGACTGGCTGATTTCACTTAGCATAATGCCTAAATGTGTTGTAGCATGTGTCATAATTTCCTTTTTAACACCGAACAATGTTCTATTGTGTGTACCTACCACATTTTGTATATGCATCTGTTGATGGACACGGGTTGATTCCACCTTTTGGCTATTTTGAATACTGCTCTGCACCTGGGTTTAAAATATCTCTTTAAGACCCTGCTTTCAATTCTTTTGTATATAAACCCAGAAGTGGTATTGCTGAATCATATATAGAATTCTACCTTTTATTTTTTTGAGTAACCACCATACTGCTTTTCATAGTGACTGCACCTTTTTATGTTCCCAACCATAGTGCACAAGTGTTCCAATTTATCCACATCCTTACCAACACTTATTTTTTTTATATTAGCCATCCTAATGGATGTGAGGTGATATTCTATTGTAACTTTGATTTGCATTTTTCCCTAATAATTAGTGATATTGAGCATCTTTTCGTATGTTTGCTGGCCAGCCCTTTCTTTTTTTGTGTCTTTGTACATAACCAAAAAACCTTCAGTTCTAACCAAATCTTTTACTAGTCTCTTTCTACGTGGTTCTCCTCCCATTTGACATATTCCATCTTTCATAATCCATTTATTCTCATTCTTACTTAGCCTACGTATCCTACAGTTTGTATTCTAGATCATCTAGATATTCAGAACTTCCTTAGGTATAGTTTTATTTACCTAGTTCAACTCTTACCCAATAAATTCTTCATATAAATCTGTATGTGCAATTAGAAACTGTTCCCTACAATGAAGAAAGGTATGTTTGTTTCCATGGTCAGGAAGAGTATCAGACTTCTTAAGTGGGAAGACATTTGAGAATTTAGAATAATTTATGTATTTATGTGCCATTTTATTAAATTTAAACAAGTTCAGGTGGATCAAAATTCAAAAAAAAATTAAAACAATATACAAAGTAAAGTCTCTTTTCTGGCTCTGTCCCATAGCTGCCAGTTGTCTTCCATGGAGGCAACCAGGTTATCAATTTTTACACAACTAAGCAGTATACTATACATATTCTGTAGCATTTTTATTTGCCATTTTTTAAGACCTTCTAATTAGACTGCCACACATCTGGAGCAGAGTAGTGAGAACGTACTGTGTCTGAATAAACTGAGCTCAGCCCATAGTTATATAAAAGCTTTTTCTTCCTCTTAAAAAGCTTGCATGCCAAGAATAGAAGTATCTTAAGATTTCTTGAAAATGAAGTTAGAAAGCATCTTTTAACGGACTTTTTTCCCCTTATAGCTGATTATGGAAGATTCCCACAAGCGTAACACTCCAGAGACAGCACCTCAACCTGGTTCAGCAGTTCAGGGAACTCATATTTCACATATTGTTCAACAGGTAAGGCAGAACCAATCAAAATATCAAGCTAGTTAGGAGTATTTTGTATGCAGAGTAATCTGTTGTTTCAGATCTCTAGTTACTAATGTTCAAAGAACCAAGCCAAAAAAAAACCCAGCAAAAACCTGTAAAGTGTTGAAATGTATGGCAGGAAGGTAGAATTGATTTAAATATCTTGTCAAGATCATTCAGTTGTATTTTATTTCATACAAAATATATTTAGTGTTTTGTTATGTATGTACTTCTCAAACTTGGAGAAGTAGATTTCATTTTATGTGGTACATGATTACTTAGATTTTTTTCAGACTAATTTTGTTGCTACATAAGAAAAATGAAAAGTTACTTGGCTTTTAGAGCTAACTGGAAACAAATGGATAGCTTTTAGAGGTTAACCATCTTCAATTCAGTAGATTATTGTGGATGTATAGGAAATATTTTTTGCTAAATTGGAAAATAGACCAGTTAGAGAATGTAAATAGACATTCATATTGCAGAACTGATGATACTTTTTTTTATTTCAAATTGATCCATGCACCTGGCACATTTCAAGGAAAACAACTGACAGTATCTGTTGCCAGAGAAGATAAGATACGAACTTTGAAGCAAAAATTAGAATTTTGGAAAATTTGTGTTTACCATAGTGAACTTGACTGCTTCCCAGTAGTTACAGACTTTACAGTTAAAAAATTGTGTTACAAAATCATGCATGGGTATAATATCCATTCAGAGTACAAGACAGACCAGTAGATTTTAATGTTAACACACAAAGTTCAGATTGTACATTGCCAACAACCTTGAAGAAGCTACAGTCCATTGAGTTTTGGTGGGGTATGAAAGAAGAATACCCACAACTATCTGAAAAGACTATTAAAACAGTCCTCCCTTTTCTAACTCCATATCTGTGTGAGGCCAGACTTTTCTTCATGTACCTCAACCAAAACAACATAGGGCAAGATGATGTAGAAGCATTTAAGAAAATTCATATAAGAAAGCATATAAGGAATTATTTGCTGTTAACGCAAACATTAAGATTTGTAGAAAAGGAAAATAATGCCATATCTCTCACTAGTTTTTTGGGGGAGGAAATTTAGTTATGTTAATGAAAATATTTATGTTAACATGTAATGGGTCTATGGTTATTTTTAAATGAACTGTTAAGTATTTTTTAAATTTCTGTTTTAATTAGAAATGTATTAGTAGATAAAAACCCACATAAGTAAAAGTTCTTTAGGGTCCTTAATAATTTTTAAGAGTGTAAAAGGGTCTTGAGAGCAAAAAATCTGAGAGCTAAGAACTTAAAGGGGTAATCCACCTTGATGCATCCTTCTCTATTATTTGGCTCTGTCTGTGAAGAATAATCGTATCTTCTGATGGTGCTGGGCAACATGATGGAGTCTTTCAGTTACCTTTCTGTTAATAGAATCCTTTATAAAAATGTTTTAATTTACTTATGTATTTCAGTTATTTTGGTTAGATGTGAATATTTCCAGGTTTGCTCAGAAGCATACTTACAATGAGGTAGAATAAGTGTATTTCTGGTGGTAAATAATTTTATAGTGATTTAAAAAAAATTATGTCACTGAATTTATATCTAATTTCTTGTGGCTTGACTACTTTATTAGACTCTAAATTCTGTAAAGAAATAGTATCTAATATAGGGATATTTATTCAACCTTTCAGTATAAGTTGGGGATAGAGTAATGAACAAAACCCTCAGCTCTCATGGAACTTACATTCCTTTGGGATAGGGATATGTATCAGATAATAATGAATAGGTAATAAATATGTATCAGATATAAAATATTTCAGTAGTTATGTAGTCGAATCACTATGTTGTATACTTGAAACCAATATACTATATATCAATTGTACTTCAATTAAAAAGTAAATAAGATATTGTTGGTAGTATGTACTATGGAGACTAATAAAGCCACGCTAGGAGGGTAGGTGGTTTTTGGTGGGGATAAGGGACTTGCCTTTGTATGTAAAATGGTCAGAGAACTATCTATGGAAATACCTCACCGTTATATGGTCCAACAAGGGTAAAAAACTCTGAGACAAATACGTGTGTGGTGTGGTTAGGAACAGCAAGCAAGGAGGTCAGTGTGGTGAAGAAAGGGATGACGGAGAGGGCAGAGGGATACAAGATAAAGCAGAGGGGTTTGGGCTGGAAAGGAGACTGCCAGGTAAGGTAGAGCTTCTCTGCCACTAGATTTTTGGCTTTTACTCTTGGTGAGATGGGGAACTTCTGGAGTGTTTAGAGGAAAAGCATCATCTGACATATTCAAAAGGATCACTCTAGCTGCTTTGGAGAGTGGAAGCAGGAAAGCCAGCTGGGCTGTTAGAGTTATGTGCATGAGAGATGATACTGTCTCGGACCAAGGTGGTAGCAGTGGTGGTGGTGAGATAAAGTTATATTCTGGATGTAATTTGGTTGTAAAGCCATCAGTGTTTGCTTTTAGATTTTGGGTGTAGGTATTAGAGAAGAAAAGGAGTCGAGGTTGACTACAGTTCGGGCTTCAGCTGTTAAGAGTGGAGTTGGCATTTATTAAGATGGACCACACGAGCGTGTTTTTCTTTTTTGGAGGATGTTAGCAATCAGGAATTTGGCTTTTACACATATTAAGTTTATAATACTATCCGTATTAGTTTTTTTATGCTGCAAAAACTATCACAAATTTAATGGCTTAAAACAACACACATTTATTATGTGTGTTTCTTTGGGGTCTGGTCACAAGGATTCTCTGCTTCAGTTTCACCGTGCTGCATTTGAGGTATTGGCTAGAACTGAATTCTTATTTGTAGGCTAGACTAGAGAAGAAACCACTTCCAAGCTTTCTCAGGTTATTGGCAGAATTCATTTTATCGCAGCTGTAGGGCTGAGAGCATCAGTTTTTTGTTGGCTGTTGGCTAGAGGCCACCCTCAGCTCTTAGAGGTCACCTCCAGTTTGCTGCCATGTGGCCCTCTCCATAAACAGTTCACATGGCAGTCTGTTTTTAAGTCCAGCAAGAGAATGAGAGTGAGTCTGCTAGCAAGACCGTTTTACATAACATAATCAAGGGAATTATATCCCATTCCTTTGCCATTAAACGTAACATGATCATGAGAATGACATCCCATCATTTTTGCCTTATTCCGTTAGGAACAAGTCACAGGTCCCTCCCGCACTCGGGGAGAGGATTACTCAAAGATATGAATACCAAGAGGTGGGGAATCATGGGGGCCGCCTTAGAGTGTGCCTGCAAACCCATACAAGTAAATTTGCCCAAGAGGCAGTTGGGTTTTTGTGGTCTGCTTTGAATAAAAACAGGTATGTATATGAAGACCAGGGGAGAGATCCAGACTAGAAATGTAAATTTAGGAGTTGTGGATATATAGGTGGTATTTAAACTCATGGGGTGATTTCTGGCTTCCACTTAGGATATAGAAAGCTGGAAAGAATATTGTTCCCACCCTAAAAGAAGAATAAACTAAAATATACAAAATCGTAACTTATCTCAACTCATCAGAGATGGGTGTGGCTCGCCAGAAGGAAGAGGGCAGGGTTGTTAAACAGAGAGAAAGAAGAATTCAGCTGAATTTTTAATGAGTTGCTAAAGTCTAAGTGTAGGCTAGTATGAGATTATTGAAACCTTGGGAGCTGCAGGCTCAAGGATGGGCAACACCCACTTGTAGGCTTTTCTCCAAGGACGTCAAGCAGTTGCACATGAGAAAGATTGGGGAAAGCAAGGGAGACTGAGAAAGCCTCACTTGGTGAAACAGGCCTGCCTGGACCCTTTTTTCCTGAGGAAAAGAGCTCTAAGCTACCAGGGGAAGAGAATAGACCCCATTTTCCATTGTGGTTGGGAGAAGTAAAAAGAAAAAGAAAACCCATAACCCTGAGAGAAAGGCAGGAAAATATCCTGGGTTCGGACCATTAGTTCTACTACTGGGAGAAAGCTTCACCCACTAAGGCCCAGGGATATATGGCTGGCCTGAGGCTGATACAAGATCAGAATGACAAAGAATCTCTTTGTCCTCTGCTAGCAAGTAAAGAAACAGCAGTTTACCTCTGGGGCAGGTGCACAGAGAGAGGAAACCTAAAGCTGAGGGTGGAGCAAGAACCTGGAGAAAAACCCTCTAGCACACCAGCCCCCTCACTAAACAGGGGTCACACTAGAGGAATTTGAAACTGGTAGTGCATTTAAGTTAATAATAACAAAACCCAAACCCAGTCAATTCCTGAATAGATTGGCTGAGTAATAGACGAAGACATGTGCTCGCTTGTAGGCATAAATACTGTCTTGCAAATGAGTTTCAGCTCCAGGAAAGTTCGCTGTAGATTCACTGTGACCAAAGAAATTTACAGCAAAGGGTTCTTGGGGTGAAAAGGTTATACCCAACTTTATTTCCAGGTGGCAGGTCAGTCACTAAAATCCCGTTCACTCAGAGCGAGTCTGTGTTATCACTGCTGCTTCAGATGCAGCAAGCCGGTCTCTACCTCTGGGCCTCTCTGTACAGCCGTCCCGCACAGCCGTCCTCTGGGCCTCTGTCCTCGGCGCTGCCACCACTCCAGCCTCCGCTCTGCTCTCCTACAGGCTTGCAGCCCCGCCACCCAGTTGTGTGTGGAGCACTCGGCGGAACTCTTTATATTAACACCATAATGGCTTATTGCCTAAAGGTGTGGAAGCGGTAGCATAGCAACAGGCCTTTTACATTTAAGTTCAGTGAGGATCCTGGCCATAGGAACCCCACTTTATCCATAAATACTATTTACTCAGTCTCTGTCTTATCCGTGATATCCACCATTCAGGCAAAAATTAGGAAACACATACAAAAAAGCAAGAAAAAAATCAACCACTGTCAAAATCAAAATAATCGGTAGACTGAAGATCCAGTTAGATCTATCAGATACTGAATTGAAAATAACAGTGAAAAATATGATAATGGCTCTAGTGGAAAAGGTGAACATGTATGAGCAGATGGTAAATTTCAGCTTAGGAATGGAAGCTATATGAAAGAGTCAAATAGAAGTGCTAGAAATTAATATTGTGAAGTAGATGGAGTATGTTTGGGGGCTTATTACTGGACTTGATAACAGCCAAGGAAAGAATCAATAAACTTGAGGATAGGTCAGCAGAAATTATCCAGGCTAAAAACAAAGAGGAAAAAAAGTGAGGGGAAAAATAGACCACAGCATCTAAGAGCTGTGGGACAATATTTGACTATTTAACATAAATGTAATTAAAGTCTGGGAACTAGATGAGATTATGGAGGGTGACTATAGTAAAACATGAAGTCAATGGATTTTACTCTGGGGCTTTCCTGAATTTGAAGTTTGGGGAGATTGAAGAATGAGGTGATAGTCAACTGTATAAAATATTGCTTGTAGGTCAAATGAAGAGTAAAAAATAACAGTTAATACTGTTGACACTCATTCAAGGATTCTGTATTTGTAAATTTGCTTAATTGATAAAATTTATTTGTAACCCCAAGATCAATACTCACTGTACTTTTGTGGTCATTAGTGGACATGTGCAGAGTGATGAAGAATTTGAGTCACTTGACTCACACCAACCTGGCTGAGGTCAAACAAGGCAGTGCTCTCCTGATTTTAACTTTTATACTGTAAACAGTTCTCCTTCCTGTGGTCTGGTTAGTGCCATGTTTTACTCATTTTTGTGCTTTTTCTTGGTGATTCTGCCATTTAAAATGGCTTCAAAGCATAGTGCCGAAGTGTTTTTTTTAAGTGCAAAGGCTGTGATGAACCTTGTGTAGAATATACATGTATTAAGTAAGTTTCATTCAGGCATGAGTTGCATTGCTGTTGACCGTGAGTTCAATATTAATGAATTCATAATATAGATACATATTACATGCGGTGTCTTTAAACAGAAACACACATAAAACAGTTATATAAAGATTAGTTGATAAGAATATTATGCTTAAAGGTTTGTAGGAACCTAACCTTGTATTTCCTCCGGGAGAGTACATGGCAACTTAATAGAGTGTAACATAAATAACAAGAGTTGTTGTATTTGGCAATGTGGAATTCATTGACAACCTTGACAAGAACTATATCAGTGGGAATGGGGATAAAAATCTAATTGGATCTAAGAAAACATGGAAGAAGAGGGGGGAGAAAATAAGGAGACAAACTCATTGACAACAAAATGAATAGGTAACTCCTTCAAGGAGTTTTGCTGCAAAGGGGAGCTAAGAAATGAATATTCTGGAGGAAGTTGTAGGTCATAGAAGTTTTATTATTATTACTTTTTAAGATGGGAGGAATAAACAACCTGTTTGTATACCAATGGAAATGATGCAATAAAAGGGAAAAATTTGATGGTGCAGGAGAGAGAGGTCAATCTTGGGACAATGTCCTTGAGGAGGGGAGGAGATGAAAATTACAAGTGAAAAATTTTATATGAGCAGAAGTGCATCATTCATAAGAAGAAAGTAAGTAAATACAGGTTAGGTAAGTAGATTGGGAATGAGATACTTTGAGATTTTCCTTTTGATAACTTCTTTTCTTTTTCCCAGTGAAATAAGATGCCTTGAGAGGATAGGAAGAAGTATGAAATAGTCTGCTAAAACAGTAGGAGACATAAGTGGACTAGGGACATGCAGTAGGATTGCTGGAGAGCTTGAACAGTTCACTTGAGGTTACTGATCATGAATTTACAGTGAGACCATTAGGTTTAGTTGTATGTATTTCTCCAGTTAGATTCAGGCACTTGCGTGCAGGTTACAGACATAGAGTAAACAGGGTTGCTGTTAAAGGGCTACAGAGAAGCAAAAAAGGACAAGGACATTGAAGGTGTATGAGACAGTGATTAAAGTGCTGGGCCATGAAATGTAAGCTATACAAGGAAAAGAGTGGGGCTTTGATGGGTTCAAGAACAGGAAAAAGGCTCAATGGATTATAGGTGCCTGTGGAGTTCAAGAATTGTTGAGAGTCCAGATAGCAGAGGTAGTGAGTTGGAAGTAGGTGGTACTGAGAGAGAGAGAGAAATAACTTGAATTTGAGATTATGGAGGGGTGCATTTACTGGCTAAGATAATGTTTAAGTATGTGCTTTTCAACTGGAATGGTACTGCTTCCCCGCCGAGGTGTCTGGAAATGTGTGTGTGTGTGTGTGTCCATCCCCGCCAAGGTGTCTGGAAGTGTGTGTATGCGTGTGTGTGTGTAGGGGGATGCCACTGGCATTTAATGGGAAGGGCTGAATGTTTGGCTTTGAACAGAATATTCCTATACATGGAAAAATTGCCCTGCCCAAAATGCCTGTTTAGAAACCCTGTAGGGTATGACAATGGGAGTGGGTGGCTGAGGAGGGTGAATGACAGGGTTTTGGAGAGGTATCAAAAACAAGAGCCTCAGGCAGGGAAGGATACTTAATGTTGCATATTGAAACCACCACAAATCATAATAGATGCTAAAGATTTAAATGAGGGGCATGACTGCCAGGAGAGTCTGTTGCTGTGAGCCTCAAATTTGGGGGTTTGGGAAGACTTTGAAGGGATAATGGTCTGGAAGTAGCAGTGAAGAGCAAAGGGAACACCCACCCTGTCTGTAGGCTGATGGGATGGAGTGCAGCAGAGGGCTACAGGAGAGGCAGTGTTCTTTAGAGGAGAGCTGAAGCTCAGTTATGGCAGGAAGGTGAAGGGGAGGTGCTCAGTACTTGTTGAATTTCATTTAATTGCAAAGTATATATACAGATTGACAGGCAGCCTTGTTTAGTGGAAAGAACAATAGATATCGTCAAAAGATCTGGTCTGAATCTGGGTTTTGTCACTTAGTGACTCTAGAACATCAACTAAGTCATTTACTTAGACTTGATGTTCATTAGGGTGTCAGATTTGGTGATATCTAAGGTTTTTTTTGCTCACAACTTTTAGTAATTCTCATGTTGTAGAGAAGTTTGTATACTTTAAGTATGTGTGAATGGGGAAAATGATGATAGTAACATTTGTTGAGTGGCTACTGTGTGCTGGGAATATTTCTAAGCATTTTACATGTTTTAATGCCTTCAAACCTCGTATCAACCTACTGTGCTCTTATAATCCCCATTTTAGAGGTCACACAACTAGTAAGGCTAGAAAGATGGTCTGAATTCCAGCAATTTGATTTCTGTTAGTTTAGGTTTCCCAGGAAGCAGACTTTGAGATGCAGGTTGCCTTCAGGAGGTTTATTATGAAGTCCTCTTGGGATTACTACTCATGGAAGAGAATAGGAAGGAAGAGAAGGAAGCAGGATTAGGCAGAGAGAGAAGTTGAACTGTGATTAAATCTTGATAAAGGACTCAGTCAACACCTTAGGGAGCTTTGAAGCTGAGATAACTTTTCATAATTGAGGTAAGGGGCCAGCCAGGCCTTTATATCCTGAATGCACCAGCCACTGGATCTGGACTGACCTGGGAAGGGGTATATGTGACTCTCATCATCCAAGGCAGTTCTAAAGAGGGTTGACCATTGAACCCTGTCTACCAGCAGCTATCCTCCAGCAGAAGGGGAATAAGTCTTTTACTAGTGATACGGGATCTGGGAGTGGCATCATAGTGTCCATAACAACTCCAGAGTCTGTAATTACCATAGTCCATTGTTGCCTCCTGGCAGAAGATGAGGATAAATGGGAATAGTTGAAGAAATTACAAGTAGGCTTGGCTCCAAAACACTTTTAAAACCAATTGATCTTCATTCCATTCATATTTTTGACATGAGAATTGAACCCAAGATTCATCCAGGGCTAAGCCAAGAATTTGTGTGTGCATTAGGGTGTTGGGTAATTCTTACTTGGAGATTCTCCATCTCATGTCATCTGGGTTTTACTTTCTTGTAAAGAAAGATTGTCCTATAGAGTAAGTTAGAAATCTGGGTGGATTTATTTGGATGTTTCCAGCATGGATGGTATGGGGGAGTACAGAAAAATAATTTTTCATTTTTATTCTCTTAATAGGGTCTTTCACAGATCCAGAAGTTTTAAATTTTGATTAGGTCCAATTTATCAATGTTCCTTTTGTGGAGTGTGCTTTTGGTGTCTAAGAACTCTTCACTTAGCCCTACATTTCAAAGATAGTTTTTCTGTTTCTTTCTAAAAGTTTTATAGTTTATACTTTACATTTAAGTCCGTGATCCATTTTAAATTAATTTTTTTATAGATTTGAGGGTTTGGGGGGGTGTTCTGTTTGTTTTCACCTATGGATGTATAATTGCTACAGCACCATTTGTTGAAAAGAGTATTGCTCCTACACTGAATTGCTTTTGCACTTTTGTCAGAAAAAATTTGGGCATATTTGTTTGTTTCTGGGTTCTCTATTGTGTTCAATTGATCTGTATGCTATCCCTCTTCCAGTACTACATTATCTTGATTACTATGTATAGTAGGCCTTAAAATCAGGAGGAATGATTCCTCCCATTTTATTCTTCTTTTTTAAAACTGTTTTGGCTATTTTGGGGCCTTTCCCCCTCCATATAAATTTTAGAATAAGCTTCTCTATGTCTGCAAACCTACAGATCAATTTGGGAGAAACTGAAGTTTTTACTTGTTGAACCTACCAATCCTTGAATGTAGTATATCTAATTATTTAATCTCCTTTGATTGCTCTTCATAGCATTTTATCATTTTCATTGCACAGATTCTGTACATGCTCTGTTAGACTTACACCTAAGCGTTTCAGTTTTTTTGAGCAACTGTATATAATATTGCATATTTCTTTGGAGCTACTCCAATGATATTGTGTTGATTTTGGATTTCACTTGTTTGTTGTCAGGATATAGAAATGCATTTGATTTTTTATTAATCTTATATATCTTGTAACATTGCTGAACTCACATGTTACTTCTAGGAGAGATGATTTGTTTTTGTTTGTTTTTAATAACCCTTGGGATTTTCTATGTAGACAGTCATCTGCAAGTAGAGATGGTTTTCTTTCTTTTCTAATCTGTATGCATTTTATTTCTTTTTCTTGCCTTATTGCACTGGCTAGAACTTCCAGAATTATGTTGACTATAGAGTGGTGAGAATGGACATACTTTCTTTGTTCCCAAAGAGAAAGCATTCATTCTTTCATTTTTAAGTCTGATGTTAGCTCGAAGTTTTTTATAGATGCTCCTTGTGAGTTTTAAGAAGCTCTCTGTATTCCTGGTTTTCTGAGAGGTGTTCTTACAAAATAATGTTAGATCTGTCAGATGTTTCTTCTGCATCAGTTGGTGATTGTATGATTTTTTTCCTTCTGTGACCTGTTCATATGGTGAATAAATTGATTTTTAAATGTTGAACCATCCTTGCATACCTGAAATAAATAATACTTGGTCATGGTGTTGTAATCTTTTTATGTGTTGCTGGATTCTATTTGCTAGTATTTTGTTTTGAAGATTTTCACATCTAAACTCATGAGAGACACTGGTGTGTGGTGTTCTTTTTTTATAATGTCTTTGGACTCATAAAATGAGTTGGAAAGTATTATAGATTGTATAAAACTGGTATTAATTCTCCCTAAATGTTTGGTAAAACTCTCCAGTGAAACCTGGCCCTGGAAATTTCTTCTTGGAGAGGACTGTTCAAGCTGTTTCATCTTAGTTGAGTTTTGGTAGTTTGTGGTTTTCAAGAAATTGATCCATTTGTTCTAAGTTGTCCAATTAATCAATATAGATTTGTTTGTAGTATTGACTTGTTATCCATTAAATGACTGTAGAGTCTATAATGATGTCCGTTTCTTTACATATGTTGATTTGTGTCCTCTTTTTATCTGTCAGTCTTGCCAGAGGTTTATAGATTTTATTCGCCCCCACCCCACCAGGAACTAGCTTTTTGTTTTGTTTTTCTCTTATTTTCCTGTTTTCAATGTGTTGATTTCTGCTCTTTACTGCTCCTTCCATCTGCTTAATTTGGGGGTTTTGGTTCATCTTTTTTTAGTTTCTTAAGGAAGGAACTTAACTGATTTGAGATCCTTTTTATCTTGTTAATGAAAATATTCAGTGCTACAAATTTTCCTCTCAGCACTGTTTTAGATGCTCCCCACAAGTTTTGATATGTTGTTGTTTCGCCTGAGGGTTTCAGCCCCAGGCAAGTTCACTATGGCTTTGGTGAGACCAAATAATGACAATGGAACATTGCTGGAAAAAAGGACTGATACCAAGCTTAATTCTCACGGTGGCAGGTCAAGCACTAGAATCACATCTGCCTCTGCATGCAGCAAGCCTGTCTCAGTCTCTGTCTCTGCTTTCTGCTCCCTAGTCTCTGCTCTCTTTTCTAGGCTCTGCTCTTAGCACTAGGGAACCTCTTTTTATAGCAATACCAACAGTAATGGCTTACTGCCAATGGGTATGCAAACGTGCCTATGCTGTAGACTAAATATTACCTCATTGCACATACACAATGGGTATCAAGTGAGGATCCTGGCCATGGAACTTATTACATTTTCCCAACACTTTGACCCCTCCAGGATTCCCACCTTACAGTCTATCCACCCTCAATCTTCTGTGATGGTCCCTGTGTGAGAAAGCTGGAACGTTGTAACCAGATCCCACAACAACTGAGGCTGTAACAACATACAAGTAACAGAAATTTTGATACAGATAACAACAAATTATGACAATAATAGTCATCCTCAAGCCTAAGAAGATCAGTTGCCACCAAGTGGTTATTCCAGCTATATTCAAACCAGTTCTACTCAGATGAGTCAATGACTCACACTTTCTGTGCACACCCATCAAGCAGCAATTTTTGCTAGGGTGTGTGCCCAATGCACACAGACATTAGAGGAGAGTAATTTTAAGGGTGAAAAGACATGTTTTAATGACACCAACAAAGGTAAATCTTGTCGATCAGGTAGAATGCATGCAAGAGAGTGGTCCTGTGATAGGACTGTGTCAGGAAGGGAGTCCCGTCCAGGTCAAGTATACCATACCTTTACCCTTCTCCCTGTGGGGGTTTCTGAGGAGTCTATGTGTAGTGCTACTGGAGGTGCATGCACTGGCCATAAAGATAAGACAAAACTCCCCAGTAAGATGCTCTTACCTTCTGGTCATTTTAGGTATACTACCATGGTATTTGGGGGCCACTCTGCTGTTACTCTAGAAATACACAGGAGCCAGCATCCAGGCCTTGTCCCCAAGGTGCCAGGAGGGCCAGCCATCGCTGGTTCATGTGTTGAAGTGTTCAAGGACACGTCCATTGAACGGAATCTCCAGGGTTTATATTAGTCAGTGCTGGCAGCAAGATACCATTCTGGTGGCCAAATTCCAGCGTCAACAATTCGTTCTTGGTTTGTACTTGGCAGTTGTGTGTTAGCATGTCTACGGGCTCAACACCCACTTCTGGGGCTTCTCATTCAAACACTGTAGCACTGTCCATAAATGGACTGACCATTCCTGTAGACTATTGGTGTCTGACTTCAGGCCAGATTTTAACAGATCAATGTACCTCTCTATCACACCTGCCCCAGTAGGATTTCATGGTACATGACACTTTCACTTTATCCCTAATTGTTACATCCATTCTTGTAGTGCATGTCCAGTAAACTGGGTGCCTTGACTGCTGGCTCCCCACTGCATCTGACCCACAGATTTGGAGGGAACGTGACAATGCTGAAGATCTGAAAGGCCAGCCAGGGGACTCAAGGTGTCACAGCACAAGAGTAATGCTGAAAAGGCGCTCCTCATATTTATTGAGCAAATGAACTTAAACATATAAACAATTCTGAGTAGGAGGTTCAACACATGGTCAACACACAATCATTATCTGACCTTGAGTCTAGCCCAAGGGCGTGACGCTCCTCAAGGACACCGAAACCTTGTGAGGGCAGTCACGAGTTATAGGAACTGTTTTGGCTCTAATCATTCTGTTTTTGATCACGCATCAAGAGTTGTAGGAAAAACAATCAAGTCATATGTATTTGCACATTTGATTTCTATATTACTTGATTTATGTATTAACTCCATTAATCCCACGCTTGACCACTCTCAGTTACCTGTGATTGCTCATAGGCTGCAAAGAGACACTCTAGGCCTCTTTTGGTCATTTGCTGCTCTGTGCAACATGCAGGAAAAGCAACCAGAAGTCCAGTCATGACATATTGCTACCCTTCTGACCCGGGCAGAGACCCAATGTAGTCTATTTGCCACCTGAAGACGGGTATAAGCCCCTTAGCTATCATCCCAGATGGCTGTGGGACTCGGTGTTAAGTCCCTTTTAGAGCACACAATGTATTCTTGCTGGCCTCTGCTGACTTCCTCAAAGGTTAAAGGCAGGCCCCACTGACTGCAGCCCACATTGTCTTCTGCCCCGCGGGCAACAGATGTTGTAAACATGGGGCAACATCAGAGGTAGGCTTTCCTTCTAGCCAGTGCACCTGGGCCAGTGTGTCTGCTTCATCATTTCCTAGGGATGCCAACAGGAGTTGGCCTGTCACATAATATACTGTAACTGTTTAAGTCTGAACAGAGGCTCATGAGTCTTGCCACAGTTCTTGCCCCCAAAGGGGTCAGTGACCCGCCAACTAGTTGGATGGTACCATGTCGGCAGCCGCAGAGTCAACCTCAATAGATGCCCCAGCAGTCAGTGCAGACAGCTATTGGGAAGGGCTCCTGGCTGAGCCCTACTGCCCACAACTCTACCCATTGACCTTACTTCCCCTCACCATCTTCCATCTATATTATCTCAGTCTTAGAATGGAAAGCTATAGCCCTCCATTTTGGGGGCTGTTCACAGCTGGAGCCATCTGTGTACCATGCATCTTTGGGTTTAGGGGCTCTTCCCTCCTGATAAGGGCTCTCTGCTATTAATGGCTCTAAAGCATATTCTTCCTGCCTTTCATTGGTATTATGTCAGTGGCCTCAATAAGCATTGGAGTTCTCCACTCAGGGGGCTGGTAGAGAGGGTGCTGTGCTGCTGTAGGTATGCGCCCCCTTTGGCCAGTGTAGACATCTGTGCCCATCTGGCTTTTGGGTCCAGTTTTGTAACCACCCTGTGATAGGATAGGTGGTCATTACCTGTTGGGGCTGTTCCAGTGATGGGCTCCATAGCCAGCACGGTGTGGTACACAGCAGCTAATTGCTTCTCTGTTAAGGTGTACTGTACCTCTGCTTCTTTCCAGAGTTGCAACCAGAATCTCCAATAGGTTGGTGAGTTCGTTCAAGCCGCTGCCAGAGGCCCCAGCCATAACCATCTTCAGTTACATGAACATCCAGCTCACAAGGCTTTGATGGGTCTATTATACTCAAGGCCTGCATGGCCTTGACTGCCCGGTTTTGCTGTAGTAAAGGCAAATGGCACGTGTCTCATCCCAGTCCCACCTGATGTCCTTTCGTACCAAACAGTATAAGGGCTTCAAAATTTTTGTCAAGTGTGGGATAAATACACTCTAGTACCCTAGAAGACCCCAAAACAATGCCACAGTTGTAGGGTAGGTAAGGCCTGGTCTTTATCTGTGACTGCTTCTGGGATAACTTCTGGTCTTGTCCGACAGGACGATCCCCAAGAATTTGACTGACAAACCAGGTCCCTGAACCTTGGTGCTGTTCACAGCCCATCCTTTCTCCTGTCGATGTTGCAGCACTCTAGGTGCTGTACCTTCTAGGTCTGTAAGAGAATCAGAAGTAAGCAAGACATCATCAGTATAGTGGGTACAGCCACGCTGTTGGCAGTTTCTCCCATGTTGTCAAGTCCTGGGCTACAAGTCCATGACAGATGGTGGGACTGTGGAGGTATCCCTGTGGAAGGGCGTGAAAGTCCACTGCCATCCTTCCCATGTGAAGGCAAACCATTCCCAACTTTACTGTGCTACATCAATGAAAAAGAAGGCATTAGCAAGATCCACAACATAATAAAACATCCCCAGTTCATGACTGAGGTTGTCCATAAGGGACATAGAAGGGACAGCGGCATGCAGTGGGGGTATGACTTTATTCGTGTAATCCATGATCATGTGCCAGGAGCTGTCTGTGTCAGGAGCACATTGGAAAACTAAAAGGGCTATGGATGGGCTTTATAATACCTACTGTCTCCAGTTCCTGGAGGGTTTCTCCAATTTCTTTATGCCTTCCAGGCAATCTGTATTGCTTGGTATTTGTCACCCACTGAGGCACTGGCAAAACTACAGGCAGGTACTTAGCATGTCCCCTCAGAATGGCCTTTACCACAAGTGTCCTCAGTCTGAACCCCCCTGCAGTGGTCTGTAACCATAGCCTTGCAGGATATCTCATCTCCAAAATACATTTGGAGATGGGAGAGATATACACAGTGTACTCCTTTCGGGGTAGACACCCTATTCCCAGTGGGATTCAGGCTTGTTTCACTCTAGTAGCATACCCCCCTATCCATCTATAACAACAGGGGTCCCAGGAAACCTCTCAAGGTTGCCATAAATCAGCATTCAGCTTCTGTGTCCACCAGAGCCAGGACACATTATTGCACAATCACTGGGGACCAGTGAACTGATATTTCAAAATGTGGCCTCCAGTCCCCCAAGGTGGGTGCCTTGACACTCCCCTTATTCAAACCGAATCACCCAATCTTCCTGTGAGGTTCCAGGTGGGGTCTGCTTACTCTCCATCAGGAAGTCCTCCAGACACATGGGCTAGACTTGTAGCTTTGTCTCTGCCTTCCATTTCTTTTCTTTTCTTTTTTTCTTCTTCTAAGAGTAGCTTTATTTTATTTTTTTGGAGGGGGGAGGTGAAAGGTTGTTTCTTTTTTTTTTATTATTAAGGTATCATTGAAATACACTCTTACGAAGGTTTCACATGATGAAAAACAATGTGGTTATTACATTCACCCATATTATCGAGTCCCCCCCCCATACCCCATTGCAGTCACTGCCCATTAGTGTAGTAAGATGCCACGGAGTCACTATTTGCCTTCTCTGTGCTACACTGTCTTCCCCATGATCCCCCCTGAAACACCGTGTGTGCCAATCATAATACCCCTCAATCCCCTTCTCCCTCCCTCCCCAACCCTCCCCTTTGGTAACCGCTAGTCCCTTCTTGGAATCTGTGAGTCTGCTGCTGTTTTGTTCATTCAGTTTTCCTTTGTTGTTATGCTCCACAAATGAGGGAAATCATTTGGTACTTGTCCTTCTCCACCTGGCTTATTTCACTGAGCATAATATCCTCCAGCTCCATCCATGTTGTTGCAAATGGTAGGATTTGTTTCTTTCTTATGGATGAGTAGTATTCCATTGTGGATATGTACCACATCTTTTTATACATTCATCTAATGATAGACACTTAGGTTGCTTCCATAACTTGGCTTTTGTAAATAGTGCTGCAATAAATATAGGGGTGCATATGTCTTTTTGAATCTGAGAAGTTGTATTCTTTGGGTAAATTCTTAGGAGTGGAATTCCCGGGTCAAATGGTATTTCTATTTTGAGTTTTTTGAGGAACCTCCATATTGCTTTCCACAATGGTTGAACTAGTGTACATTCCCACTGGGAGTGTAGGAGGGTTTCCCTTTCTCCGCAACCTCATCAGCATTTGTTGTTCCTTGTCTCTTGGATGTTGGCCATCCTAACTGGTGTGAGGTGATATCTCATTATGGTTTTAATTTGCATTTCCCTGATGATGAGTGATGTGGAACATCTTTTCATGTGCCTGTTGGCCACCTGAATTTCTTCTTTAGAGAACTGTCTGTTCATATCCTCTGCCCATTTTTTAATCAGGTTAGTTGCTTTTGGGGTATTGAGATGTGTGAGCTCTTTATATATTTTGGATGTTAACCCTTTATCAGATATGTCATTTACGAATATATTCTCCCATACTGTAGGATGCCTTTTTGTTCTGCTGATGGTGTCCTTTTGCTGTACAGAAGCTTTTTAGTTTGATGTAGTCCCATTTGCTTATTTTTGCTTTTGTTTCCCTTGCCTGAGGAGATGTGTTCAAGAAAAAATTGCTCATGTTTATATTCAAGAGATTTTTGCCTATGTTTTCTTCTTTGAGTTTTATGGTTTCATGACTTAACCTTCAGGTCTTTGATCCATTTCGAGTTTACTTTTTTGTGTATGGAGTTAGACAATAATCCAGTTTCATTCTCTTACATGTAGCTTTCCATTTTTAGGTTGCCATATTTTAATTATTGTAAATAATTATGTGATAAACATAGGAGTGCATATATCCTTTTGAACTAGTGATTTTGCTTTATTCAGGTAAATTCCCAAAAGTGCAATTGCTGGGTCATATGAGATTTCTATTACTAGTTTTTTGAGAACCCTCCACACCACTTTCCATAGTGGCTACACCAATTCTAAAATCCACCAGCAGTGTATGAGGGTTCCCTTTTCTTGTTGATATTCACTATTCTGACTGATGTGAGGTGCTATTTCATTGTGTTTTTGATTTGCATTTCCCCGATGATTAGTGACTTTGAGCATCTTTTCATGTGTCTGTAGGCCATCTGTATGTCTTCTTCAGAAAAATGTTCAGGTCCTTTGCCCATTTTTTAATTGGAATATTTGGTTTTTGGTATTAAGTTGTATGCATTCTTCATGTATTTTGGATAGTAACCCCTTATCCAGATACATCATTTGCAAATAACAGTCTTCCATACCTTAGGTTGCCTTTTTGTTTTGTTGATGGTTTCCTTTGCTATGCAGGAGCTTCTCAGTTTTATACGGTTTCACTTGTTTGATTTTGCTTTTTTTCCCCTTGCCTGGAGAAACATACCCAGAAAAAAAAAATATTATAATGTTAATTATATATATTTTAATTTTCTCTTTAATTTTTTCATTGACCCATTGGTTGCTTAGCAGCATGATGGTTAGCCTTCATGTGTTTGTGTTTTTTCCCTATTACTGATTTCCAGTTTCATACTGTTGTGGTCAGAAAAGATGCTTGGTATGATTTCAGTCTTCCTAGAGAATGTTACATATACACTTGAAAAGAATGAGTATTCTGCTGTTTTTGGATGTAATGTTCTGTATATATCTAATAGGTCTCTTTGGTCTGATGTGTTGTTCAAAGTCACTGTTTCTTAGTGATTTTCTGTCTAGATGATCTGTCCATTGATTAAGTGGGGTATTAAAGTGTCCTACTGTTACCATATTACTGTGGACTTCTCCATTCGTGTCTGTTAATATTTGCCATATGTATTTAGGTGCTACTCTGTTGGATGCTTGGATATTTAGAGTTGTTATATCTTCTAGCTGGATTGAGCCCTTAATCATAATATAATGTCTTTGTTTCTTATTATAGTCTTTGTTGTAAAGTCTGTTTTGTCTGGTGGTGGTGGTGGTTTCTCTTTGCATGGAAATCTTTTTCCATACCTTCAGTTTGTGTGTGTGTCCTTAGGTCAGAAGTCTCTTGTAGGCAGGACAGAGGTGGTTGTTGTTTTTTTATCTGTTTAGTCACCTTCAGTCTTGACAGGAATTTAGTCCATTTAAAGCAGTTATTGATACTTATGTACTTACTGTCATTCTGTTAAACCTTCTCTGGTTGTTTTTGTTATTTCTGGTTCTTTTTCTTTTTGGTCTCTTCCCTTGTGACTGATGACATCTTTAGTTTTATGGTTGGATTTTATTATTTCTTGTGTATCTCTTACAGGTTTTTGGTTTGTGTTTACCATGTAGTTTATATATGACGTCTTACATATAGAACAGTCTATGTTAAGTTGGTAGTTGCTCAATAAGTTCAAATGCATTCTAGCAGCATTCTAACATTCTACATTTTTAACTCTTCCACATTTTATGGATAGTGTCTTCTTTAACATCTTCTATTTAGTGATTCCCTTAATTTAAAAAAAGTAGTTGATTTTACTATTTCTGTCTTTTAATCTTCATACTAGCTTTTTTTTTTGGTACCATTAATCTACAGGTACATGAGCAACATTATGTTTACTAGACTCTCCCCATCATCAAGTCCCCACCACATACCCCATTACAGTCACTGTCTATCAGCATAGTAAGGTACTATAGAATCACTACTTGTCTTCTCTGTACAGACCTCACCGTGCACCAACCCCACAATATCTCTGCTAATCATAATGCCCCTATTTTTCCCCTTATCCCTCCCTTCCCACCCATCCTCCCCATTCCCTTTCCCTTTGGTAACTGTTAGTCCATTCTTGGGTTCTGTGAGTCTGCTGCTGTTTTGTTCTTTCAGTTTTTTTCTTTGTTCTTATACTCCACAGAAGAGTGAAATCATTTGATACTTCTCTTTTTCTACCTGGTTAATTTCACTGAATAGCTCCATCCATGTTGTTGCAAATGGTAGGATTTGTTTTCTTCTTATGGCTGAATAATATTCCATTGCGTATATGTACCACATCGTCTTTATCCATTCATCTACTGTTTGACACTTAGGTTGCTTCCATTTCTTGGCTATTGTAAATAGTGCTGTGATAAACATAGGGGTGCATATGTCTTTTTCAAACTGGGCTGCTGCATTCTTAGGGTAAATTCCTAGGAGTGGAATTCCTGGGTCAAATGGTATTTCTATTTTGAGTTTTTTGAGGAACCTCAATACTGCTTTCCACAATGGTTGAACTAGTTTACATTCATTCCCACCAGCAGTGTAGGAGGGTTCCCTTTTCTCCACATCCTCACCAAAATTTGTTGTTTGTCTTTTGGATGTTGGCCATCCTAACTGGTGTAAGGTGATACCTCATTGTGGTTTTAATTTGCATTTCTCTGATGATTAGGGATGTGGAGCATCTTTTCATATGCCTGTTGGCCATATGAATTTCTTCTTTGGAAAAGTCTCTATTCAGCTCCTCTGCCCATTTTTTAATTGGCTTATTTGCTTTTTGTTTGTTGAGGTGCGTTTGCTCTTTATAGATTTTGGATGTCAACCCCTTATTGGATACATCATTTATGAATATATTCTCCCATACTGTAGGATGTCTTTTTGTTCTACTGAGGGTGTCCTCTGCTGTACAGAAGCTTTTTAGTTTGATATAGTCCCACTTGTTCATTTTTGCTTTTGTTTCCCTTGCCCGGGGAGATATGTTCATGAAGAAGTTGCTCATGTTTATGTCCAAGAGATTTTTGCTTATGTTTTTTTCTAAGAGTTTTATGGTTTCATGACTTACATTCAGGTCTTTGATCCATTTTGAGTTTACTTTTGTGTATGGGGTCAGACAGTAATCCAGTTTCATTCTCTTGCATGTAGCTGTCCAGTTTTGCCAACACCAGCTGCTGAAGAGGCTGTCATCTCCCCATTGTATATCTAAGGCTCTGTTATCACATATTAATTGACTGTATATATTTGGGTTAATTTTTGGATTTTCTATGCTGTTCCACTGCTCTGTGGGTCTGTTGTTGTGCCAGTACCAAATTGTTTTGATTACAATGGCTTTGTAGTAGAACTTGAAGTCAGAGAGTGTATTTCGCCCTGCTTTATTCTTCCTTCTCAGGCTTGCTTTGGCTATTCGAGGTCTTTTGTGGTTCCATATGAATTTTAGAACTATTTGCTCTAGTTCATTGAAGAATGCTGTAGGTATTTTGATAGGGATTGCATTGAATCTGTAGATTGCTTTAGGCAGGATGGCCATTTTGACAATATTAATTCTTCCTAGCCAAGAGCATGGTATCAATTTCCATTTGTTAGTGTCCTCTTTAATTTCTCTTAAGAGTGTCTTGTAGTTTTCAGGGTATAGGTCTTTCACTACCTTGGTTAGGTTTATTTCTAGGTATTTTATTTTTGATGTGATGGTGAATGGAATTGTTTTCCTCATTTCTCTTTCTGCTGGTTCACCGTTAGTGTATAGGACTGCAACAGATTTCTGTGTATTAATTTTGTCTCCTGCCACTTTGCTGAAATCAGATACTAAACTAGCACTTTTGGAGTGGATTCTTGAGGGTTTTTTATGTACACTATCATGTCATCTGCAAACAGGGACTGTTTTACTTCTTCCTTACCAATCTGTATGCCTTTTATTCCTTTGTGTTGTCTAACTGTCGTGGCTAGGACCTCCAGAACTATGTTGAATAAAAGTGGAGAGAGTGGGCATCCTTGTCTTGTTCCCGATATTAAAGGAAAAGCTTTGAGCTTCTCGCTGTTAAGTATAATGTTGGCTGTGGGTTTGTCGTGTATGGCCTTTATTATGTTGAGGTACTTGCCCTCTATACCCATTTTGTTGGGGGTTTTTATCATGAATGGATGTTGAATTTTGTCAAATGCTCTTTCAGCATCTATGGAGATGATCATGTGGTTTTTGTTACTGTTTTTGTTGATGTGGTGGATGATGTTGATGGATATTCGAATCTTGTATCCATGGGATGAATCCCACTTGATCATGATGGATGATCTTTTTGATGTATTTTTTAATTCGGTTTGCTAATATTTTGTTGAGTATTTTTGCATCTATGTTCATCGGGGATATTGGTCTGTAATTTCTTTTTTTGTGGTGTCTTTGCCTGGTTTTGGTATTAGAGTGATGTTGGTCTCATAGAATGAGTTTGAGAGTATTCCCTCCTCTTCTACTGTTTGGAAAACTTTAAGGAGGATGCGTATTAGGTCTTCACTAAATGTTTGATAAAATTCAGCAGTGAAACCATCTGGACCAGGTGCTTCGTTCTTAGGTAGTTTTTTGATTACCAGTTCAATATCTTTACTGGTAATTGGTCTATCCAGATTTTCTGTTTCTTCCTGGGTAACCGTGGAAGGTTGTATTTTTCTAGAAAGTTGTCCATTTCCTCTAGGTTATCCAGTTTGTTACCATATAATTTTTCATAGTATTCTCTCATAATTCTTTGTATTTCTGTGGTGTCCGTTGTGATTTTTCCTTTCTCATTTCTGATTCTGTTTATGTGTAGACTCTCTTTTTTTATGATAAGTCTGGCTAGGAGTTTATCTATTTTGTTTATTTTCTCAAAGAACCAGCTCATGATTTCTTTGATTCTTTCTATTGTTTTATTCTTCTCAGTTTTATTTATTTCTGCTTTAATCTTTATTATGTCCCTCCTTCTACTGACTTTGGGCCTCATTTGTTCTTCCTTTTCTAGTTTCATTAATTGTGAGTTTAGACTGTTCATTTGGGATTGTTCTTCCTTCCTGAGGTAGGCTTGTATTGCAATGTATTTCCCTCTTAGCACGGCCTTCACTGCGACCCAGAGATTTTGTGGTATTGAATTATTGTTGTCATTTGTCTCCATATATTGCTTGATTTCTGTTTTTATTAGGTCATTGATCCATTGACTATTTAGGAGCATGTTATTAAGCCTCCATGTGTTTGTGGGCTTTTTTGTTTTCTTTGTGTAATTTATTTCTGGTTTCATACCTTTGTGATCTGAGAAGCTGGTTGGTACATTTTCAATCTTTTTGAATTTACTGAGGTTCTTTTTGTGGCCTAATATATGATCTATTCTTGAAAATGTTCCATGTGCACTTGAGAAGAATGTATATCCTGTTGCTCTTGGATGGAGTGCTCTAATACGTTGTTGAGTGCCTCTATCTCTTTATTTTCTCACCGGTTGATCTGTCCTTTGGTGTGAGTGGTGTGTTGAAGTCTCCCAGAATGAATGCATTGCATTCTATTTACCCCTTTAATTCTGTTAGTACTTGTTTCACATATGTAAGTGATCCTGTGTTGGGTGTGTAGATATTTATAATAGTTATATCTTCTTGTTGGACCGACCCCTTTATCATAATGTAATGTCCTTCTTTGTCTCTTGTGACTTTTTTTGTTTTGAAGTCTATTTTGTCTGATACAAGTACTGCAACTCCTCCTTTTTTCTCAGGATTAGTTCCATAAAATATCTTTTTCCATCCCTTTACTTTCAGTCTGTGTATGTCTTTGGGTTTGAAGTGAGTCTCTTGTAGGCAGCATATAGATGGGTCTTGTTTTTTATCCATTCAGTAACTCTATGTCTTTTGATTGGTGCATTCAGACCATTTACATTTAGAGTGAGTATCGATAGGTATGTATTTATTGCCATTGTAGGCTTTAGATTCGTGATTACCAAAGGTTCAAGGGTAATTCCCTTACTATCTAACAGTCTAATTTAACTTAGTTCGTATGCTATTACAAACACAACCTAAAGATTTTTTTTTTCCTCCTTTTTCTTCCTCCTTCATTCTTTGTATGTTATGAATCATATTCTGTACTCTTTTTCTTCCCTTGGGTGACATCTATTTAGCGTTAGGAATACTTCCATCTGTAGGAGTCCCTCCTAAATGCACTGTAGAGGTGGTTTTTGGGAGGTAAATTCTCTTGGCTTTTGCTTATATGAAAATTGTTTAATCCCTCCTTCAAATTTCAGTGATAACCTTGCCAGGTAGAGCATTCCTGGTTCAAGGCCCTTCTGCTTCATTGCATTGAATATATTATGCCACTCCCTTCTGGCCTGTAAGGTTTGTGTTGAGAAGTCTGATGATAGCCTGATGGGTTTTCCTTTGTATGTGATCTTTTTTCTCTCTCTGGCTGCTTTTAAAAGTCTGTCTTTATCCTTGATCTTTGCCATTTTAATTATTATATGTCTTGATGTTGTCTTCATTTGGTCCCTTGTGTTGGGAGAGCTGCATGTCTCCATGGCTTGAGAGTCTATCTCTTTCCCCAGATTGGGGAAGTTTTCAGCAATTACCTCCTCAATGACACTTTCTATCCTTTTTCTCTCTCTTCTTCTCTGGCATCTGTATAATGTGAATATTGTTACGTTTGGATTGGTCACACAGTTCTCTCAATATGATTCTTTCATTCTTAGAGATTCTTTTTTCTCTGTGTGCCTCAGCTTCTTTGTATTCCTGTCTAATCTCTTCTACTACATCTAACCTGCTTTTAAGTCCCTCCATTGTATGTTTCATTTCAGATATGGAATTTCTTAATGATTGAATCTCCGTCTTAAATTCATTCATGAGTTCTTGAATATTTTTCTGTACCTCCATAAGCATGTTTATAATTTTTATTTTGAACTCTCTTTCAGGAAGATTGTTGAGTTTGGTTTCATTTGGCCCTCTTTCTGTGATTTGTGAGATTTTGGTCTGAACCATGTCCTTTTGACATTTCATATTTCTGTGTGGTGCCCACTGGTGCACAGAAGCTCCAGTCTCTGGAGCTGCTCAGCCCCTAGAGTGAGGTTGGGGGACGTAGGGGAGTGGAGGTGGTGCCTGGGGGGAGGAAAGATCTGTGTCCTGATTCCCGTCTGCGGTACCTGTGTCCAGTGTCAGAGCCTGTGGGCCAAGCACATATGTGTAAGCCTCTGTGCTTTGCGTCTCTAGCTGTTGTAGGTGGAGCTACCCTCTGGCTGGCCTGATGCCAGCACAGTGACTGCCAGTTTGCAAACCGGTGCTGGCATGCTAGAAGGAAGGTGCGGCAGGCGGCATGTCACAGTGGGGGGCCCCGGAGCTGAGTAGGCAGCCAGGGGGGTGGAGCACCTGAAGCTCCTCAAAAAGTTCCCAACCAGCTGCACAGAGGGTTCCCAGACAACCTTAACCTTGTCCAGCTCTCCCTTCTGTGCAGGAATGTGGACCCCCCATCCACAAATGGCCGGAATGTAGTTTCTCAAGCACTCCGCCTGTCTGAGCTCTCCAATGTCCAGAGCACCACACACTATAGGATTCTGTTCACAAAGCAGATGTCCAGGGCTAGGTGTTCAGAAGCCCCAGTCTTCCACACCATGCCCTGCTCCGTTTCTCTTCCTCCTGCCAGTTAGCTGGGGTCGGGGAAGGGCTTGGGTCCCGCTGAATTAAGGCTTTCATACGTTACCCTGTTCGTGAGGTCTGCTCTGTTCATGAGGTGTGTATGCAGTCTGGTTCAGCCTTTTTTCTTGTTGCTGTCTTAAGGTTAGTTGTATTAATTAACTATATTTTTGTACTGTTTTGTGGTTTTGGGAGGAGCTCTCCATCTCACTTCTCATGCCGCCATGTTGAATTCCTGCCCTCAAATGGTATTTCTGTTTTGAGTTTTTTGAGCAACCTCCATACTGCTTTCCACAATTGTTGAACTAGTTTACATTCCCACCAACATTTGTTGTTGTTTGTCTTTTGGATGTTGGCCATCCTTACTGGTGTGAGGTGATATCTCTTAATACTAGTTTTTAAGTGATTGGTCTACTATATTTGCTATTAGCCTTTACCAGTGAAATATTTTCTTTTCATAATTTTCTTGATTCTAGTGACCTTCCCTTTTCATCTTAAAGAAGTTCCCTTAACATTTCTTGTAACCCTTAGTGGTGGTGAACTCCTTTAACTTGTGTTTTTCTGAGAAGCTCTTTCTCTCCTTCAATCCTGAGTGATAACCTTGGTGGGTAGAATATTCTTGGTTGTAGATCTCTCTTAACATTTTGAATATATCATGCTACTCCCTTGTGGCTTTTTCAGTAGAGTTTCTGCTGAAAAATCAGCCGATAGCCTTATGGAGTTTCCCTTATAGGTAACAGTGTTTTTCTCTTCCTGCTTTTAATAGTCTTTGTCTTTATTCTTTGACACTGTAATTATTATGTATGTTGATGTGAACCTTTTGGGTTCATCTAATTTGGGACTTTCTGTTATTCCTGGATCTGGATATCTGTTTTCTTCCCTAGGTTAGGAATGTGTTCCACCCCCTTTCACACTCATCTCCTTCTGGGACTCCTGTAATGCAAATAAATATTAGGCTGTGATGTCCCAGAGATTCCTCAGTCTGTCCTCATTTCTTTCTATTTTATTCTGTCTTCCAAGTCTCTGATACATTCTGCATCCTCTCACCTGCTGTTGATTCCCTGTGGTGTATTTTTTATTTCATTTATTGTGTTCTTCATCTCTGATCAGTTCTTTGTGGAAGTTCTCTCTGAGTTCATCCATTCTTCTCTGAAGTCCAGTGAGCATCTTTATAACCATTGCTTTGAACTGTTCATCAGGTAAGTTGGTTGATTCCATTTCATTTAGGTTTTTTCCTGAAGTTTTGTCTTGTTCTGTTATTTGGAGCATATTCATTTCCTCATTTTGTTTGGCTTAACTGTGCTTAATTCTGTGAATTGGTCAAATAGGCTGCCTTTCCCAGTCTTGAAGGATTGGCCCTGTATAGGAAGGGCTGCTTTGCAGGCTGCCTATGCCTGGTGGTTTGGGCTGGTTGGAGACTTTAAGTGGGTGAGAGATGCGTGTGTCCTGGTGCCGGGCATGGGCTGGTGGTCTCCTGTGTGGTTGCCAGCTGCGGCCATCCTGTTGGGCTGCCAGTAACAAAGGCACACAGTCTGGGGGGCTCCCAGGTACACAGTGGGCTGAGCACTCTCTGGGTGTCTTCCTGTTTGGCACCTGGCTGAGGCTGAAGGGGGTGCAAATGGGGTACCTGGGGACAGAAGGGGCATGGGCAGTGTGAATCCACATGAACATTAATGCTAGTACCACCTTAGTGAGACTGCTGGATCTCTGACAGGTGTGTTTGGGTGTGGCAGGGGCAGGAAGCCACCTCCATCACTTCTGGAGCTACTCTGTTCAATCTGACCCTGCTTTTGTCCACACCATCAATGTGCATGGGTTCCCTTGCCAGTTGGTGGTCAGGTTAAAACCGTCCAACTTTGAGGCTTTTATTTTATGCCCCTAGGCAGGTGAGTTTGCACTCCAGTAGCTCAGTGATGTCCCTTCCTACTGCATGGCCATGCTGGGGCTCCCTCTACTACCCTGTCTCCTTTTCTCCTGTTGTTTTTACAGTCTTCTTATCTCTCATTGTGCAGAAGGTGTTCACTCAGGCCTCTGTTCTCTCAGGGGATGAAGTGTTCTTTGTAGGTGTAGATTTGGTGTGTACATGGGAGGAGGTGGTCTCAGGCTCCCTGTTACACTAGCCGCATTTCAGATGTTTGATATTCACATGTGGCTAAGTGACTATCATATTGGATAGTACAGATACAGAACATTTCATCATTACTTTCTAGAAAGCTGTTAGTGCTGAAAAGCAGTGGGTGGAGGCAGTCATGTATGTTTCAGCCTCAGGTTAAAATTAGCAAACCAGCTCATTTTTCTCCTTTGAGAGAGATCTTGGAATTTAGATTATCGAGTTTTGAAAGTAGGGATGGGAAGACACCAGACTTTAGGACCCTGAGTAATGAGCATTTGTGATAATAAAGGGGAGGAACTACTACTAGCTAAAACAAAATCTGGTGCTGTCTTCCTTTTCTACCTGCCAGAACTCAATATGCACAAAATCACAAGGACCGTCAGGACCTCTGGAGGAATGATTGCTTTTATCCTTTCAGAAATGTAAATTAATCCCATCAGAAGCTCTCCCCATTAATTAGTTGAGTGATTGACTTCACCTAGGGTCTGAAAGGTAAGGGGACCTTTCATTTATTTTCTGTGAGTGTAATGATAACTCTAGAGCCAGACTCTTAAGATTTGTGGATTCTATTTTTAGCTTTTTAATTTCTCTATCCCCATAGATACTGTACATTTGGTACAGTAAGGAAGTTAAAGGCTTTCTTAAGGGAAAGCACCTTGGGTACTGTCAAGGAGAAACAGAGTCAGACATTTGTTAAAGGTAGCAAGACAGATTTTATTCAGACTAATGCTGTAGGGAAGAGAGTGCAGCATAAATCGAGCTCAACTGTGGTGGGAGCCTTTTTAACTGCTGGGGTATGTGCTAAAGGAAAAGTGCTGAAGATGTTAGGCGGATAGGTTGGTCAGTTTGATTAAGCCATCTGTGTTTGCTAATTGGTGCTTATCAAAGAATGGCACCCAGGGCCTTGAGAGAGACATTTCTGGTAGTAGATTTACATCTCAAGGGTCAGAGAAAGGATTTATAACTGCAAGTTTTCTAAAGTAAATCCTTTAAGAAAAGTGAGGTCAGGGGCCTATACTCAAGTTTTGACTGAACAAACAGTATACTTTCTTCGGCCGCATTTAAGGAGGCTGGGGTCATCCTAAGGGACATGGCCTTCCGCAGAGCTGCTGTGATAAGAGTTTGGTCATGTGTGTGGGCCAGGGGAGGTTGGATGGAGTGGTTTGTGTTGGCAGTTCCTAGTACCTGGATAAAATTTTTCATCTAAAATTTCATGACCGAGGGATGATGAAACTGGAATTTTATCACAGTCTTCAGTGAAAGGGAATAAGGCATTGTTTTGGGGGCCCTATGCAAACAAAGAAAAGAGGGAAGCATTGGAAAAATGACTTGCAGTACCTGAGAAGCAGCCTTGGATTTTATTTTGTGACTTAAGTCCAAGAAGAATGGTGTGACCCAGAGTGGGCCAGAGGAAGAGAGATCTCTGTCTGACAAAGCTTCTTGGAAGAAGTAGAACCTGAGCTGAGCCTTGAAGGCTGAGGGGTAGGCTTTTCTTGGTTTAGCATTTTATTTTGGTATTTCCATGAAACCCATCTAATTTCCACAGAAATAAATTATAATTTCATGATTCAATTTTTTATTTGAAATTATTGATTTTTCCTTAAAGTCACTGCCCAAAGTTGGTATTTTTTCTCCTCCTTGACTCAATTTTTCTCCTTTTCAAGTTCTTGGTTTTCAACCAGATCTCTTCAGAATAACACATTCTAAAGAGGCTCCCACTTTTTAAATAATTTCTTTGCCTAAAATACCTTTTGACCCCCTCCTCATACACACCTTCAAAGAAGTTGTTTATCCTTCAAGACCCAGCTGAAGTAGCACCCTTGCTCTGCTCCCACAGTACAGTACTTTCTACCCCCTAGTGCAGCCCATAGAAATACCTAACGTTTGGCTAATGAATGTGGTTAAATACTCTCTGAAATGTGTTTTCCAGTGTAGATCTCAGCTATCATGTGTGTATAGGTACAACAATTCAAAGAATTAGTGGTTGAGAGAGGAGATTTTTTTATACCTGAGTCTTCAGACACGTTGAAGATTCTGTAGTTATGCTATTATTAAACCAACAGAACAATTGAAGCAAATAGAAGACAATTCGGTGGTGGGGGAGGGTTATGGCTTAGAATTTAAGGAAGTTAAAGGCTTTCTTAAGGGAGAGTACCTTTTTATCCCAGTGGTATCCTTCATGAAAAGAATTCTGAAGGGTGATGATATGAGCATCTTAGCGAAGTAAGAAAATACCTACCTATGCTTTATGGAGGTCAGGTAAAAGAGAATTTTCTCAGAGGATGTTTTTATTTATATCTGTTATCAACCTGATAACAGTAGGAAGGAAGGAGCTACCCTGGGTTCCTTTTCTTTCTACTCTTTCTCATTTTATTTTCTGGCCCCTGAGAGTGTCAGAATGCCTTTGGTCATCTCTCATTTTTATAAGTGGTAATTCTGGAACAAAAGCTGTATATCTCATTTTTTCCTCCTGGATATGTAGTGTTTGGCAGTGTTATCGGCTCTAGCACTACATCTTTCTGTGATTTTCCTATATGGAAGGTGGCTGCTGTGTGGATTTTTGAGTTTAATATGAAGATTTTACTCTTACTTGGTAGTGTTGTAATGAAAGAGAAATAGTTTATCTTAATTATGAGTTATCTCTTAGTTTTAGAAATTTTCTCATTTGCTTTCAGTGGGAGGCTTTGGGATGAATTGAGGGACAAGCAGTGAAAATAGTTAAAGGTTTAGATTAGAAATGGCATATCCATAATACTTGAGGAAACTTGAAAGTGACATATTAGTGTTATTATTCCGTAATTATAAGGTGTGAGTTTTTTCTTATTGAAAGATTGAACATAGATATAAATAAGTAGTTATACAAGAGAACTTGTTTTTTAAGGAGATTATAGGATATAAAACAGCTTCTCTGAAAATGTAAAATCTAAGTCTAAATAGAGGAAGCTCTTCTGTACATAGTAACTAATGTAGAGAATTGATTTGTTACATCCTTTCTTGAAGGCTGTTCCGGATATTTGGAGATATTTTTAATTGAAGATGAAGTCTGGCATCATAATGGAACAATGGACAAATGTTGGGGAAATTTAATGTATTTTAAAAATTGAAAACTTGTTTTCTCAGTTATAATAAAACTTGCATATTGTGTTGACATAGTTTTAAAGGGTTTATTATTAAGTTAACATTTAATGTGTGCTTGCCATATCCATGCACTAAGTGCTTTACACATAGTAATTTATTTAATGGTGAAAGTGAGATAAAGCTAATTATGTTTACACCTGCCCTTGCCAAATCTAATGGTTTGTTCTTGACCTCACCTGTTAGCAGCACTCAACACAGTTGATTATTCTTTCTCCTCAATATACTGTCTTCACTGGTTTTCCAGGCCATCTCACTCATTTGTTACTCCTCCTGCCTTACTGGTGGCTTCGTCGGTCTCATTTGTTGGTTCCTCCCTTCCTTCCCAACCTCTTAATGTTAGAGTGTCCTTGGTCCCCTTCTCTGTATTTGTGTCCTTATTGAGCTCATCTAGTCTTTTAGCTTTAAAGGCTATCCAAAGAACTGTTTTTCATGTTTCTGTGTCTTGGCCAGACCTCTTCCCTGACTCCCAGGCTTGTATATTCAGCAGTGTCCTCATTGTCATCATCTGGTAGTATTTCAAAGTTACCACGTCTGAAACCCAAACCAGATAGCATTAATGATTTAAAAAACTTTTGAGTAATGTGCATCATACAGAAATAGGGTAGAGCTCAGAGACTGGATTTTACAACTCCAGTGAAATAGTATTGCTTTATTTTGGGGATAGACTTACTAGTTTTGAGCCTGCTGTATTGTATGTTACTAAAATAAACTTTGTCCTTTTCTTCCTTTCTTTTAGACCTTATATTTAATGATAAATGATTTTGGGTGGCAGAAGACAGATCATCTTTTTCTGAAAGTAGAAATTCAATTCAATTCGTTTTCCATCTGTATTGTTCATCATAGTAAAAACCAGTTCTATTTTTCAGGTATCATCTTTATCAGAAAGTGAAGAGTCTCAGGACTCATCTGACAGTATAGGCTCCTCCCAGAAAGCCCACGGGATCCTAGCACGGCGTCCATCTTACAGGTGAGTGCTCTTGTATCAAACCTTGAGTGTTATTTGTATGGGAAAGGAAGTGTTGAGAGAGAAATTCAAGCCAGATTAGGAAGGGCCCAAATTGATGTGCCAGGAGGAATTTAGATTATCTTCTGGCAAAGTATTAGATTTCCATATTTACTTTCTGATAGCTAACTTTAATACCAATACGAAAAAAAGACTGTAGATTTTAGGAATTGAGCTACTTTGTGTTCCCTTTCTTAGCTTCCTAACTCTGGGCCTTGTGTGTCCCTTTACTGAAACACATTCTGCATGACTTCTTCACATATTTTCAGGCCTCATTTCCTCCTGGAATCTTTCTCTGATTACCTTCTTTCTCTCCAGCTCCCCTAGACCAGGTTAGGTTTTCCTGGTGTGGCGTCCTTTTAATGACCCCTGTTAACACTACCTTTCTCTGATTACCTTCTCTCCAGCTCCCCCAGACCAGGTTAGGTCTTCCTGGTGTGGCATCCTTTTACTGACCCCTGTTAACACTACTTATCTAATCTTGTTGGAATTCTAGTTTATTTAAGAGCGTAGCCCATGTATTGTTACTTTTTGTGATCTCAAGGCCTAGCAAAGTGACCATACAAGAGTAAATGCTTAATAATTGGTGAAGGAAGAACTGGAAGTAATATAACTAGTTGACAGAAGCTGTTGAAATAACTTGAGGGATTGCATATGGGTAGTGAGAGATCTTTGGAGTGTGTGGATTTGAGATATTGCTGTGGTAGAATTCACCAAGCCTGGTGACTAGATGGTAGGAGGAAAGGAAGACAGAAAAGGATAAAATGCTGTTTTTGGAATGTATAAATAAATGCAATAAGATTTCAGGTGTTACGAAAAAACTATGTATAGGGTATAGTTATTCTTGCTTGGTGGAATGAGCAAGGAAAGACTTCATAAGAGAGACAATTTGGATCACCACCAATCTGATATCAAAGATAGATTATATAATAATCAAAGAGGTTGGCCTGTAATGGAATTTGGAACTTAAGGTGCAGGGAGAAAGAAGAGGTTCTGTAAGAAAAGGTAGGCAGGAGCCAGTATTTTTAGAACCATGTTAATGAACAGACAAAATTTAGTCTGGAGTTTTTTGGGGGATGAAAAATAAACCCTACTAAAATGAGCTTATAATCCATTATTAGCAAGCAGATACATTGAACAGAATTAAACCTCTGAAGAACTTCAGATAATTATTAAAGACATGAAGGAATCAAAACCCTAATACTACAGTAAAAGACTGTGAGGGATGTAAAAAACTTGCCATCCTGCCTAAAGCAATCTACAGATTCAGTGCAATCCCTTTCACAATACCAACGACATTCTTCCACGAACTAGAGCAAATAAATCTAAAATTCATATGGAACCCCAAAAGACCCTGAATAGCCAAAGCAGTCCTGAGAAGGAAGAATAAAGGTGGGGGGATCTGGCTTCCCAACTTCAAGCTTACTACAAAGCTACAGTAATCAAGACAATTTTTTACTGGCACAAGAACAGACCCATAGATAAAAGGAACAGATTAGAGAGCCCAGATATAAACCCAAGCATATATGGGCAATTAATATATGATAAAGGAGCCATGGATATACAATGGGGAAATGACAGGCTCTTCAATAGCTGGTGTTGGCAAAACTGGACAGCTACATGTAAGAGAATGAAACTGGATTACTGTCTTAACTCCATACATAAAAGTAAACTCAAAATGGATCAAAGACCTGAATGTAAGTCATGAAACAATAAAACTCTTAGAAAATACAGGCAAAAATCTCTTGCATATAAACATGAGCAACTTTTTCCTGAACGCATCTCCTTGGGCAAGGGAAACAAAAGCAAAAATGAACAAGTGGGACTACATCAAACTAAAAAGCTTCTAAAAAGCTTCTGTACAGCAAAGGACACCATCAGCAGAACAAAAAGGCATCCTACACTGTGGGAGAATATATTCATAAATGACATATCTAATAAAGGGTTAACACCCAAAATATATAAAGAGTTCACATACCTCAACAACCAAAAAGCAAATAACCTGATTAAAAAATGGGCAGAGGATATGAACAGTCAGTTCCCCAAAGAAGAAATTCAGGTGGCCAACAGGCACATGAAAAGATGCTCCACATCGTTAATCATCAGGGAAATGCAAATTAAAACCACAGTGAGATATCACCTCACACCAGTTAGGATGGCCACCATCCAAAAGACAAACAACAACAAATGTTGGCGAGGATGTGGAGAAAGGGGAACCCTCCAACACTGCTGGTGAGAAATTAAACTAGTTCAACCATTGTGGAAAGCAGTATGGAGGCTCCTCAAAAAGCTCAAAATAGAAATACCATTTGACCCAGGAATTCCACTCCTAGGAATTTACCCTAAGAAAAGAAGATCTCAGAACAAGAAGACATATGCATTCCCTATGTTTATCACAGCACTATTTACAATAGCCAAGAAATGGAAGCAACCTAAGTGTCCATCAGTAGATGAATGGATAAAGAAGATGTGATACATATACACAATGGAATAGTATTCAGCCATAAGAAGAAAACAAATCCTTCCATTTGCAACAACATGGATGGAGCTAGAGGGTATTGTACCCAGTGAAATAAGCCAAGTGGAGAAAGACAAGTATCAAATGATTTCACTCATCTGTAGAGTAAGAACAAAGAAAAAACTGAAGGAACAAAACAGCAGCAGACTCACAGAACCCAAGAATGCCTAACAGTTACCAAAAGGAAAGGGACTGGGGAAGAGATGGGTAGGAAGGGAAGGATAAGGGGAAAAAGGGCTATTACAATTAGCACACATAATGTAGTGGTGGGGAGTAGGCACGGGGAAGGCAGTATAACACAGAGAAGACAAGTAGTGATTCTATAGCACCTTACTACACTGATGGACAGTGACTGCAATGGGGTATGTGGTGGGGAGTTGATAATAGGGGGAGTCTAATAACCATAATGTTGCTCATGTAATTGTACATTAATAATTGCAAAATAAAAATAGTAATAAATAATAAAAAATAAAAAGTAGCAAAAACCAAATGGAAATTTTGGAGCTAAGAAGTACAGAAACAAATAAAACCTCACTGGATGTGTTTAATAGGAGAAGAGATGAGATAAGGAATTAATTTAATGGAGATTGTCTAATCTGAACAATACAGATTGGAAAAATTAGTTCTCAGGGACTTGGAAATCAATAGCAAAAGATCTAACATTTGCATCATTACAGTTGGGAGAGAAGTATGTTGCAGAGAAAATATTGAAGAAGCAATGGCTGAAATGTTCCCAATATTGGTGAAAACTACAGATTAAAAAAGCTCAGCAAACCCTAAACAGGATAAGTGAGAGAAATCCCTGCCCAGATCATAAACTGCTGAAAACAAAAGACAAAAATCTTGTGAGCAACCAGAGAAAAATGACACATTACTTTCAGGGGGACAATGTGAATGACTACAGATTTCTTATCAAAATCCATAGAGGCTTAAAGGAAACGAAATAAGATTTTTTTAATTCTTTTTCTTAAATTTTGCTATTATTAATATACAATTACATGAGCAACATTATGGTTACTAGACTACCCCTATTATCAACTCCCCACCACATACCCCATTGCAGTCACTGTCCATCAGTGTAGTAGGATGCTATAGAATCACTACTTGTCTTCTCTGTGTTATACTGCCTTCCCTGTATCCTCCTACCCCACCCCCACTGCATTATGTGTGCTAATTGTAATAGCCCTTTTTCCCCCTTATCCCTCCCTTCCCACCCATCTTCCCCAGTCCCTTTCCCTTTAGTAACTGTTAGTCCATTCTTGGGTTCTGTGAGTCTGCTGCTGTTTTGTTCCTTCAGTTTTTTCTTTGTTCTTATACTCCATGGATGAGTGAAATCATTTGATACTTGTCTTTCTCTGCCTGGCTTATTTCACTGAGTATAATACCCTCTAGCTCCATCTATGTTGTTGCAAATGGTAGGATTTGTTTTCTTCTTACGGTTGAATAGTATTCCATTGTGTATATGTACCACATCTTCTTTATCCATTCATCTACTGATGGGCACTTAGGTTGCTTCCATTTCTTGGCTATTATAAATAGTGCTGCAATAAACATAGGGGTGCATATGTCTTTTTCAAACTGGGCTGCTGCATTCTTAGGGTGAATTCCTGGGTCAAATGGTATTTCTATTTTGAGTTTTTTGAGGAACCTCCATACTGCTTTCCACAATGGTTGTACTAATTTACATTCCTACCAGCAGTGTAGGAGGGTTCCCCTTTCTCCACATCCTCGCCAACGTTTGTTGTTGTTTGTCTTTTGGGTGGTGACCATCCTAACTGGTGTGAGGTGATATCTCATTGTGGTTTTAATTTGCATTTCTCTGATGATTAGGGATGTGGAGCACCTTTTCATGTGCCTGTTGGCCATCTGATTTCTTCTTTGGAGAAGTGTCTGTTCAGCTCCTCTGCCCATTTTTTAATTGGATTATTTGCTTTTTGTTTGTTGAGGTGCGTGAGCTCTTTATATATTTTGGATGTTAACCCCTTATTGGATATGTCACTTATGAATATATTCTCTCATGCTGTAGGATGTCTTTTTGTTCTCTGTACAGAAGCTATTTAGTTTGATATAGTCCCACTTGTTCATTTTGCTTTTGTTTCCCTTGCCGGGAAGATATGTTCATGAAGTTGCTCTTGTTTATGTCCAAGAGATTTTTGCCTTTGTTGTCTTCTAAGAGTTTTATGGTTTCATGACTTACATTCAGGTCTTTGATCCATTTTGAGTTTACTTTTGTGTATGGGGTTAGACAATAATCCAGTTTCATTCTCTTACATGTAGCTGTCCACTTTTGCCAACACCAGCTGTTGAAGAGGCTGTCATTTCCCCATTGTATATCCATGGCTCCTTTATCGTATAATAATTGACCATATATGCTTGGGTTGATATATGGGCTCTCTATTCTGTTCCACTGGTCAATGGGTCTGTTCTTGTGCCTACCAAATTGTCTTGATTACTGTGGCTTTGTAGTAGAGCTTGAAGTTGGGGAGCATAATCCCCCTCACTTTATTCTTCCTTCTCAGGATTGCTTTGGCTATTCAGGGTCTTTTGTAGTTCCATATGAATTTTAGAACTATTTGCTCTAGTTCATTGAATAATGCCGAAATAAGATTTTTTAAGTGCTGAAAGAAAAAGTTGTCAATGCAGAATTCTGTGCCTGTTGAAAAAGTCACTCAGAAATGGAGGTGAAGTAAGTAATCTAGGTGAAGGAAAACTAAGGGAAGTCACTGACAGCAGCCCTGCTCTAAACTGGTAAGACAGGAGACTTGGAAAGTTAGGAATGAAGACACAATAGTAGCAAGGTCTAGGCAAATAGAATGGACTGTTCTTGTCTTACTGAATTCCTTAAAATATATTTGATGGTTGAAAAAAATGATATTTTCTGGTGGTGTTTTCAGTGTATAGAGATGTAATAGACAACTGCAAGGGGGGAAGATAAAGAGATTTAATGTGGTATGGTTTCTAAGGTTCACTTAAAGTGGTAAAATAGTAATTCTAAGTAGACTAGGTGTCTATAACATCTAGAGCAACTACAAAAAAAAACTACAGAGATTTAGTCAAATATGCGAAATACAAAATAAAACGAATTCTGAAAAATCTTCACATAGCTAAAATAATGCATCAGAATTCTCTTAATAAAATAGTATAGATCAGTAACAATAATTATATTAATAAGACTGTAAAACTGTAGACCAGTATTCATCATGAATGTAGACACAAACATCCTCCAGAAAATACTAGCAAACAGAATCCAACATCATATAAAAAGCACACACCATAATCAAGTAGGATTTATACCAGAATGCAAGACTGGTAAGTCAATTAATGTAATACGACCATCTCAACAGACACAGAGAAATCATTTAACAAAATCCAATACCCTTTAATGATAAAAATGCTCATCAATAGGAGGAAGCTTCCTCCACCTGATAGCTATCATATTTAAGAAAAAATTTTTGATCTTTTTAAGTGAAGATCACTGACACTGTTTAGAAAATGAATGGTACCTTGTTAATTAATGAAATGCTTTACAATGGAGTCATCTCTGAGGTGGAAGAGACATTTTATACTTCTGCAAGGGCCTTGTACATTGAAAATTTGTTCAGTGTTTCTTTTCAAGTAGGCATAAACTAAAATATAACTAACCTGCAGTAAATCATTACAATAGTGTGTACTAACAAAAGGATTCCTTGACACACCAGTTTAGGTGTCTAGTAGATTATAGTACTTTTAACCTGAGATTGAAAGAGGTTGAACAATTTCTTTTTCTAAAGCTATCCTCATTACCAGCATTAATCGAGTTCTATTTTTCACAGAAAAATTTTGAAAGACCTATCTTCTGAAGATAGGCGGGGTAGGAAAGGAGACGGAGAAAACCCTGGAGTTTCTGCTGTCACGTCTATGTCTGTTCCAACTCCCATCTACCAGACTAGCACCGGACAGTACAGTACGTATAAAAACTAACCTTCCCATGTAAAGAAGTGGTGTGTGGAAAGACTGTCATGCTTCAAAAGTGATGATTATTAAAGGATAACATTTTGAGCCAAAAGTAATGCAGAGTACCTTTTCAGCATTATTTCACATACTCTTTACAACTTTGGGAGGTGTAGGCAGTTATCACTTTGTGAAGGAATTCAGGCTTAGAGAATTAGACAATGTCCCTAAAGTCACAGAGCTTGTAAATGATACACTTACTTTGGAGTTTTAACAAGTGTGAAATATACATCCCATCTGACTACCTCCCACCATCTCCAGTCACTACCACCACCTTGGTTTACACTTTAGCCTGAATTACTACAGTAGGTCATCCTGCTTCCATTCTGGCTCTCATAGTTTTACATGCCTCAGCCAAAGTGATTCATTTAAAATGTCAATTCGATCACATCACTCCTGCTCAAAATCCTCCTGTGACTTTGCATCACACTTAGAGTAAATCCTACAAGGCATTACATTCAGGATCTGGCCTTGCCCACCTCACTGATCCATCTCCTGCCACTCGATGGCATTCTGACACTTTCCTGCTGTTGGTCAGACATATAAGACTTATTCTGCCTTATCTTTGGAGCTGTCATCTCTACTGCCTGGCACATTCTTCTCCCATCCTCACCTCTGCCCTGCTTAAGTGTCACCTCCTCAAAAAGACCACTCTTTATAATTATGGATGAGCTTGTTTCTGATCTGTTATTAAGGAATGTAAGTTCCTTGAGGGAAAGAACCTTGCAGCTGTTTCCCTTGATATATAGAACCTAACATAGAGTAGGCTTTCTGATTTAAATAATATATATAGAATAACTCTGTGAGGACACAAAAACACTGGGAAAAGTGGTTGTAAGGACAGAAACGAGGCAGTTAAGCAAAACTGATTTTTTTTTTAACGTACACATGTATTACTCTTTGCTGAGGCAACATATTCACAAGTTAAAAATTATGACTTATTAAAACCACTAAAAATTATGAAAAGTACATAGAAAATCAGACAAATATTGCATATATTATAATTGAGAAAACTACAGTACAAACTAGCATTTAGAGCAGCATCGAGTAGAACTTCCCTGATGATGGACATGTCCTGTATTTTCATTGTCCAACAGACAGCTGCTAAGTGTAACTGTTGAGTGCTGAAATTAACTGGTATGAGTAAAGAACTGAATTTATTTGGTTTAATTTTAGTTAAATAGCCACATGTGACTACCATATTGGACAGTGCAGATTTATAGTAAATTCAAACAGGTAAATAAATATACATGTTAAAAATAGGAAGACAGGTTGAAAAAATGGAAGCAATTCTGTATTATATTTAACATCAAAAGATGTATACCTATACATATGTGTGTATAGATACACATATTTTGATATGCATTAATATATCAGTCTCCTGGGAGCATAGAAAAGGATTAGGAAGGATGTGTACCAAAAGTAATGGTTACCTTAGGACAGGAGTGAGGGGTGGACATGGAAGGAATAGGGATAGGTAATGGGACTTTTTATATATTTACATTTTCAGGGAACAAGATTGAAAGCAATTGCTAATGTAAGTTTAATACAAATCTCTGCACCTAGAAAGTTTTAATGTTTTGTCTTCTAAGTCATAAAGTATGCGGGAATATTTATGGCAGTGAGGGAGTATAACTGGAAACTCCTGAAAAATTTTTTCAGTTAAAACTTAGAAGTGTATTTTGGCTTCCTGGTAGCCAAAGCGTAAAAGGGGGAAAAAGTGTTGCATAATTAACAATATGAAAAGAGGGTACAAGCATTAGATTCTTAAGGGAATTTATTATGTGGGAATTGCATAATACTAAAATGTTTCTATTTGGCCATGCTGATGGGTGTTTCATTTAAGGTTTGAGGAGAAAGCATTAACCTAAGTATAATTCAGTGAAAAATGCTTGTGGGAGCTTATGTTTAAGAGGTGTTACTGCTAGGGAGTGGAGTTAAACAGTATGAAGAATTATTTTTTCATTATGCAACCTTTATCTGATTTGGATTTTTTTCCACATAGGTGCACTTACATACTCAGTGCTTCTTTTGAATAAAAATTACAAACTATGTTAACGTTTCCTTCTACTTATTTTTCCTTTAAAAGTTAGCCCTCAGTACCTTCTTCTGATGCCCCAGAACTGCTGTGACAGCGTTAGCAATTAGCATGGAGTGCTACATGGAGTCCAAAATGTTTTCACCAATCAGTTACATTGTACAATTTGAGACCAAGTGAAGACGAGCACACCTGAACCATAAACATTTAATAAAGAAATGCCATTTTCTTTCTTTTACATATAGCCCACCCAAAGTAGTCAATAGTTCCCAAGTGGAACTGCATTCAAACCTGCTTTAACAAGTAGTGCTTGTTTCTTTCACCAATCCTTTGCAATTAGTATATTGCATAGCCTCATAATAACTATGTTTTCTCCTTGATTAAAGTTGCCATTGCCCCAAATGGAGCCTTACAGCTGGCCAGTCCAGGCACAGATGGAGTACAGGGACTTCAGACATTAACCATGACAAATTCGGGCAGTACTCAGCAAGGCACAACAATCCTCCAGTATGCACAGACCTCTGATGGACAGCAAATACTTGTGCCCAGCAACCAGGTGGTTGTACAGAGTAAGTATGTTTGTCTATTGGAAGCATCCCAAAGTAATTTCAAAAGCACTTAGGAATTAACTCATTCTTTTGACCACACAGCTGCATCAGGAGACATGCAGACATACCAGATCCGTACCACACCTTCAGCTACTTCACTGCCACAAACTGTGGTGATGACATCTCCTGTGACTCTTACATCTCAGACAACTAAGACAGATGACCCCCAACTGAAAAGAGAAATAAGGTTGATGAAAAACAGGTAGGTAGAATTATCCTACCGGAATGGGTGATGTTTTTGGTAATTTCAAAACATAACCAGATGTTAATTGGAATTCTGTATTAGAAAGAGGGAGTAATATGTTAGCTTTATTTTACTGAGTGTTAAGTTAGATTGTCTAGTTAGTCCCATTCTTGCTGCTCATCATTGACTAGAGCATGAAGAGGAAAGAATTAGAGGGAATCTGCATAATACCTAGCATACTTGGAACTAACATAGAAATGCTTTTAAAAACTAATTTTGTCACTCATCTGTGGAGTATAAGAACAAAGGAAAAACTGAAGGAACAAAACAGCAGCAGACTCACAGAACCCAAGAATGGACTAACAGTTAACAAAGGGAAAGGGACTGGGGAGGATGGGTGGGAAGGGAGGGATAAGGCGGGGAAAGGGGCATTATGATTAACACACGTAATGCAGCGGCGGGGTGCATGGGAAAGGCAGTATTTATAGAGAAGACAAGTAATGATTCTATAGCATCTTACTACGCTGATGGACAGTGACTGTAGTGGGGTATGTGAGGGGGACTTGATAATAGGGGGTTTAGTAACCATAATGTTGTTCAAGTGATTGTATATTAACAATACCAAATTAAAAAAAAAACTAATTTTGATCATGAAAATACAGCAGTGATTTAACTCCCAGAAACATTTACTTTCATTTTAAACACTGCTATATGCTTTCTGTGTACATATGGCATTAAAAAACCACTGGTTCATTGAGAAAAAAGAATATAATGGGTAGTCTTCCTCAATGTGTTCAAGATTTTTTTTTTAAAGATACTAATAAACTATACTAAGAACAAAAAAGGATGTAATTAGCCAGATACAGATTTTTTTAATTACCATAGGATTCTATTTTTGGTTACTCAGCTATAAGTTTTAAAATTAGGATAAAAGGATGATTTTCTAGAGCAATAAAAATTGTCATGAAAAGACCAGATGAATTTAGTTATTTCAAGATAAAGTGTTCCTTTACTAAAACTAAGAGCAAGCGTCACTGTAAATGAACCTGGTAACAAGGCAGGGACTGTCGTTTGGAAGTTCCAACAAATGCAGTAACTTAAGGAAATGGAGTACAAGAATGATACTTCTTTGCTAATGATGTGATTATGTACCTAGAAAACCCAATAGACTTGTTAAAAATTACTAGAATGAGACTTCTTTTTCTGACAGGGTGACCTCAGCTACATATTTTTAAAAGCTTGATGAAATAGAAAAGCCATCCTTTTAAATGATTGGATGAGCCTACAGGAAAGAGAAATCTAGATTAGGAATGAACCCAGAAGTCAAGACCCAAAAAGTACTACATTCATAAGCTGAGAATTATTTTAAAATGGGTCCAAGTCCACACCGCTCCCAATTACTTAGAAGAAAGCAGTCTCAACATAGGCTTTAAGTGAGTTCCTATACATTGAGTTTTAACAAATACAAGTTGAAAAATCAGACTACCCAAGGAATTAGGTCTCCATCATGATATAAATCTTTGAGGTGTAAATAATAATTTTTTTTTTTGAGATGACAAAACTGAGGCCTAGAAAGCTTATTTGCTCATGGTTATACTGCTTAGTAAGTGGTAGAGGTAGGATTTAAACTTATATATCCAGGTTCCAGAGTCTTAGGTAATACTACATTACACTTCAGGAACAAGAGTTAGCAGAAAGGGCAGAGAACAAGTTTTGTAAAGTCTCCAGTTATTTAATGAAGAAGGGGAAAGAAGTATGTCTACTACATGTAAAGAAAAAGAAGATGTCACTGAAAATCAACAAAGATATATTCATCTGCTTAGAATATCCAGGAGAATGATCTGCAAGATATTTATTTAAAAACTTGAATAAGAACCAGTATAAAACAGAAAAAAAGAATAAAAGGATTTAGATGAAAGAAGTAAAGCTATTACTATTTTTTGTATGATTGCCTTGGGGAAAAAAACACAAATGAACTTACAGAAAAATTATTAGAAGTAATGATTTTAAAAGGTTGCCACATACAAAATCAGTTTTCAAAAATCAACATTTCTTTACATCAGCAATAAAGATTTTGTTAATAGTTATTAAAAAGATAGCATTTATGTTATAAACTAATAAAATAACTGAGAAGGCTAAAAAGATGTCTGGGACTTTTATGGAAAATACTATAAAATGTTTGAAAGACATTAAGGAAGATCTAAATAAGTAGAGAAATGCACTACATATACAGATACAGAAACTCAGTATTATAAAGATGACTATTTTCCCCTCATCTGATCCAAACAGGTTGCTTGAAGAACTGGTAAGTTGATACTAAAATATATAGAAGAGTAAAGGGCTAAGAACAGCTAAAATATTCCAGACGTAAGGGTAACATGAGGGATACCAAGTTTAATTTAAATCTGTGTTAATTAAAATAGTGTGATCCTGGCATTGAGATAAATGAAATAAACCAGGGAAGTAGAGTACAGAGCTCAGAAACAGATCCATGACTACATGAAACCTTGATATGACAGGAGAGATTATTGGGTAAATGGTGCTAGGATAATTATACATGAAGAAATCTTTGCTATCTTCCTCCCACCATACATAAAAATCATTCCAGATGGATTAAAAATATAAATGTAGAAGATGATATTTTTAAACTTTAAGGTGAAATACGTAATTTCACAGAGGTATAGGGAAATGTTCATTGAAACAACACATGCAAATATTAAAAGACTAATGAATCGGAGATTCAAGATGGCGGCGTGAGAGGTGAGACAGAGAACTTCTTGAAAACCACAGATACTGTGAAAATATAGTTAGTACAACCAACCTTAAAATAACAAGAGGAAAGAAGGCTGCACCAGACTGCATACACACCTCACGAACAGAACAGACCTCAAAGAACGGGGGAACATACAAAAGCCTTGATTTGGCGGGACCTGAGCCCTTCCCACATCCCAGCTCGCCGGCAAGAGGAAGAGAAATGGAGCAGGGGAGGGGATGGAAACCTGGGACTGCTGAACACCCAGCCCTGGAGATGATCTTTGCAAACAGAAACCTACACTGTGTGGTGCTCTGGAGGATGGGGAGCTGGGACAGGTGGAGTGCTGGAGTGACAGATTCCAGCCATTTGTGGAGGATGGGATCCACACCCGCCCACTGTGGGACAAGGGAAAGGCAGGAGGTCTGAGAGGCTTCCTAGCAGCGAGAGGGCTGCTAAATGGGCCATGTTTCCACAGACCTTGCTGCGTGGGAAAAGGGATGGGGGGACAAGGTTGTCTGTGGTCCTCTGCCTAGCAGATTGGGAACTTTGGGGAGTTTCAGGCACTCCATCCCCCTGAATGGATACCCAGCTCCAAGGCCCCCCCACTGGGATACGCAGCCTGCCGAGCCTTCCTCCTGGCCTAACAGCACTGGCTCGCAAACCGATAGTCACTGCTCTGGCATCAGGCCAGCCAGAGGGAGGGCCCACCTACAAAAGATAGAGACGCCAAGCACAGAGGCTTACACCTGTGTACTCGGCCAACTGGCTCTGATATGGGAGACAGGCAGGGCAGACAGGAATCAGGAAACAGATCTTTCCTCCCCCTAGGCACCAGCTATGCTCCACTACGACCCCCAACCTCACTCTAGGGGCTGAGCCAACTCCAGAGACTGGAGCTTCTAGGCAATAGAGGGCACCACACAGAAATATGAAAAGTCAAAAGAACATGTTTCAGACCAAAATCTCACAAACCCCAGAAAAAGGGGCAAATGAAACTGAACTCACCAATCTTCCTGACAGTTCAAATAAAAATAAACATGCTTATGGAGGTACAAAAAAATATTCAAGAACTCAGGAATGAATTTAAGATAAAGATTTAATCATTAAGAAATTCCATATCTGAAATGAAACATACAATGGAGGGATTGAAAAGCAGATTAGATGTAGTGGAAGAGACAGTAAACGGAATAGAAATTAGAGAAGAGGAGTACAAAGAAGCTGAGGCACAGAAAGAAAAAAGGAACTCTAAGAATGAAAGAATATTGAGAGAACTGTGTGACCAATCCAAACGGAACAATATTCGCATAATAGGGGTACCAGAAGAAGATGAAGAGAGAAAAGGGATAGAAAGTGTCATTGAGGAGGTAATTGCTGAAAAATTCCCCCATCTGGGGGAGGAGATACTCTCTTAAGCCATGGAAGTACACACATCTTCCAACACAAGGGATCCAAGGAAGACAACATCAAGACATATAATAATTAAAAAGGCAAAGATCAAGGATAAAGACAGACTTTTAAAAGCAGCTAGAGAGAGAAAAAAGATCACATACAAAGGATAACCTTACAGGCCAGAAGGGAGTGGCATGATATATTTAATGCAATGAAGTAGAAGGGCCTTGAACAAAGAATACTCTACCCGGCAAGGTTATGATTTAAATTTGAAGGAGGGATTAAACAATTTTCAGATAAGCAAAAGCTGAGGATTTACCTCCCCAAAAACACCTCTACAGTGGATTTAGGAGGGACTTCTATAGATGAAAGTATTCCTAACGCTAAATAGATGTCACCCAGGGAAGACAAAGAGTACAGAGTATGATTCATAACATACAAAAAATGGAGGACTAAGAAAAAGGAGAAAAAAAAAGAATCTTTATATTGTGTTTGTAATAGCATATGAAGTGAGTTAAATTAAACTTTTAGATAGTAAGGGAATTACCCTTTAACCTTTGGTAACCACAAATCTAAAGCCTGCAATGCCAATAATTACTTACCTATCGATAATCACCCTAAATGTAAATGGTCTGAAGGCACAGATCAAAAGACATAGAGTCACTGAATGGATAAAAAACAACACCCATCTATATGCTGCCTACAAGAGACTCACTTCAAACCCAAAGACATACACAGACTGAAAGTAAAAGGATGGAAAACGATATTTCATGCAACCAATAGGGAGAAAAAAGCAGGAGTTGCAGTACTTGTATCAGACAAAATAGACTTCAAAACAAAGAAAGTCACAAGAGACAGAAGGACATTACATAATGATAAAGGGTCAGTCCAACAAGAGGATATAACTATTATAAATATCTATGCACCTTATGTGAGACAAATACGAACAGAATTAAAGGAGGAAATAGACAGCAATGCATTCATTTTAGGACACTTCAACACACCACTCACTCCAGAGGACAGATCAACCAGACAGAAAATAAGTAAAGACACAGAGGCACTGAACAACACACTAGAACAGATGGACCTAACAGACATCTACAGAAATCTACACCCAAAAGCAACAGGATACACATTCTTCTCAAGTGCACATGGAACATTTTCCAGAATAGACCACATACTAGGCCACAAAAAGAACCTCAGTAATTTCAAAAATATTGAAATCCTACCAACCAACTTCTCAGATCACCAAGGTATAAAACTAGAAATAAATTTTAGAAAAAATCAAAAAGGCTCACAAATACATGGAGACTTAACAACACTCTCCTAATTAATCAATGGGTTAACGACCAAATCAAAACAGAAATCAAAGAATATATGGAGACTAATGACAACAACAACACAAAGCCACAACTTCTGTGGGACGCAGCAAAGGCAGTTCTAAGAGGAAAGTATATTGCAATCCAGGCCTATTTAAAGAAGGAAGAACATTCCCAAATGAATAGTCTAAAGACACAATTACTGAAATTGGAAAAAGAAGAACAAATGAGGCCCAAAGTCACCAGAAGGAGGGACATAATAAAGATTAGAGAAGAAATAAATAAAATTGAGAAGAATAAAACAATAGAAAAAATCAATGAAACCAAGAGCTGGTTCTTTGAAAAAATAAACAAAATAGATAAACCCCTAGCCAGACTCATTAAGAGAAAAAGAGAATCTACACACATAAACACAATCAGAAATGAGAAAGGAAAAATCACGACGGACCCCACAGAAATACAAAGAATCATAAGAGAATATTATGAGAATCTATATGCTAACAAGCTGGAAAACATAGAAGAAATAGACAACTTCTTAGAAAAATACAACCTTTCAAGACTGACCAAGCAAGAAACAGAAAAACTAAACAGACCAATCACCAGCGACGAAATCGAATTGGTAATCAAAAAACTACCCAAGAACAAAACCCCCGGGCCTGATGGACTCACCTCTGAATTCTACCAGACATATAGAGAAGAAATAACACCCATTCTCCTTAAAGTTTTCCAAAAAATAGAAGAGGAGGGAATACTTCCAAACTCATTCTATGAAGCCAGCATCACTCTAATACCAAAACCGGGCAAAGACCTCACCAAAAAAGAAAATTACAGACCAATATCCCTGATGAACGTAGATGCAAAAATACTCAACAAAATATTAGCAAACCGAATTCAAAAATACATCAAGAGGATCATACACCATGATCAAGTGGGATTCATCCCAGGGATGCAAGGATGGTACAACATTCGAAAATCCATCAACATCATCCACCACATCAACAAAAAGAAGAACAAAAACCACATGATCATCTCCATAGATGCTGAAAAAGCATTTGACAAAATTCAGCATCCATTCCTGATTAAAACTCTCAACAAAATGGGTATAAACGGCAAGTACCTCAACATCATAAAGGCTATATATGACAAACCCACAGCTAACATCATACTTAAGGGCGAGACGCTGAAAGCTTTTCATCTAAGATGGGAACAAGACAGGGATGCCCACTCTCTCCACTGTTATTCAACATAGTACTGGAGGTCCTAGCCACAGCAATCAGACAAAACAAAGACATACAAGGCATCCAGATTGGTAAAGAAGAAGTCAAATTGTCACTATTTGCAGATGACATGATACTATACATAAAAAACCCTAAAGACTCCACTCCAAAACTACTAGAACTAATATCTGAATTCAGCAAAGTTGCAGGATACAAAATCAACACACAGAAATCTGTTGCTTTCCTATACACTAATGATGAACTAACAGAAAGAGAAATCAGAAAAACAATTCCATTCACAATTGCATCAAAAAGAATAAAATCCCTAGGAATAAACCTAACGAAGGAAGTGAAAGACCTGTACTCTGAAAACTACAAGACACTCCTAAGAGAAATTAAATAGACACTAACAAATGGAAATGCATCCCATGCTCTTGGCTAGGAAGAATAAATATTGTCAAAATGGCTATACTACCTAAAGCAATCTACAGATTCAATGCAATCCCTATCAAACTACCAACAGCTTTCTTCAGTGACTTGGAACAAATAATTCTAAAATTCATATGGAACCACAAAAGACCCCGAATAGACAAAGCAATCCTGAGAACGAGGAATAAAATGGGGAATTACGCTCCCTGACTTCAAGCTCTACTACAAAGCCACAGTAATCAAGACAATTTGGTACTGGCACAAGAACAGATCCACAGACCAGTGGAACAGAATAGAAAATCCAAACATTAATCCAAACATATACAGTCAATTAATATTTGATAAAGGAGCCTTGGATATACAATGGGGAGATGACAGCCTCTTCAGCAGCTGGTGTTGGAAAAACTGGACAGCTACATGTAAGAGAATGAAACTGGACTACTGTCTAGCCCCATACACAAAGGTAAATTCAAGATGGATCAAAGACCTGAATGTAAGTCATGAAACCATAAAACTCTTAGAAAAAAACATAGGCAAAAATCTCTTGGACATAAACATGAGCAACTTCTTCATGAACATATCTCCCCAGGCAAGGGAAACAAAAGCAAAAATGAACAAGTGGGACTATATCAAGCTGAAAAGCTTCTGTACAGCAAAGGACACCATCAGTAGAACAAAAAGACATCCTACAGTATGGGAGAATATATTCATAAAAAACGTATCTGATAAAGGGTTGACATCCAAAATATATAAAGAACTCATGCACCTTAACAAACAGAAAGCAAATAATCCAATTAAGAAATGGGCAGAGGACATGAATAGACACTTCTCCAAAGAAGAAATTCAGATGGCCAACAGGCACATGAAAAGATGCTCCACATCGCTAATCATCAGAGAAATGCAGATTAAAACCACAATGAGATATCACCTCACACCAGTGAGGATGGCCAACATCCAAAACACAAACAACAACAAATGTTGGTGAGGATGTGGAGAAAAGGGAACCTTCCTACACTGCTGGTGGGACTGCAAATTAGTTCAACCATTGTGGAAAGCAGTATAGACTTCCTCAAAAAACTCGAAATAGAAATACCATTTGACCCAGGAATCCCACTCTGAGGAATTTACCCTAAGAATGCAGCAGCCCAATTTGAAAAAGACAGATGCACCCCTATGTTTATTGCAGCACTATTTACAATAGCCAAGAAATGGAAGCAACCTAAGTGTCCATCAGTAGATGAATGGATAAAGAAGAGGTGGTACATATACACAATGGAATATTATTCAGCCATAAGAAGAAAACACATCCTACCATTTGCAACAACATGTATGGAGCTAGAGGGTATTATGCTCAGTGAAATAAGCCAAGCTGAAAAAGACAAGTATCAAATGATTTCACTCATATGTGGAGTATAAGAACAAAGAAAAAATACTGGAGGAACAAAACAGCAGCAGACTCACAGAACCCAAGAACGGACTAATAGTTACCAAAGGGAAAGGGACTGGGGAAAATGGGAGGGAAGGGAGGGATAAGAGGGAAAAAGGGGCATTATGATTAGCAGATGTAATGTTGGCGGGGGCACGGGGAGGGCTGTACAACTCAGAGAAGACAAGTAGTGATTCTACAGCATCTCACTACACTGATGGACAGTGACTGTAATGGGGTTGGTGGGGGGGACCTGATGAAGGGGTAGTTTAATAACCATAATATTGCACATGTAATTGTAGATTAATGATAATAAAATTAATTATATTTAAAATATATATATATGTATGCACCCAACACAGGGTCACCTACATATGTGAAACAAATACTAACAGAATTGAAGGGGGAAATAGAATGCAATGCATTCATTTGGGGAGACTTCACACATGACTCACTCCAAAGGACAGATCAACTAGACAGAAAATAAGTAAAGAGATAGATGCACTGAACAACATATTAGAACAGATGGACCTAATGCACATCTACAGAACTCTCCATCCAAAAGCAACAGGATACACATTATTCTCAAGTGGAACATTTTCAAGAATACATCATATACGAGGCCAAAAAAAGAGCCTCAATAAATTCAAAAAGATTGAAATTGTACCAACGAGCTTCTCATATCACAAAGGTATGAAACTAGAAATAAATTACTCAAAGAAAATGAAAAAGCCCACAAACACATGGAGGCCTAATAACATGCTCCTAAATAATCAATGGATCGATGACCAAATAAAAACAGGGATCAAGCAATATATGGAGACAAATGACAATAATACAGCACCGCAAAATCTGTGGGATGCAGCGAAGGCTGCGCTAAGAGGGAAGTATATATTGCAATACAGGCCTACGTCAGGAAAGAAGAACAATCCTAAATGAACAGTCTAAACTCAGAATTAATAAAACTGGAAAAGAACAAATGAGGCCCAAAGTCATTAAAAGGAGGGACATAATAAAGATTAAAGCAGAACTAAATAAAATTGAAAAGAATAAAACAACAGAATCAATGAAATCAGGAGCTGGTTCTTCGAGAAAATAAACAAAATAGATAAATGCCTAGCCAGACTTATCAAGAAAAAAAGAGTACACATACATAAAGAGAATCAGAAATGAGAAAGGGAAAATCACGACGGACACAGAAATACAAAGAATTATGAGAGAATACTGTAAAAAATATAACAAACTGGATAACCTAGAAGAAATGGACAACCTTTCTAGAAAAATACAACCTTCCAAGGATGACCCAGGAAGAAAATCTGAATAGACCAATTACCAGCAAAGAAATTGAACTGGTAATCAAAAAGGTACCTAAGAACGAAGCACCTGGACCAGATGGTTTCACTGCTGAATTTTATCAAACATTTAGTGAAGACCTTATACCCATCCTCCTTAAAGTTTTCCAAAAAGTAGAAGAGGAGGCAATACTCCCAAACTCATTCTATGAGGCCAACATAACTCTAATACCAAAACCAGGCAAAGACACCACAAAAAAAAAAAAATTACAGACCAATATCCCTCATGAACATAGATGCAATAATACTCAACAAAATATTAACAAACCGAATTCAAAAATACATCAAAAAGATCATCCATCATGATCAATGGGAATTCATCCCATGGATGCAGGGATGGTACAACATTCAAAAATCCATCAACATCATCCACCACATCAACAAAAACAAGGACAAAAACCACATGATCATCTCCATAGATGCTGAAAAAGCATTTGACAAAATTCAACATCCATTCATGATAAACCCTCTCAACAAAATGGGTATAGAGGGCAAGTACCTCAACATGATAAAGGCCATATATGACAAACCACAGCCAACATTATACTTAACAGTGAGAAGCTGAAAGCTTTTCCTTTAAGATCGGGAACAAGGCAAGGATGCCCACTCTCCCCACTTTTATTCAACATAGTTCTGGAGGTCCTAGCCACAGCAATCAGACAACACAAAGAAATAAAAGGCATACAGATTGGCAAGGAAGAACTCAAACTGTCCCTTTTGCAGATGACATATTGTACATAAAAAACCCTAATGAATCCACTCCAAAACTACTAGATCTAATATCTGAATTCAGCAAAGTTGCGAGATACAAAATTAATGCACAGAAATCTGTTGCATTCCTATACATTAACGATGAACTAGCAGCAAGAGAAATCAGGAAAACAATTCCATTCACAATTGCATCCAAACGAATAAAATACCTAGGAATAAACCTAACCAAGGAAGTGAAAGACCTATACCCTGAAAACTATAAGACATTCATAAGAGAAATTAAAGAGGACACTAATAAATGGAAATTGATACCATGCTCTTGGCTAGGAAGAATTAATATTGTCAAAATGGCCATCCTGCCTAAAGCAATCTAAAGATTCAATGCAATCCCTATCAAAATACCTATAGCATTCTTCAATGAACTAGAGCAAATAGTTCTAAAATTCATATGGAACCACAAAAGACCCCGAATAGCCAAAGCAATCCTGAGAAGGAAGAATAAAGCAGGGCAAATTATGCTCCCTGACTTCAAGCTCTACTACAAAGCCACAGTAATCAAGACAATTTGGTACTGGCACAAGAACAGACCCATAGACCAATGGAACAGAATAGAGAGCCCAGATATAAACCCAAGCATATATGGTCAATTAATATATGATAAAGGAACTATGGATATACAATGGCGAAATTGACAGCCTCATTAACAGCTGGTGTTGGCAAAACTGGACAGCTACATGTAAGAGAATGAAACTGGATTACTGTCTGACCCCATACACAAAAGTAAACTCAAAATGGATCAAAGACCTGAATGTAAGTCATGAAATCATAAAACTCTTAGAAAAAATATAGGCAAAAATCTCTTGGACATAAATATGAGCAGCTTCTTCATGAAAATATCTTCCCAGGCAAGGGAAACAAAATCAAAAATGAACAAGTGGGACTATATCAAACTAAAAAGCTTCTGTACAGCAAAGGACACCATCAGTAGAACAAAAAGACATCCTACAGTATGGGAGAATGTATTCAAAAATGACATATCCGATAAGGGGTTAACATCCAAAATATATAAAGAGCTCACATACCTCAACAAACAAAAAGCAAATAAACCAATTAAAAAGTGGGTAGAGGATATGAACAGACACTTCTCCAAAGAAGAAATTCAGATGGCCAACAGGCACATGAAAAGATGTTCCACCTCGCTAATCATCAGAGAAATGCAAATTAAAACCACAATGAGATATCACCTCACACCCGTTAGGATGGCTAATATCCAAAAGACAAACAACAACTAATGTTGGTGAGTATGTGGAGAAAGGGAAACCCTCCTACACTGCTGGTGAGAATGTAAACTAGTTCAACCATTGTGGAAAGCAGTATAGAGGTTCCTCAAAAAACTCAAAATAGAAATACCATTTGACCCAGGAATCCCACTCCTAGGAATTTACCCTAAGAATGCAGCAGCCCAGTTTGAAAAAGACATATGCAACCCTATGTTTATCGCAGCACTATTTACAATAGCCAGGAAATGGAAGCAACCTAAGTGTCCATCAGTAGATGAATGGATAAAGAAGAGGTGGTACATATACACAATGGAATATTATTCAGCCATAAGAAGAAAACAAATCCTACCATTTGCAACAACATGGATGGAGCTAGAGGGTATGATGCTCAGTGAAATAAGCCAAGCCGAAAAAGACAAGTATCAAATGATTTCACTCATATGTGGAGTATAAGAACAAAGAAAAAATACTGAAGTAACAAAACAGCAGCAGACTCACAGAACCCAAGAACGGACTAATAGTTACCAAAAGGAAAGGGACTTGGGAAGATGGGTGGGAAGGGAGGGGTAAGAGGGAAAAAGGGGCATACGATTAGCAGACGTAATTTTGGGGGGTGCATGGGGAGGGCTGTACAACTCAGAGAAGACAAGTAGTGATTCTATAGCATCTCAGTATGCTGATGGACAGACAGTGACTGTAATGGGGTTGGTGGGGGGACCTGATGAAGGGGTAGTTTAATAACCATAATATTGCACATGTAATTGTAGATTAATAATACCAAAATAAATTATATTTAAAAAAAAGAACAAATTAAAAACTGAAGCAACACAACAGCAGCAGACTCACAGAACCCAAGAATGGACTAACAGTTACACAAGGGAAAGGGACTAGGGAAGATGGGTGGGAAGGGAGGGATAAGGGGGAAAAAGGGCTATTGCAATTAGCACACATAATGTAGCGGGGGTGGGCGTGGGATGGGGGGATGCAGGGAAGGCAGTATAACTCAGAGAAAACAAGTAGTGACTCTACAGCATCTTACTACGCTGATGGACAGTGACTGCAATGGGGTATGTGGCAGGGACTTGATCATAGGGGAAGTCTAGTAACCATAATGTTGCTCATGTAATTGTATAGTAATAGCAAAATAAAATAAAATAAAAAGAATGGAGAAGTGATCAGGATTAGAATTGTGCCATGCTAATCAATTCTTTTGAACTTCAAAAAAAAAGGTGGTATATATACACAGTGTAGTATTACTCAGCCATAAAAAAATGAAATCTTGCATTTGACAACCTGTATGGACCTAGAGCTCTATTATGCTAAGTTAACTATGTCAGAGAAAGACCTACAATATGATTTCACTTACAGGGGGAATATAAAAAATAGAACAGAGTCATAAAAAATAGAGAAAAAACTGGTAGTTGGTTGGGCAGATGAGCAAAATAGGTGAAGGGAATTAAGAGGTACAAACTTTCAGTTAACTAATAAGTCACAGGGATGTGAAGTACAGCATAGGGAATATAGTTAATAATATGGTAGTAACTTTGTATGGGGACAGGTGGTAACTATGCTTATCTTGTTGAGCATTTTGTGATGAATATAAATGTCAAAGCACTATGTGGTACACCTGAAACTAATATAATATTGTGTGGCAACTATACTTCAAAAAAAATATGCAAAATAACACTTTATAACTTCTATATGTATATAATACTTGTATGTGACTTCTTCAAAATATCCTTAGAGGACATGTACAAAACTGAGTGTCAACTGTTTATAATTAAAAGTCAGTGAATAAAATTCAAAGAGTCTGTCATAAGTTAACCAGAGGACCCATAAATATCACTCCTTGGTATTTATTCAAGAAAAGACAAATCTTCCCAAAGAGAATGGCACAAGAACATGAATAGCAGCTAAAACTGTAAAGAGCCCACGAGAATCGATCAGTAAATGGAGGTATTCATAGAGTGGAATTCACCCAACAGTGTAAAGTGACAAACTGCTTGCTGTGCAGCAACATAGATGAGCCTTGAAAATATACTGAGTAAAAGGAGGCCAGACACAGGAATACACATATGATTCTGCTGTATGAAGTTCTAGAATAGGAAAAACTTCTGTGGTGATAAAAATCAGAACAGTGGTTGCTTGGGGAGAAAACTGATCGGGAACAGGCATGGGGAAACATCCTGGGGCAATAAAAATGTTCTGTCTTGATAGGTGTGTAGGTTATATGTATTTGCCAAAACTGATTGCATTCTACACTAGAGATCTGTGAATTTGCTGTATACAGATCTTAATTTTTTTAAAGAAGGGGAAAAAGGATAACCAGGGAAAATTACTAAAGTACATTTACCATTTAAAGAATGTAAACTTTTTTCTAACACTGGTTTTTAATGCTTATATTTAGAGAAGCTGCTCGAGAATGTCGCAGAAAGAAGAAAGAATATGTGAAATGCCTGGAAAATCGAGTTGCGGTCCTGGAAAATCAAAATAAGACTCTAATCGAAGAGTTAAAGACTTTGAAAGATCTTTATTCCCATAAAAGTGTTTGATTCTTCAGAAAGAAAATATTTTTGTGGACTTGCCTAAAAATTAGATGGATTTTTTTTTCTTTTTAGTGGAGTTTTATAAGTTAAAAGGTCAAAAATGAAGCTTTTTATTTAGGCTTTTGCAACTGAAAGATAACTATCTAATGCAAGAGATCTGGTGACAGAGGATAAAGTGGAGAATGACCTCAAGGAAGTTACTGGCACAACTGGAAGCTCTGTAAACTTAGACATAACGCAAACTCAGGAAACAGGAAATGAACTCGCACATTTAAAATTTCCAAATAACAATAGTTGTCAATAAACCAAAAATAGATAAGATGAAATTTGGTAAATTAAATTTTAAAAAATAAATCAGTTTACCCTATAGGTTTGCGTTTCATCATGTTTCCTAAAATTTACCTTTTCAGTTGTGTATTTTATTTCTGTAACAAATCCTAAATTACAAATATAAAAGCTGAAACATAACTATATAAATTATGTGTTCTGATTATGTATACTTGTTCTATTGTCAGGTCTTTTAAATTGGTTTTTAAAAGTTTGTTTATTGGGCTTGAGAGGGTTTCGAGCTGGGTCAACTATTTTTGAGGCCTTGTCCTACGAGGCATCTATGGTACCTGAATGGAGTATGGTGATTTGGTAATATTTTTTATCTGAATGGAAAGAAAACTGTTTAAAAGTACAATCCTTTTAAACAATTTGTTTTCTGGTTACTCTGGGAATGATGATTTTTTACAAATATATAATAAATTGTTTCTTGATTCTATATTCTGTATGCATTTGAATATACATTACTTATTCTGTTGTGCTTTAATAGAATGGAATGTTTACAGGCCCTTGAGATGATTAGAGTATTTTTTAAAACCTTCTGAAGATGCACACCAAAGTTTTCCAAAAGGATTTTAATAATCAATTTAATGTAAGGTTTATCAGATTCTAAAATAGTACAGTTATTTAAGGCAATTTTATGTTAGAGACTATTTTGTAATGCAGTGAATGGTACATTTATAAGAAAAGTGACTGCCAGTATATTTTTATAGCTCATCTTTATAAATTCTAAAGTTGTTTTTAATGATTAAATTTTTATATAGTGTGTTTAGTAAAAAAAAAATATTTTGCATCTCAAAAGTATCATTTTTATATGTAATGGGAAGTTCCCAGATTGGCTAATATTTGAATTGTAAGTTTCATATGCAGTTTATCCAAAATTCAAAAATGCCATCAGTACACCAGTGTTTAACCTCTGTATTCCAATTTGTATACACTTTGAAATTGTACTGCAAAAGTATTGTGTGCTTAATCTATCGTATTGTCTATGAAATTAAAGGACATTTGATAAAATTAAGTTTGCTGGATGTAAAATAATGTTGCTTGATACATGAAAGATAAGCTTCCTGATAGCCATTCTATTAATTATACTAATTACAGTGTATTTCTAGTTTTAAAATGAGGATTAATTTACAATTTTGGTTTATATAATCTCTCAAGAGGAGACATGTTTATATGTTTTGATTCAGTCAGAATCAATTATAATAAACTTAAAGATAGCTAAGTTTTTGTTTAGGACATGGTTAAGGCTCATGCTATATAAAAATCTTAACCCAATTGGTAAACTTGTGATTAACCTTAATGAAAAATTTCATTAACAGGGTCTTTTAAAATGGGACTCTGCTGACGTGGCAGCAGTTTATGAAAAGAAAAAAGTTTAGTCACCAGTGGAATTATTTATATTACTTGTGTAAAGAGCCAGAGCCTCAAAATATTGGCCCATTAAGCCTGAAGAATATGAGGAGGTGTGGGTCATATGTATCAAGAGCATTTTGAAGGTAATATTGGGTTGGCTTCAGTAGAGATAGTCAGGCTCTTAGTGCCTTAACAGCTGGACACACACAAATATTTGTAAACTCTCCACTGCCTGCAGACTTCTGGTGTAGGGTCTTGCTCTCACTAGACCAAGTTACTTACTGTAGTGTATATAACAGGCATGGACAAGCCACTGATGATTCCATAAATACATACCAAATTATCTTCTAGGTGTTTTCCTAATTTGAATCCAATGTGGAGCTTATGACATTTTACAGGTTATTATAGCCCAAATCTGAAATTAGACTTCAAAAGTTCAATAGACCGTAAAAGTTATTTTCTTAGCTCATTTTGCTATTTTACATGAACTTAATAATTTATATATTATATTGATGGAAGTACGTTATGGCCCATAAACATATCTGTAACATATAAAATAAGATGGTTTTTATTATTTTGAAGAGCAGGCATGTGTTAGAGCTTTTGAAATCTTACTACATGATTTTTGATTCAGCAGTTATGTCAAAGTTACTGATTAAACCTGTGTTTTCCTCTTCTTACATAAGTGGACATAGAAAGGATACAAAAATACATATATGGCTTGGGATTACATAGTTACCATAATGACAGTTCAACTTCCCAGGAAAGATGCTGTAATTGATAAAAAGTGAGGGAAATTGGACTAAGGGCTTAGTAGTTAATTAAAAGGAAAAGTCACAGGTTATACAAAATAATGTCAAAGTTTATAAAAATCTTACTGCAGTAATCATACATTTACTCCGCTATACAAAATAAGTTTTTCTTTTTGATACTGCTTGTTTTTACTATAAAATTCATCAAGGTTGTACAATTCAGAAGCCTGCTCTAGAGAGACTTTGGCAGCAATCTTTGAGGGACAGTCATTTGGAGGGAGTTTAAGCCACATAATGCATTTTTAGAAAAGAGAGAGGTTCTGAAACTATCCCCTTTTATCAGTGTAAGTTTCTTTGCAGCAAATGGATAAGCACTGGAGATTAAGTTCTTGCCGTTTCATGGTTGAGATGCATTTGCTCAAAATTGACAGGATATATGTAGTATATAGTTTGCTGCCTTCAGTAAGTATATATAATAGTTTTTAACTGGTAAGTTATGTAAATACCAATTTACATTGTTAATAAATCCCGGTTACCTATTTACATAATCTACACAGTCATACTATTTCCTTAATAGTAGATACTATTTATTGCTATGTATATGCACCAGAAACTATTAGAGTAATGGCATTCAATTTACTCAGCAAATATCAATTGAAGGTCTTTTATATGCCGAGCATTCCTAGGAAAAACGATGAACAAAGCAGTGTTACAGCTTTTGTGGCACTTAGATATGAATTCATTCTGAGACTGACTTGTGTAAGATTATGAGTATTAATAACTAGGGGTCTGGGATTTTAACCCAATTTGTAATCATTCAATCTAAAATTGTAGACTCTCCCCACCCCAACACACACCTTTATTAAATCAAGGGGGAGACTGTTTTGTGCTCTTCTGTATCCCCCCAGTTTAGGGCAGTGTTTACCTGGCTCCCAAGAGTGTGCCATGCTTGTCAAATGAATGAGGGTCTGGGGTTCAAACTCACCAAGGCACAAAGAGTTGATACTTTGCCTAAGGTCACACTGTAAATAAAAAAGCTAGGGTTCAGACCTAGGTCTGATCAACTCCAAAGTTTGTGGCCTTAACCACCAGAATGTACCTTTCTTACCGTGTTGAAGAGTCTGAAAAGCTTTGTTCCATTATCTTTATGCACCTGTTATCAGTTTTAAAGTTCTATTTAAATGTGTCCACTAGGTGGCAACTTCCATTTTAAAATCAGTTTTACAATTTTTTTAAATACATAGAAAACGCACATTATATCAAATCCTTGTAACCCACCATCCAGAATTCATAACTGTTAACTTTTTATCTTAAGATCATTTTCTGAAGAAGAAACATGCAGAAATATAAAAATTAAAAATCTTAGATTTTTAATATACCTCTCATAATTGACAGAAAAGGAAAATAAGACAGATTTGAATGATTAAAAATCTTGACCTAATTTATTGAATTTCATCAACTGTAAGTCACCACTGATAATGCACACTATTTCCTTAAGTATGACTAAAAGAAAAACCACTGCCAGGTAAACTATGACATCTCATTGATGGCCAGATGCATACTGATTTTAGTGATGTTTGTGAAAAATGTACATCTTATAATCAATGAAATTTGATGTACAATACACACTTAGAAATAGTTCTTTTCAAACATGAGTTTATAAAAACAGAACCATATACTGGGTAATAGAGTAAGTCTCAACAAATTTTCAAAGGATTGGCTTTATACAGACTGTTGCATTGATCTCTATGTGTCTGTCCCTTCACCAATACTACACTGTCTTGATTACTGTAGTTTTGTAGCTAAGTCTTTATAGCTATAAAGTTTTATACCTAAGTCTTTATAGCTATACTGTAGTTTATAGCTAAATCAGGTAGTATGAATTCTTCCAAGTGTCATCTTTTTGAGTTTTTTCCTCCAAATTGTTTTGGTAATTCTAGTTCCTTTGTCTTTTTATAAAGATTTTACAATCAGCTTGTCTTTAGCTACAAAAAAAAAGATTCTCCTGAAATTTTGACAGGGGTCGTGTTATACCAATGTATAGATCAACTGGGGAAGAACTAACATCTGAACAATAGTGAAGCTTCTAATCCATAAACACAATATATCTCATGTAGGACTTTCTTAATTTTTTTTCAGTGTTTTTGCAGTTTTCAGAATAGTGACCATGCATGTATGTTGTTAGAATTATACTTAATTATTGCAGGCATACCTTGTTTTATTGCACTTTGCAGATCTTTTGTTTTTTTTACAAATTGAAGTTTTGTGGCAACGCTGTGCTGAGCAAGGCTGTCACCACCATTTTTCCAACAGCAGTTCCTCATTTCATGTCACATTTTGGTAATTCTCACATTTCAAACTTCTTCATTATTATACTTGTACGGTGATCTGTGACAAGTGATTATGATTTGCTGAAAGCTCAGGAGGTGGTTAGCATTTTTTGGCAAGATGTTAAGTGTGCACATTTTAAAAGACGGTGTTATTGCATTATATCTAACAGAACACAGTATAGTGTAAATGCTGCTCCTCTATGCATTGGGGAACCAGACAATTCATCTGACTCGCTTTACTGTAACGTGCTTTACACTGGTCTGGAACCAAGTCCACAATACCTCTAACGCATGTCTATATTTCTTTCGTTTCCTTTTTTGTTACAGCTATTTGAAATGTTTAAATTTCAGTTTTCAGTTGTTTCTGGCTAGTAAATAGAGGCCTGTGTTCTGCAAACTTACTAAATTCACTTACTAATTCTAGGAGATTTTTGGTAGATTTTAGCCGGTTTTCTAGCAGATAATGTCATTTCTGAATATAGGCAGTTTCATCTTTCTTTAATATCTGTATGCCTTTAATGTATCTTGCTCTATTGTACTGTCCATGATTTCTACTATAATGTTAAAAAGAATTGATAAGAATGGAATTTCTTTTTTTTTAATAATTTATTTTGGTATCATTAATCTACAATTACATGTGCAATATTACGGTTATTAAACTACCCCCTTCATCAGGTCCCCCCCACCAACCCCATTACAGTCACTGTCCATCAGCGTAGTGAGATGCTATAGAATCACTACTTGTCTTCACTGAGTTGTACAGCCCTCCCCGTGCGCCCCAACATTACATCTGCTAATCGTAATGCCCCATTTTCCCCCTTGTCCCTCCCTTCCCACCCATCCCCCTCAGTTCCTTTCCCGTTGGTAACTATTAGTCCGTTCTTGGGTTGTGCAAGTTTGCTGCTGTTTTGTTCCTTCAGTATTTTTTCTTTGTTCTTATACTCCACATACGAGTGAAATCATTTGATACTTGTCTTTTTCGGCTTGGCTTATTTCACTGAGCATAATACCCTCTACGTCCATCCATGTTGTTGCAAATGGTAGGATTTGTTTTCTTCTTATGGCTGAATAATATTCCATTGTGTATATGTACTACATCTTCTTTATCCATTCATCTACTGATGGACACTTAGGTTGCTTCCATTTCTTGGCTATTGTAAATAGTGCTGCAATAAACATAGGGGTGCATATGTCTTTTTCAAACTGGGCTCCTGCATTCTTAGGGTAAACTACTAGGAGTGGAATTCCTGGGTCAAATGGTATTTCTATTTTGAGTTTTTTGAGGAACCTCCATACTGCTTTCCACAATGGTTGAACTAGTTACATTCCCACCAGCAGTGTAGGAGGGCTCCCCTTTCTCCACGTCCTCCCCAACATTTGTTGTTGTTTGTCTTCTGGATGTTGGCCATCCTCACTGATGTGAGGTGATATCTCATTGTGGTTTTAGTCTGCATTTCTCTGATGATTAGCACTGTGGAGCATCTTTTCATGTGCCTGTTGGCCTTCTGAATTTCTTCTTTGGAGAAGTGTCTATTCATGTCCTCTGCCCATTTCTTAATTGGATTATTTGCTTTCTGTTTGTTAAGGTGCATGAATTCTTTATATATTTGGGATGTCAACCCTTTATCAGATACGTTTTTTAATGAATATATTCTCCCATACTGTAGGATGTCTTTTTGTTCTACTGATGGTGTCCTTTGCTGTACAGAAGCTTTTCAACTTGATATAGTCCCAATTGTTCATTTTTTATTTTGTTTCCCTTGCCTGGGTAGACATGTTCATGAAGAAGTCGCTCATGTTTATGTCCAAGAGATTTTTGCCTATATTTTTTTCTAAGAGTTTTAGGCTTCCATGACTTACATTCAGGTCTTTTATTCATTTTGAGTTTACCTTTGTGTATGGAGTTAGACAGTAGTCCAGTTTCATTCTCTTACATGTAGCTGTCCTGTTTTGCCAACACCAGCTGCTGAAGAGGCTGTCATCTCCCCATTGTATATCTAAGGCTCTGTTATCACATATTAATTGACTGTATATATTTGGGTTAATTTTTGGATTTTCTATGCTGTTCCATTGGTCTGTGGGTCTGTTTTTGTGCCAATACCAAATTGTCTTGATTACTGTGGCTTTGTAGTAGAGCTTGAAGTCAGGGAGCGTTATTCTCCCTGTTTTATTCCTCCTCCTCAGGATTACTTTGGCTATTCGGGGTTTTGTGTTGTTCCATTTGAATTTTAGAATTATTTGTTCCAGTTCATTGAAGAAAGCTGTTGGTAGTTTGATAGGGATTGCATTGAATCTGTAGATTGCTTTAGGTAGTATAGCCATTTTGACAATATTTATTCTTCCTAGCCAAGAGCATGGGATGCATTTCCATTTGTTAGTGTCCTCTTTAATTTCCCTTAGGAGTGTCTTGTAGTTTTCAGGGTATAGGTCTTTCACTTCCTTCGTTAGGTTTATTCCTAGGTACTTCTTTTTCTTTTTTTTCAGTTTATTTTGATATCATTAATCTACAATTAAATGAGTAATATTATGGTGATTACACTACCCCCTTCATCAGGTTCCCCCCCCCCAACCCCACTGAAGTCACTATCCATCAGCTTAGTGAGATGCCATAGAGTCACTACTTGTACTCTCTGGGTTGTACAGCCCTCCCCGTGCCCCCCGAACATTACATCTGCTAATTGTAATGTCCCTTCTTCCCCTTTACCCCTCCCTTCCCACCCATCCTCCCCAGTCCCTTTCCCTTTGGTAACTATTTGTCCGTTCTCAGGTTCTGTGAGTCTCCTGCTGTTTTGTTCCTTCAGTTTTTTTTTCCTTAGTTCTTATACTCCACATATGAGTGAAATCATTTGGTATTTGTCTTTTTCACCTTGACTTATTTCAATGAGCATAATACCCTCTAGCTCCATCCAGGTTGTTGCAAATGGTAGGATTTGTTTTCTTCTTATGGCTGAATAATATTCCATTGTATATATGTACCACATCTTCTTTATCCATTCATCTACTGATGGACACTTAGGTTGCTTCCATTTCTTGGCTATTGTAAATAGTGCTGCAATAAACATAGGGGTGCATCTGTCCTTTTCAAATTGGGCTGCTGCATTCTTAGGGTAAATTCCTAGGAGTGGAATTCCAGGGTCAAATGGTATTTCTATTTTGAGTTTTTTGAGGAACCTCCATACTGCTTTCCACAATGGTTGAACTAATTTGCAGTCCCACCAGCAGTGTAGGAGGGTTCCCTTTTCTCCACATCCTCCCCAACATTTGTTGTTGTTTGTGTTTTGGATGTTGGCCATCCTCACTGGTGTGAGGTGATATCTCATTGTGGTTTTAATCTGCATTTCTCTGATGATTAGTGATGTGGAGCATCTTTTCATGTGCCTGTTGGCCATCTGAATTTCTTCTTTGGAGAAGTGTCTATTCATGTCCTCTGCCCATTTCTTAAATGGATTATTTGCTTTTTGTTTGTTGAGGTGCGTGAGTTCTTTATATATTTTGGATGTCAACCCCTTATCAGATATGTCATTTATGAATATATTCTCCCATACTGTAGGATGTCTTTTTGTTCTACTGATGGTGTCCTTTGCTGTACAGAAGCTTTTCAGCTTGATATAGTCCCACTTGTTCATTTTTGCTTTTGTTTCCTTGCTCGGGGAGATATGTTCATGAAGAAGTCACTCATGTTTATGTCCAAGAGCTTTTTGCCTATGTTTTTTTCTAAGAGTTTTATGGTTTCATGACTTACATTCAGGTCTTTGATCCACCTTGAGTTTCCCTTTGTGTATGGTGTTAGACAGTAGTCCAATTTCATTCTCTTACATGTAGCTGTCCAGTTTTTCCAACACCAGCTGCTGAAGAGGCCATCATCTCCCGAATGTATACCCAAGGCTCCCTTATCAAATATTAATTGACTGTATGTGTTTGGGTTGATGTTTGGATTTTCTATTCTATTCCACTGATCTGTGGGTCTGTTTTTGTGCCAATACCAAATTGTCTTGATTACTGTGGCTTTGTAGTAGAGCTTAAAGTCAGGGAGCGTAATTCCCCGTTTTATTCCTCCTTCTCAGGATTGCTTTGGCTATTCAGGGTCTTTTGTGGGGCCATATGCATTTTAGAATTATTTGTTCCAGTTCATTGAAGAAAGCTGTTGGTAGTTTGATAGGGATTGCATTGAATCTGTAGATTGCTTTGGGTAGTATAGCCATTTTGACAATATTTATTCTTCCTAGCCAAGAGCATGGGATGCATTTCCATTTGTCAGTGTCCTCTTTAATTTCTCTTAGGAATGTCGTGTAGTTTTCAGGGTACAGGTCTTTCACTTCCTTTGTTAGGTTTATTCCTAGGTATTTTATTCTTTTTGATGCAATTGTGAATGGAATTGTTTTTCTGATTTCTCTTTCTGTTAGTTCATCATTAGTGTATAGGAAAGCAACAGATTTCTGTGTGTTAATTTTGTATCCTGCAACTTTGCTGACTTCAGATATTAGTTCTAGTAGTTTTGGAGTGGAGTCTTTAGGGTTTTTTATGTACAATATCATGTCATCTGCAAATAGTGACAATTTGACTTCTTCTTTACCAATCTGGATGCCTTGTATGTCTTTGTTTTCTCTGATAGCTGTGGCTGGAACCTCCAGTAGTATGTTGAATAACAGTGGAGAGAGTGGGCATCCTTGTCTTGTTCCTGATCTTGGATGAAAAGCCTTCAGCTTCTCACCATTAAGTATGATGTTAGCTGTGGGTTTGTCATATATGGCCTTTATGATGTTGAGGTACTTGCCATCTATACCCATTTTGTTGAGAGTTTTAATCATGAATGGATGCTGAATCTTGTCAAATGCTTTTTCAGCATCTATGGAGATGATCATGTGGTTTTTGTTCTTCTTTTTGTTGATGTGGTGGATGATGTTGATGGATTTTTGAATGTTGTTACATCCTTGCATCCCTGGGATGAATCCCTCTTGATCATGGTGTATGACCCTCTTGATGTATTTTTGAATTCGGTTTGCTAATATTTTGTTGAGTATTTTGGCATCTATGTTCATCAGGGATATTGGTCTGTAATTTGCTGCTATGGTGTGGTCTTTGCCCGGTTTTGGTATTAGAGTGATGCTGGCTTCATAGAATGAGTTTGGAAATATACCCTCCTCTTCTATTTCTTGGAAAACGTTAAGGAGAATGGGTGTTATTTCTTCTCTAAATGTTTGGTAGAATTCAGAGGTGAATCCATCTGGTCCGGGGGTTTTGTTCTTGGGTAGTTTTTTGATTACCGATTCAATTTCGTTGCTGGTGATTGGTCTGTTTAGTTTTTCTGTTTCTTGATTGGTCAGTCTTGGAAGATTGTATTTTTCTAAAAAGTTGTCCATTTCTTCTAAGTTTTTCCAGCTTGTTAGCATATAGATTCTCATAATATTCTCTTATATTTCTTTGTATTTCTGTGGGGTCCGACGTGATTTTTCCTTTCTCATTTCAGATTTTGTTTATGTGTGTTGATTCTCTTTTTCTCTTAATGAGTCTGGCTAGGGGTTTATCTATTTTGTTTATTTTTTCAAAGAACCAGCTCTTGGTTTCATTGATTTTTTTTCTACTGTTCTATTCTTCTCAGTTTTATTTATTTCTTCTCTGATCTTTATTATGTCCCTCTTTCTTGTGACTTTGGGCCTCATTTGTTCTTCTTTTTCCAATTTCAGTAATTGTGTCTTTAGACTATTCATTTGGGAATGTTCTTCCTTCTTTAAATAGGCCTGGATTGCAATATACTTTCCTCTTAGAACTGCCTTTGCTGCATCCCTCAGAAGTTGTGGCTTTGTGTTGTTGTTGTCATTATTCTCCATATATTCTTTGATTTCTGTTTTGATTTGGTCGTTAACCCATTGATTAATTAGGAGAATGTTGTTAGTCTCCATGTATTTGTGAGCCTTTTTGGTTTCTTTCTAAAATTTATTTCCAGTTTCATACCTTTGTGATCTGAGAAGTTGGTTGGTAGAATTTCAATATTTTTTAATTTACTGAGGTTCTTTTTGTGGCCTAGTATGTGGTCTATTCTGGAAAATGTTTCATGTGCACTTGAGAAGAATGTGTATCCTGTTGCTTTTGGGTGTAGAGTTCTGTAGATGTCTGTTAGGTCCATCTTTTCTAGTGTGTTCAGTGCTTCTGTGTCTTTAGTTATTCTATGTCTGGTTGATCTGTCCTTTGGAGTGAGTGGTGTGTCGAAGTCTCCTAAAATGAATGCATTGATTTCTATTTCCTCCTTTAATTCTGTTAGTATTTGTTTCACATATGCCGGTGCTCCTGTGTTGGGTGCATGTATATTTATAATGGTTATATCCTCTTGTTAGACTGCTCCCTTTATCATTATGTAATGTCCTTTTTTATCTCTTGCCTCTTTTCGTTTTGAAGTCTATTTTGTCTGATACAAGTACTGCAACACCTGCTTTTTCCTCCTTGTTGTTTACATGAAATATCTTTTTCCATCCCTTCACCTTTAGTCTGTGTATATCTTTGGGTTGAGGTGAGTCTCCTGTAAGCCGCATATAGATGGGTTTTGCTATTTTATCCATTCAGTAACTCTGTGTCTCTTGATTGGTGCATTCAGTCCATTTACATTTAGGGTGATTATCGATAGATATGTACTTATTGCCATTGCTGGCTTTAGATTCGTGGTTACCAAAGGTTCAGGGGTTGCTTCTTAACTGTAACAATCTAACTTAACTTTCTTGTTAAGTTATGTAAACACAGTCTGATGATTATTTCTCTCCCTTCTTATTCTTCCTCTTCCATTCTTTATATACTAGGTGTTTTACTCTTTACTTTAGTTTGTATTTGGATGGTCTGCTTTCTTTGCTATGATTTTATTTTCTCTGGCGACCTCCTTTTAGCCTTAAGAGTGCTTCCGTCTAGACCAGTCCCTTTAAGATATCCTGAAGAGGTGCTTTATGGGAGGAAAATTCCCTCAGCTTTCACTTGTCTGGAAGTTGTTTAATCCTCCCATCATATTTAAATAGTGCTGGATATAATATTCTTGGTTCGAGGCCCTTGTGTTTCATAACGTTAAATATGCCATTCTCTTCTGGCCTGTAAGGTTTTTGTTGAGAAGTCTGATGATAGTCTGATGGGTTTTCCTTTGTAGGTGATCTTTTTTCTCTCACTAGCTGCCTTTAATACTCTGTCCTTATCTTTGATCTTTGCCATTTTAATTAGTATGTGTCTTGGTGTTGTTTTCCTTGGGTCCCTTGTGTTGGGAGATCTGTGGGCTTCCGTGTACTACGAGAGTATTTCCTTCCACAGCATGGGGAAGTTTTCAGCAATTATTTTTTCAAAGAAACTTTGTATCCCTTTTTCTTTCTCTTCTTCCTCTGGTACTCCTATAATGCGAATATTGTTCCATTTGGATTGGTCACACAGTTCTCTTAAAATTCCTTCATTCCTAGGATCCTTTTATCTCTCTCTGCCTCAGCTTCTCTGTATTCCTGTTCTCTGCTTTCTGTTCCATTAACACTCTCTTGCATCTCGTTCAGCCTGCTGCTAAGCCCATCGATCGCTTGTCTCATCTCTGCATTATCTTTCCTCACTTCCCTCACTTCCTCCCTTTGTTCTTGCATATTTCTCTGTAGATCCATCAGTATGGTTATGACTTTTATTCTGAATTCTTTTTCAGGAAGATTGTGCATGTCCATCCCATCAGGCTTCCTCTCTGGGGTAGTCTGTTCTGGGGTTGTCTGGGTAAGTTTTGTTTGTACCATATTTCTCTGTCTTTTCATGGTGATAGAAGTGGTCAGAAAAAGAAAAAAAGAAAGGGAAGATAGAGAAAAAAAAGAAAAAATATCCCTGCCGGGTGTAGTTTCTGTGACGATAGTGTAGGTGGCGCTGCTGCTCCACTATTCCGCAGCCCCGCCTCTCTGCCGGGCCCTTTGTGACTCTGGCTGGGGAGGGAACGAATGGGAGGCTGCTGATTTCTGTGGGAAGTCTCTGTGCTACTGCTTTTCCCAGCCACAGTCCAAGGGGACCGAAATTCCCCAGGACTCCCAGCCTGCTTGGCTGAGTGCACTGGGACTATCCTGCTTCTCCATTGGGCCCCTGTCTCGTTAAGACCCCTAAAAATGCATGCTTTTCTTTTGTCCTGGGGAATCAGCTGGGTGGACGTGCCATCTTTGAATCTGCACCTCCGTCTCTCCAATCTCCGATAATACCCCGTGAAGTGTGTCAGTGCTCTCGGCGCAGATCACCAGGAGTGATTATTCAGTGGGTCTGTTCTTCCACTCTCTCCCTGCTCTGAATCCTCTCCTCCCCCCGGTGTGCTGGGGTGGGGGAGTGCTCGGGTCCTGCCGGGTCCCGGCTCCGTAACTTTCCCACCTCGCAGGGTGCCGGGTCCTCTCAGGTGTAGCTGCAGACTGGTATCGTCCTATATCTTCTGGTGTCTCTTTTAGGAATAGTTGTATTTGCTGTATTTTCATAAATATATTTGGTTTTAGGAGGAGATTTCTGCTGCCCTTTGCACGCCATCTTCCTGGAAGTCCAAGAATGGAATTTCTTAATTTGTTCCCAATCTTAGGGAGAAACCACTCAGTCTTTAAACATTAAGTATAATATCAGCTATAAGGTTTTTAAAGTAGAAGTCCTTTCTCAGTTCATGAGATCTGTAGTAATGTCCTCTTCTATTCCTAGGTCATGAGATTTTTTTAAATCAAGGAGAGATGCTGACTTATCAAATGCTTTTTCTACATCCATTAGTATTATCATATAGCTTTCTTCATTACTCTCTTTATATGATAGATTTTATTAATTGATTTTCTAATGCTGAACCAGTCTTGCATTCTCAGGATAACTACCACTTAGTCATGATGTATAATCTTTTTAATATAATTCTGGACTTATTTTGCTAATATTTTATTGAAGATTTTCCTGTCTCTCTTCACGAGGGATATTGGACTGCAGATGTTTTTGTTCTTGTATGTCTTCAGGTTTTGGTATCAGGGTAATGCTGGCCTCTAATGACTTGCTATTAGAGAATTTTAAATCATATGTTAAGTGTGATAATGGTGTTTCAATGTTTTAAAAATTTAATATTTTTAAATTAATAAATTTATAGATAAAATTATATAATTTTTGGTATTTACTTCAAAATAATTTTTGTAGTTGGTGAAAGTAGGTGGGGATATAAATATAGTAAGACTGTCCGTGAAATGATAATTGTCAAAGCTATACACTGGACACATGGATTTTATTACTCTTTTTTTGTATATATTTGACATTTTCAATACAAAAGGTTTAAAAACTAAACAAATGGTGCTAGAACTATTGGTTATTTACATGGGAAATTGAGTTCCTACATGATACCATACACACAGTTCAATTCCAGGTGGATAAATTTGTCCACCTGGAATATACAAGATTCAGTTATGTTAAAATTAAGAATTTCTATTCATCAGAAGATAAGCAGAAGAAAATAATAAATTAGAGCAGAAATCAAAAAGATTTAAAAAGGAAAATCAATGAATAAACTAAGGAAACCAAAAGCTGTTTCTTTGAAAATATCAGTAGAATTGAAAAGCATCTAGCATGTCTAAGAGAAAAAGAGAAGGCACAAATTAATATTAGAACTGAAAGAGGAGACATTATTACAGATCTCATAGGCATTAAAATAATAAAGGAATACTTTGAATATGCCAACAAATTTGATAATTAGATAAAATGGACCAATTCCTTGAAAGATGCAATCTGACAAAACCCACACAAGAAAAACTACAATTTGAATAGGCCTATATCTGTTAAAGAAATTGAGTTAATAATGAGTAACATTCCAAAAGAGAAAGCACCAGAGCCAAATGGGTTCATTGCAAGATTCTACCAACCCCTTAAGGAAGACATTACACCAGTTCTCCACAATCTCTTTCAAAAGGTATAAACAGAAGATTTCCTGACCCATTCTATAAGGTTAGCATCCTAAACCCAAACCAGACAAAAGACAAGAAAACTACAGATGAATATCTCTCATGAACATAGATGCAAAAATCCTCAATAATAAAATATTAAAAAATCAAATCCAACAGTTATATACAAAAAGAATTGTACGTTACCAAGTAAGAGTTATTGCAAGTATGAAAGGTAGTTCAACATTCAAAAATCAATGCAAGAACAATTAGAAGTTCCGGGAAGATGGCAGCGTGAGCAGGGCGGAGGAAATCTCCTCCCAAAACCATATATACTTATGAAAATAAAACAAATACAACTATTCCTAAAAGAGACCACAACATACAGGACAGCACCCAGCCTGCATCTACACTTGACAGGACTCGGCACCCCGCGAGGTGGGTAAGATATGGAGCTGCGTCCCAGCAGGACCCGAGCACTCCCCAACCCCAGCGCACCAGCAGGAGGAGAGGATTCAGAGCTGGCAGTGTAAGTACAGGCCCGCGAAATAACCAGCGCTGGGGATCTGCGCCAGGCGCACTGACACACATCATGTGGTGTATCGGAGATTGGAGAGACAGAGGGTGCAGGATCTGAGCCGGGGAACGCACCGGGTCCTCAGAGACGTATCCCTGGGACAAAAGAAAAGTGCGTGCATTTTTTAGCGGTCTTAAAGAGATAGGGGCCCAACAGAGGAGCAGGATCGCCTCAGCACACTCAGCCCAGCAGGCTGTAAGTCGTGGGGAATTTCGGACACCTTGGTTGGAGACTGGGAAAAAGTGGCCACTCTCAGACTTCCCACAGTGATCAGAGCCTCCCATTCGCTCGCACCCCGGCCAGAGCTACAAAGGGCCCTGCAGAGCGGTGCAGCTGCACTGCGGAATAGCGGAGCAACAGCGCCACCTACAGCATCCTCACAGAATCTACTCCCGGCAGGTGTCGTTTGGGGGGGTTTTTTGGTGTTTTTTTTTTCTCTTTTCTTTTCTTTTCCTTCTTTTCTTTCTCTTTTAACATCTTAAAGAGCCCAGCTGACATACGTGGCACCTACCAGCGACCACTTTTTTCACCATGAAGAGGCACAGGAATATGGTACAAACAAAGCTTATCCAGACCCAGACACCAGAGAGGGAGTCTGAAGGGATGGAAATGCACAATCTTCCTGAAAAAGAATTCAGAATAAAAGTCATAACCATACTGATGGATCTACAGAGAAATATGCAAGAGCTGAGAGAGGAAGTGAGGAAACTCAGAAAAGACAATGCAGAAATGAGACAAGTGATCGACGGGCTTAGCAGCAGACTGAACGAGATGCAAGAGACTGTTAATGGAACAGAAAGCAGAGAACAGGAACACAGAGAAGCCGAGGCAGAGAAAGATAAAAGGATCTCTAGGAATGAAAGAATATTAAGAGACCTGTGTGACCAATCCAAATGGAACAATATTCGCATTATAGGAGTACCAGAGGAAGAAGAGAAAGAAAAAGGGATACAAAGTTTCTTTGAAAAAATAATTGCTGAAAACTTCCCCATGCTGTGGAAGGAAATACTCTCGCAGTACACGGAAGCCCACAGATCTCCCAACACAAGGGACCCAAGGAAAACAACACCAAGACACATACTAATTAAAATGGCAAAGATCAAAGATAAGGACAGAGTATTAAAGGCAGCTAGAGAGAGAAAAAAGATCACCTACAAAGGAAAACCCATCAGACTATCTTCAGACTTCTCAACAGAAACCTTACAGGCCAGAAGAGAATGGCATATTTAACGTTATGAAACACAAGGGCCTCGAACCAAGAATATTATATCCAGCACTATTATTTAAATATGATGGGAGGATTAAACAACTTCCAGACAAGTGAAAGCTGAGGGAATTTTCCTCCCATAAACCACCTCTTCAGGATATCTTAAAGGGACTGGTCTAGACGGAAGCACTCCTAAGGCTAAAAGGAGGTCGCCAGAGAAAATAAAATCATAGCAAAGAAAGCAGACCATCCAAATACAAACTAAAGGCAAAGAGTAAAACAGTATATAAAGAATGGAAGAGGAAGAATAAGAAGGGAGAGAAATAATCATCAGACTGTGTTTACATAACTTAACAAGAAAGTTAAGTTAGACTGTTAGATAGTTAAGAAGCAACCCCTGAACCTTTGGTAACCACGAATCTAAAGCCAGCAATGGCAATAAGTACATATCTATCGATAATCACCCTAAATGTAAATGGACTGAATGCACCAATCAAAAGACACAGAGTAACAGAATGGATAAAAAAGCAAGACCCATCTATATGCTGCTTACAAGAGACTCACCTCAACCCAAAGATATACACAGACTAAAAGTGAAGGGATGGAAAAAGATATTTCATGCAAACAAGGAGAAAAAAGCAGGTGTCGCAGTACTTGTATCAGAAAAAATAAGACTTCAAAACGAAGAAAGTAGCAAGAGATAAAGAAGGACATTACATAATGATAAAGGGGTCAGTCCAACAAGAGGATATAACCATTATAAATATACATGCACCCAACACAGGAGCACCGGCATATGTGAAACAAATACTAACAGAATTAAAGGAGGAAATAGACAGCAATGCATTCATTTTAGGAGACTTCGACACACCACTCACTCCAAAGGACAGATCAACCAGTCATAGAATAACTAAAGACACAGAGGCACTGAACACACTAGAACAGATGGACCTAACAGACATCTACAGAACTCTACACCCAAAAGCAACAGGATACACATTCTTCTCAAGTGCACATGAAACATTTTCCAGAATAGACCACATACTAGGCCACAAAAAGAACCTCAGTAAATTCAAAAATATTGCAATTCTACCAACCAACTTCTCAGAGCACAAAGGTATAAAACTAGAAATAAATTTTAGAAAGAAACCAAAAAGGCTCACAAATACATGGAGACTTAACACTATTCTCCTAATTAATCAATGGGTTAACGACCAAATCAAAACAGAAATCAAAGACTATATGGAGAATAATGACAACAACAACACAAAGCCACAACTTCTGAGGGATGCAGCAAAGGCAGTTCTAAGAGGAAAGTATATTGCAATCCAGGCCTATTTAAAGAAGGAAGAACATTCCCGAATGAATAGTCTAAAGACACAATTACTGAAATTGGAAAAAGAAGAACAAATGAGGCCCAAAGTCACCAGAAAGAGGGACATGATAAAGATCAGAGAAGAAATAATTAAAATTGAGAAGAATAAAACAATAGAAAAAAATCAATGAAACCAACAGCTGGTTCTTTGAAATAATAAACAAAATAGATAAACCCCTAGCCAGACTCATTAAGAGAAAAAGAGAATCTACACACATAAACAGAATCAGAAATGAGAAAGGAAAAATCATGTCGGACCCACAGAAATACAAAGAATTATAAGAGAATATTATGAGAATCTATATGCTAACAAGCTGGAAAACATAGAAGAAATGGACAACTTCTTAGAAAAATACAACCTTCCAAGACTGACCAAACAAAAAACAGAAAAACTAAACAGACCAATCACCAGCAACGAAATTGAATCGGTAATCAAAAAACTACCCAAGAACAAAACCCCCGGACCAGATGGATTCACCTCTGAAATCTACCAGACATATAGAGAAGAAATAACACCCATTCTCCTTAAAGTTTTCCAAAAAATAGAAGAGGAGGAAATACTCCCAAACTCATTCTATGAAGCCAGCATCACTCTAATACCAAAACTGGGCAAAGACCTCACCAAAAAAGAAAATTACAGACCAATATCCCTGATGAACCTGGATGCAAAAATACTCAACAAAATATTAGCAAACTGAATTCAGAAATACATCAAGAGGATCATACACCATGATCAAGTGGGATTCATCCCAGGGATGCAAGGATGGCACAACATTCGAAAATCCATCAACATCATCCACCACATCAACAAAAAGAAGAACAAAAACCACATGATCATCTCGATAGATGCAGAAAAAGCATTTGACACAATTCAGTATACATTCATGATTAAAACTCTCAACAAAATGGGTATAGAGAGCAAATACCTCAACATCATAAAGGCCATATATGACAAACCCACAGCTAACATCATACTTAACAGCGAGAAACTGAAAGCTTTTCATCTAAGATCAGGAACAAGACAGGGATATCCACTCCCTCCACTGTTATTCAACATAGTACTGGAGGTCCTAGCCACGGCAATCAGAGAAAACAAAGACATACAAGGCATCCAGATTGGTAAAGAAGAAGTCAAATTGTCACTATTTGCAGATGACATGATTTTGTACATAAAAAATCCTAAAGACTCAAGCCCAAAACTACTAGAACTAATCTCTGAATTCAGCAAAGTTGCAGGATACAAAATTAACACACAGAAATCTGTTGCATTCCTATACACTAACGATGAACTAACAGAAAGAGAAATCAGAAAAACAATTCCATTCACAATTGCATCAAAAAGAATAAAATACCTAGGAATAAACCTAACGAAGGAAGTGAAAGACCTATTCTCTGAAAACTACAAGACACTCCTAAGAGAAATTAAAGAGGACACTACTAACAAATGGAAATGCATCCCATGCTCTTGGCTAGGAAGAATAAATATTGTAAAAATGGCTATACTACCTAAAGCAATCTACAGATTCAACGCAATCCCTATCAAAATACCAACAGCTTTCTTCAATGAACTGGAGCAAATAATTCTAAAATTCATATGGAGCCACACAAGACCCCAAATAGCCAAAGCAATCCTGAGAAGGAGGAATAAATCCGAGGGAATTACGCTCCCTGACTTCAAGCTCTACTACAAAGCCACAGTATTCAAGACAATTTGGTATTGGCACAAAAACCGACCCACACACCAGTGGAACAGAATAATAAATCCAAACATGAACCCAAACATATACAGTCAATTAATATTTGATAAAGGAGCCTTGGATATACAATGGGGAGATGACAGCCTCTTCAGCAGCTGGTGTTGGCAAAACTGGACAGCTACATGTAAGAGAATGAAACTGGACTACTATCTAGCCCCATACACAAAGGTAAACTCAACATGGATCAAAGACCTGAATGTAAGTCATGGAAACCATAAAACTCTTAGAAAAAAGCACAGGCAAAAATCTCTTGGACATAAACATGAATGACTTCTTCATGAACATATTCTCCCCGGGCAAGGGAAACAAAAGCAAAAATGAACAAGTGGGACTATATCAAGTTGAAAAGCTTCTGCACAGCAAAGGACACCATCAGTAGAACAAAAAGAGATCCTACACTATGGGAGAACATATTCATAAATGATGTATCCGATAAGGGGTTGACATCCAAAATATATAAAGAACTCATGCACCTCAACGAACAAAAAGCAAATAATCCAATTAAGAAATTGGCAGAGGACATGAATAGACACTTCTCCAAAGAAGAAATTCAGATGGCCAACAGGCACATGAAAAGATGCTCCACATCGCTAATCATCAGAGAAATGCACATTAAAACCACAATGAGATATCACCTCTCACCAGTGAGGATGACCAACATCCAAAACACAAACAACAACAAATGTTGGCGAGGATGTGGAGAAAAGAGAACCCTCCTACACTGCTGGTGGGAATGCAAATTAGTTCACCCATTGTGGAAAGCAGTATGGAGGTTCCTCAAAAACTCAAAATAGAAATAGCATTTGACCTAGGAATCCCACTCCTAGGAATTTACCCTCAGAATGCAGCAGCCCAAGTTGAAAAAGACATATGCACCCCTATGTTTATCACAGCACTATTTACAATAGCCAAGAAATGGAAGCAACCTAAGTGTCCATCAGTAGATGAATGGATAAAGAAGAGGTGGTACATATACACAATGGAATATTATTCAACCATAAGAAGAAAACAAATCCTACCATTTGCAACAACATGGATGGAGCTAGAGGGTATTTATGCTCAGTGAAATAAGCCAAGTCGAATAAGACAAGTATCAAATGATTTCACTCATATGTGGAGTATAAGGACAAAGAAAAAAACTGAAGTTGTGAACAAAACAGCAGCAGACTCACAGAACCCAAGAACAGACTAATAGTTACCAAAAGGAAAGGGACTGGGGCAGATGGGTGGGAAGGGAGGGTTAAGGGGGGAAAAGGGGCATTACGACTAGCCAATGTAATGTTGGGGGGGGCACGAGGAGGTCTGTACAACTCAGAGAAGACAAGTAGTGGTTCTGTGGCATCTCACTACGCTGATGGACAGTGATTGTAATGGGGTTGGGGGTGAACCAGATCAAGGGGGTAGTTTAATAATCATAATATTGCACATGTAATTGTAGATTAATGATATCAAAATAAATTATTTAAAAAATCAATGCAACCCACCACAATGGCCTAAAGAAGAAAAGTCACACAATCATATTGATACAGAAAAAGCATTTGACAAAATCTAACACCCATGTATGATTTTTTAAAAAATGTCAGTAAACAAGGCATAAAGGGGAACTTCCACAATTAGATAAATATCTACAAGAATCCTACAAGTAACATCACACTGGTTAGAAATTCAAAGCTTTTCCACTAAACTGAGAAACAAGGCAAGCTATCCCCTCTCACTACTGCTTTTCAACATTATATTGTAAGTTCTAGCTAATGCAATAAGACAAGAAAAGGAAATAAAAGGTGTACAGGTTGGAAAGGAAGAAATAAAATTATCTTTGTTCACAGATGACACGATCATCTGTGTACAAAACACAAAAGATTGTAAAAGGGAATTCCTGAAACTCAATAAATGATTATAGTAGGGTTGAAGGATACAACATTAATAAAAGTCAATTGTTTTCATATACACCAGCAATGAACAATTGGAATTTTAAATAAAAAAATACAAGACCATTATATATTAACAACTCCCAAAAATGAAGTACTTAGGTAGAAATCTAACAAAATATGTATAAGATCTATATGAGTAAAATGATAAAACTCTGATCAAAGAAACAAGTAAATAAAAGGAGAGGTCGTCTATATTAGTGGCTAGAAAGACAATATTGCCAAGATGGCAGTTCTTACCAACTTAGTCTACAGATTTAATGCAAGCCCAAATAAAATCCCAGCAAAATACACTGTGGATATCAGCAAAGTTATTCTAAAGGTTAAAAAGAGAGGGAAAAGTTCCAGGATAGACAATACAGTATTGAAGGAGAGCAAAGTTGGAAGATTGACAGTACCCAACCTCAAAACATACCATAAAGCTACAGTAATGAAGACAGGGTGGTATTGGCAAAAGAACAGATAGGTCAGTGGAACAGAACAGAGAGCACAGATGCAGACACACATACATACATGTAGTCAACTGATGTTCAACAAATGAGCAAAGGCAACACAGTCTTTTCAACAAATGATGCTGGAACGATTGTACATCCATATGAAAAAAAATGAATCTAGACACAGACTTTACATACCTCATAAAAATTAACTCAGACTGGATCACAGATCTAAATGTAAAACACAAAAGTATAAAACTTTACAAAATAATATAGAAAATCTAGATGACCTTGGTCTTGGCAATGAGTTTATAGATGCAACCCTGAAATTATGATCCATAAAAGAATGAACTGGTAAGCTGAATTTCACCAAAATTTAAGTTTTCTGCTCGGTGAAGGTCAATGTGAAGACAATGGAAAGACAAGTCACAGGCTGGGAGAAATTATTTGCCAAAGAGATCTGATAAAGGACTGTTATCCAAAATACACGAAGAACTCTTAAAACTCAATAATGAAAACACAAATAACCTGATTTTAAAAATGGCCCAAAAGACCTTAAAAGAGATCTCATTAAAGATCTCACATATACAAATGGCAAAAAAAAAAACTATGAAAAGATGCTCCACATCACATGTCATAGAGAAATTCAAATCAAAATGAGATACCACTATACACCTATTAGAATGGCCAAAATCCAGAACAATGGTAACAACACCAAATGCTAGCCAGGTATGCTACAACAGAAACTTATTTATTGCTGGGAGGAATGCAAAAAAAAAAGCAGTACAGCCAGTTTGGAAAACAGCTTGACAGTTTCTTACAAAACTAAATGTACTGGGGAGGATGGGTGGGAAGGGAGGGGCAAGGGGGAAGAAGGGACATTACGATTAGCAGATGTAATGTTCGGGGGGCACGGGGAGGGCTGTACAACCCAGAGAGGGCAAGTAGTGACTCTATGGCATCTCACTACCCTGATGGGCAGTGACTGCAATGGGGTTGGGTGGGGGTGGAAACCTGATGAAGGGGGTAGTGTAATCACCATAATATTACTCATTTAATTGTAGATTAATGATATCAAAATAAACTATAAAAAAAACTAAATGTACTCTTGTCACAAGATCCAGCAACTGCACACCTTTGGGTATTTTCCCAAAGGAGCTGAAAACATATTCACACAAAAGCCTGCACACGGATGTTTACAGCAGCTTTATTCATGATTGCCAAAACTTGGAAGCAACCAAGATATCCTCAAACAGGTAAATGGATAAATAAACGGAGGTACATCCAGACAATGGAATAGCGAGCACTAAAAAGAAGCTATCAAGCCATGAAAAGATATGCAGGAACATTAAATGCATATTACTAAGTGGAAGAAGCCAATCTGAACAAGGTTACATAACTGTGTGATACAGCTTATGACATTCTAGAAAAGGCAAAACTATGCTTGGTGGCTGCCAGTTAAGGACATCAATACAACAAAGATAAATTACCCAAATGGGTACTTAATATAATTACTGAATGTCCCCTAAATATATGAAGATATATTTCCTAAAATATTCCCTTAAAGATATGAAAGATATACAAATACACAAACTCATTCAAAATCAGGAAAATGCAGATTGAAACCATGAGTTCTCAATGCATACCCACAGACTTGCAAAAAATTACAAAGCATCGGTGATAATATGAACAATGCGAACACCACTGCTCATTAGAGCATACTGATAAAACATTTCAGAAAACAATATGACATATAATAAGGTGATGCTATAAATTCTCTATAAGCCAGCAATCCCAACCTGGTATATAATCCAGAGAAACTCATGCTTATATGCATAATACTAGATGTAATAGCAAAAATCTGGAAACAATTCAAATGTCCATCAATAATAGATTCCAATGTTGATAAATACGTAGTCACACCGTGTGTAAGTAAAAATGCATGAATTACAGATATAGATAACTACATGAATGAAAATCAAGAACCTAATACTGGATTAAACAAAGCTAGCTGCAAAACAGGATCTGGGAAGAGAGGCATAGGAAGATCCTGAACTTGCCACCTCCCACAGCCCCACCAAATCTACAGCTACATATGGATCATTCCCCTCTGATGAAACAGATCTAAAAACTTGATGAACTGCTCTCAACAACAAAGGATGAAAGAACCACTGAAATAGTAGAAGAGACAGAGGCATGATCTCTAAAAAAGACAGCTTTGTACTGTCTCCTTAGTTTTTCCCTTTCTAGGGGATATAATACACTGTGATCTCACCAGACAGGCACTTCTCCCTGAGGGACAAGGAGCTGCTGCACCGTATCAGGTACCCCAGCCCCTAGGATCTGCGCCAGAGAGATGAGCCCCCAGAAGGTCTGGATTGGGAAGCCAACGGGACTGATATCTGGGGATCCCAAATGCCATAGGAACCTGAGATTCCCCTCTTGGAGGGCTGGTGTGCAGTCTTGTTGGAGACCAACTAAAAGGCAGCAGTTTGAACAAAGCCTAGCATGCCCCACAAACAGAAGGAATGGCATCAGCATGGAGGTCCTCCCTGAGGAGGAAGGGTTTCAAGCCCCACACTGGGCAACCCCCACCCTGGGGATCTACAGCAGGAAGACAAGACCCTGCAACATCTAGCTTAGAAATCCAGCGGGGCCTAACAAAGGGAACTGTGAAAAACAGCTGGGCTTACTTCTGGAAGAACCAGAGAGTTACAGTAAACCAAGGGCCCTTTGCTTGTAAAGAGCCCTCACACAGCTTCACTGACCCTGAGACCAAGCACAGAGGCTGCAGTTTGAAAAGTGCCTGGGCCATACTTGTGTAAGATTCACTAAGTTTAGAGTGTGGGCTAGAGGGGCAGGGATCTTTAAGAACTTTCTCAGGGAACAGAAATGCTGATGAACACCATTTCTTTTGCCCTCGTCCAGCCTAGCTGGCCCAACACTGACAGGTATCAGTTCTGACACCTTCCAGCTACATTGCTAGCACCACTTGCCCTACCTTGTATTCCACTGTGGACCTTCCCAGCCCAACCCACCTGCCCCAGCAACATCTGCAAATGACATGTCTAACAAGGGGTTAATATCCACTACAAAAAAAGCAAAGAATCCAATTTTAAAATGGGCAGAGGACCTGAATAGACACTTCTCCAAAAAAGACATACAGATGGTCAACAGGCACATGAAAATATGCTCCACATCACTAATCCGCAGGGAACTGCAAATCAAAAGCACAATAAGATAACACCTCACCTGTCAGAACGGCTAATATCAGACAAGGAATCACAAGTGTTAGTGAGAATGTGGAGAAAAGAGAGCCCTTGTGCACTGTTGGTGGGAATGTTAATTGGTGCAGCCACAGCGGAAAACTGGGGGGGGTTCTCCAAAAAACAACCATATAATCCAGCAATCCCATTCTGGGTATTTTCTGAAGAAAATAACAACACAATTCAAAAAGATATATGCACCCCTATGTTCATTGCAGTATTACTCAGAATAACCAAGATACAGATGCGACTGAAGTACCCACTAACAGATAAAGATGTGGTATGTGTACACCATGGAGCATTACTCAGCTATAAAAGGGAATGAAATTTTGCCATTTTAGCCAACATGGATGGACCTAGAGAATATTATGCTAAGTTAAATATGTCAGACAGAGAAAGGCAAATACCGTATGATTTCACTTAGTGGAATCTAAAAAGCAAAACAATTGAACAAACAAAACAGGAAGACTCAGAAATACACAGAACAAGCTAGTGGTTAACAGAGGGAGGGGGATGGGAGGATGGGTAAAATAAGAGAATCAAGAGGTACAAATTTCCAGTTACAAAATAAATAGGTCATGGAATACAAAGTACAGCATGGGGAATATAGTCAATAATATTGTAATAACTTTGTATGGTGACAGACGGTAACTATACTTATTGTGGTGAGAATCTGTGATGAATATTAATGTTAAATCACAACGTGGTACACCCAAAACTTATATAACATTGTACGTCAACTATACTTCAATTTTTAAAAATCCAAAACAAACACAAAGCTAGCTGCAAAAGAAAATTCTCTGTTTGATTCAACTTATATAAAGTTCAAAAACATGCAAAACTGAGTAATATATTGTTTGGATCTGTCCAATAGAACGCTCTGCAATTATGCAAATATTCTATAACTTTGCTGTCCAGCATGGTCATCACAAGCTACATGTGGCTGTTGAACATTTAAAATATGGCTAACGTTACTGAGAAACTGAACTTTTATTCAATTGAAAGTTAAACTTAAATTGTCACCCATGGCTAGTTGCTACCATATTGTACAGCCAGGATTATAAAGAGAATCAATTAAATAACAAATACAAAATGCAGAATATTGTTTACTTCTAAGGGAAAGTGAAAGGGATAGAATCAGGGAGGGGTGCAAAGAGGATTTCAAATGCAACAATAATGTTCTTTTTCTTAAATGGGTATCCTTGTATTTTCATTCTTTAACTCCTACACAAACTGCACCATAACCTTTCATGTGGATGAAACACTTGACAAAACAGAAACAGTGAATGAGGTGGGTGGAATGTGGATGTTTACATTGTTATTATTGTTTAAAGTCTACATAATGAAAAAAATTCTTTAAAGATTCCTAGCACTAACTTAGATGTGTCCCAAGTGGAGCAGGGAACAACTGGGAAGAATAAAACCACCCCCAACTCCAGACCCTGTCAACCTCGCCCTGCCATACGCCCCTGGCCACCCCAGGCACCACATAATGCCCCCATTCTTCTTCAGGGGTAGGAGAAACAAGATGTATTCTCTGCTGCTTCAACTTAGTGGTTTAAAAAAAAAGTGTTATTTCACAATTTCTGTGGGTCAGGAATCTTGAGTGTGATTTAGCAGAGCACCTTTGGGTTAAGGTCTCTGGGGGGGGGGGTTGTGGTTAAGGGTGTTAGCCAGAACTGTGGTCTCATCTGAAGAACTGTCTGGGGGAAGATCTGTTGCCCAGCTCACTCATGTGATGTGGTATGACTGGGTTCTTCGTGGGCCATTAGACTGAGGACTTCAGATCCTCACGGCCTGCTGCTAGAGGCCACGCCACAGGGACACAGAGCCGCTCACAATGTGGCAGCCAGCTTCTGTTCTCTAGCAAGAGAGCTTGAGAAAACAGTCAAGGCAGAAGTCACAATCTTTTTATAACTTAATCTTGGAAGTGACAGCCCATCACCTCTGTCACTTTCTGTTCGCTAGAAGTGTGTCACTAAATCCAGCCCAAGCTAAAGGGGAGGAGACTCAACAAAGGTTCACACCTTACCAGGAGGCAGGGCTAATTAGAGGCCATTTCGGAGACTGCCTACCACACCAGAGGATATTTGTCTGCTGGTGGGAATGATCCCACAAAGAAAGGAAGTGACAGTGCAGGAGAGAAGAGTGAAGACCTAGAAAAAGCAGAGGAAAGCCAACCATTGAACCTTTGCATTTACTGACCCACTGCATTTTTCATTGTCCTTTTGTGACTTGGGTGCATGCACTTGTTTTTCAACAGTTGTATAATAAAAGAAATCTGTTAAATCTGCTATGTCATAGCAAGACCTGTCATCTTGGCCAGTTTAAAAAGCCAATCTGATCACACCCTAACACACAGAAACACCCCCAAACTATTCCGCCCCCCCACCCCTTTTAAGCATTATCTTCCACTAAACTTTCAGGGAACAGTGTCTTTGTTTCTTGTCTGCCCCTGGGTCACGTCCTGCTGAAACTTGTTTCTCTAATATCACCTGCCTCCCACCCACTGATTTCAGCATAGCCCTGAGCTTCTGTTCCCTTTCCCATCTGGTACCACCTGCAAGCCCCAGTTAATAGCCTCCTTTGATTTAACGCTGCATACCACGACAACCTCAGAGGGATGATAGGTGAAGGCGGCTGTCCTTCAGCTGGCCCCTACGTTAATCCTCTACCACGTGACCAGCCTCCCGGGCTACTACAGCCCACACTGGCCCCTTGCTACTAAAGGCATGGGGTTAACAGAGGCAAGCTTGGGCACAGCTCAAGAGAGCAAGGATGAAACAATTTAAATGGAACAGGAGACATCATTGTTCCTTAAAAACCCTGGGTCGACCCAGCTCACTGACACTCTCACAGACATCTCTGAGGCTCAGGCCTGGTTGATGCCACCTTGTTGGGCTTCCTGCTCCTTTCCTTCCTCCTTCTTCCCCAGCTTCCTTTGCATACTGAAAAATTCCTCTTCACTATGCTGAGCAGTCAGGGCTCTTCCCCAGCTGCATGAAGCAGGCTCCACAAGAGCCATCTTAAATGGCTCTTCTAAAGGGAAGAAGAGCCATCTATGTTGATTCTGAACTCAAAGCAGATTCAAGTCAAATACAAAACCAGGAAGAAGGCTTCGATTTAGCTTTTTCTCTACCATATCTTGATAAAAATTTTAAGGCATGGTTTCTCTCTTCAGTCTCCATTAGATAACAGAAAACAGTAAAAATAATAAAATTATATACACACATATTGATTATTATTGTGTTAGCTAATTTTATGTGTCAACTTAACTGGGCAAAGGCTGGTAACACATTCTTTCTAGGTGTGCCTGTGAGGGTGTTTCCGGAAGAGATTAGCATTTGAACTAGCAGACTGAGCAAATTGGGCAGGTGTCATCCAACGCAATCCCCTAAAGGCCCAAATAGAACAAAAAAGAGGAGGAAGAGCAAATTCTCCCTCTTTCTTCTTGAGCTGGGGCAGCCATCTCTCCTGCCCTCGCACATCAGAGCTCCTGGTTCTTGAGCCTTTGGATTGGGACTGAATTACACCACTGGATTTTCTAGATCTCCAGCTTATGTATGGCACATCCTGGGACTTCTCTACCTCCACTGCATAAGCTAATTCCCATAATCTCCCTTTCGATACCTCTATATATCCAACTGGTTTTGTTTCTCTAAAGAAACAAGCATGGATACATACCCATGCCTCTGTCTTTGCCCAGCCTGTCCTCACTACATCTCCTTCCGCTTCTTGAGCTACAGTCTAGGCCCCGTTCACATCCCGCTCCTGCAAGTAGCCTTCCCGGATTGTTAGGCAGGAAAATAGATATGAGCTGAGTAGAAAGAGAATAGGTCAGTAAAGCCCACTAGAAAGGATTTAGTTAACCAGTTAAAACTAGAAAGCCAGGAAAAGCTCAGAGTTCATCAGTTAAGTCTCAAAAGGTTAGGAGCAACTTGGCCTTAATGTTTGAATATTCCCCAGTCAAAGAGAAGTATCTCAGCATAACCGATGTCTTCACTGTGTCAATTAGATCATGCCGCTGTAAAATTTACTTCAGCCTGTTAAAAGGCCCAGCTATAAACAGCATAATAAAGACAGGAAGATTCCACCTTAAAGCCAAAATTGAATTTTAAAAAATCCAGCAAGTTAAGAAGATTCTTAACATACTGTTTAGCAAACAGACAATAACTCGACCCACCCTGGGGGCAGGGCAGGTGGTCTTAAGTGATATGCTCCCAGACCAGGAAGCTGCTATTCTGGGAAGAAATCAGCAGTAAATTTCTTATGTTAATTTTGCAGAATTACCTGGAGAACTAATAAGAAAAGAAACTTAATGACTCATCAAGGATGAGCATTCTGTGACCACTTGCGTCCACACCCCTAGCCCTTTGAAAATCCTCAACCACCTATAAATCTCCAGACCCTAAAACCTTAGGGGCAGGTGCCTCTTCTCTGACGTAGCCCACACTCCCCTTTCTTTGAGGGTGCACCTTTTTGCTTTAAATAAACCTCTCACTGCTCAACTTAGAACGTTTTGTCTCTGTGCTTCTCCAGTGGTAAGTGTCTTTGTTACACTGCTTTTTCATTCTAATCCTCTGGATTTCAGCTCAAACCATCACTCTCTCTGTCCTATTTCAGATAAGCAGGGAGGGGCTACTGAGAGCTCAGATCTGGGCTTGCAAATTACCATCTCCTGGGTGGCCCGGACAGACCTGCAGCTTACAGCCGTACTCTTTGGTAGCCTGCCTGAAAGTCTCCTGTCTTTGCCTCTAGGAAGTTCGCAGAACATAATCTCACTCCGACTAAGTGCTCTGCGGCTCCCCCAAATCCTGGGGTGGTAGGGACTCAGTTCCCACGCCGTGCAGATCCAGGCAGACACTGGATGCCAGGTGACACTGGCTTCAGGAGTTAGCGTGGGATGTGCCCCATGCTGAGCAGCAGTCCAATGAACTTCCTTTAGCCTTCTGTCTGTCATTCCCTGGCACTCTTACTTTAATGAATTCTTTCCTCACCTTGTATTCTGACTTCCCTGCATCTCCGAACCTACTCTCCCCCAACAAGACCGCCACAGCTCACACCAGTATCTTATGCCTGAATTAACATTAGGCTTGAGGGTCGCCATTTATTTCTTTGCTCCCCACGTGAATTAGTCCCGATGTTCTCCACCGGCCGACTTGTAAAGTTCTCTGGGTCGGAGGACCGGGTCTTAATACACCTCCAGGGATGTGGTACTTATTTCGGGTGTTTGGTACATAGTGTGAGGTTAATACCTATGTGTGTCTGGTGGATTAACTGGCGCCATTTATCTGTGCCCTCTCCCCACACAGTTTTGGATACCAGAGGGCACTTCAGGGTCCTGACAAGGGCAAAGAACAATGCATCCCTCAGGCTTGGGGCTGAAGAGAGAAAAGAGAGAGATGGAGAGGGAGGGAGAGGGTGTACGCGCGAGTGTGCTTGGGGGGGGGGGGAGTGCAGTTACCATCAGTCAGGCTTTGTCCTTAACTTTGCATGTCCTTAAATTCGATTTTATCAGCTTACCATGAAGTGATTGGTTGAAGGCAAGCCACTACAAACCAACTAATAATAAGATCAGTCTGCATCTGCATAATGGCTAGACAGTCTTGAATCCAAGCCCCTGTTCCTGCTTCGCCTTCGGCTTCACCTCGCCCTCCCTGGCCGACCCGCCTCGGTCTACATGCCCTTACTTCCAGAAGCCCGCGTGGCCCCACAGATCCGAGTTAGTAGCACGCAGCGGCTCTAGCGCCTCCCTCCCCCCCGGACTGTGTGAGCACACAACTCTGACCTGAGCGTCTCGCCTGGCACCCAGTCCCCAGGGCTGACCGAGGGCAAGGCGCCTCCCATATCCCGGCCCAATGAGCGGACGCCGTCACAGCCGGAGGCCAGGGGCATCCGGGCACCGCCCACCCGACAGGCCGCCGGCCCTCGCTCACCCCTAGCCTGCTTTGCGAGCAGTCGTCATGCCTCACGCCTCCCCGGCCGCACCGCCTCTCCGCCTCACACACCGCACATGGGCGGGAAGTGCTGGCCGCCATTTTGCGCACCCGGAGTCCAAGATGGGGCCGGGGCTCCTGAGCGCGGCGCTGTTTATGGGCAGTGCTCTTCTGTACGCAGGCCACTCACGCTGCGAGAGGAGCAGGAACTGGCCATGCGGGGGAGGCTCGGGCAGAAGGGCCGCCAGGCCCAGGCGAAGGAAAGGTTGGATGCAGAGGGCAGTATCTTTGGACAGTCTCCCTTGGCCTTTTCCCCACTTCTGTAGGGCTTGGACATGGGTCCCTTCTTTTATGTTGTTCCAACTGCCTTAAAATTTTATAGACCTAAGCGGTCCAATTATGAGGAGACTGTCGTAGTAGAAGTAGTGGTATTAGTAAAAATGCCATTCACTTATGTGGGGCATCTGTATATACTCGTCAAAGCATTCTGCGGTTTGTTATTCCCATTTTACAGATTAATAATTCATTGGAATTCAGAGTTGAAAGGGCTATTAGGTGACTTTTCATAATACACTTGAGAAAGACTAACCCAACAAATTAAATGGGAAGTATTAGAACTTGTAGCCCGTGATTCATCCGTTTTTTAAATAGGAATTAAAAAGATGAATGTGTTAAGATTAGAAATTAATATTATTCAGTGTTCAGCCAAATAATATATCACTTTTATTTTTAGATTGTGGAAAAGCATCACTTGCGGATGTGCTGAAAGGGTCTCGGATTATAGGGGGCACGGCAGCTCAAACTGGTGCGTGGCCGTGGATAGCCTGCAAATTCAATCTGGCAAAATTTCTACTCATGTATGTGGGGGAAGCTTAGTGAAAAATAGGTGGATCCTCACAGCTGCCCACTGCACTAAGGATTCTAGGTACGTATACAGAACACACCTCCTGTGTCATCCTCAGGGGATAACTTGAAGTGGTAGAGAATCATTTGACCACAGCCATGTTCAGTTACGCTGTATGTTTGCAAGTAGCCATAATGCCTTATACATAGTACACTGAACATTTGTTGAAATAAATCCTTTAAATCGGAGGTCAACAAACCTTTTCTGTAAAGAACTGTTTAAGGCTTTGCAGCCTATATGGTCTCTGTCACAACTACTCAAGTCTGCCTCTGTAGAACCAAATCAGCCATAGACAAAACAACTGAATAAGTGCACTGTGATCCAATAAAACTTTATGAATACTGGATCTTGAACAAAATATTATTTTGTTACTTGGGGTTTTTTTCCTAATCATTTATAAGTGTATAAATCATTCTTTGTTCATGAGCAATATAAAAAGGAGACAGGCCAGATTTTTTTGGACTTTGGCTTGGAGTTTTTTGGGCCTGGCTTTAAATAATGAAGCTTTTAAAATTATCATATTGTAATCACGTGTTTGTCTTTCTCGCCATTAGATCATGAGTTCTTTGAAGACAAGGACTACATGTTTTATTTTATATTCCTGGTACAAGTACAGGACTTGGCATACTTTATAGGAGACATGGTAAATGTTTACTGAGTCTATGGATGATATCAGTCTTGGAGAAGTAGGATTTACCAGTTAGAATAAAACTTTACAACCCTCCTAACCAATTTAATATGAAGCTCTATAATACATCCTTTAGAAAACCATGGAACCTGTCATATGGTCTCTGTTTAGTCTTTAATTTTTAAGAGACTAGCTGTCTTAGAAAAGTCTTTAGGAATAACTAACAAGGATTTCAAAATTCAATCAAGGGAAACTGGCCTAATGGAGTACATAAGGTTTTCCATTTGTATACTACATTTTTAAAACATTTCAGTTCTATGAATTGGCCTTTGAGGAATAGGGATTAGAAAAATGGGAAGATACTAAGGTATAAACCAAGGGTTTATACCAAGAAAGAGGTCAGTTCTGTTCTTTCAGGTGTGGGTGTTCAACAACTACTTTCTAACATGCTATCTTTAAAAACTGCTTTTCAACAGCTTTCAAATCTTAAACCAAGGGAGGAAAGACCTACTTGGTATGAAGAGTCTTGGAAGAGGTCTTCTTGCCTAATAAGTCCTGCCACTGTGTCTTTACTGGTCTATTCCTTTGACACACTAGGGAGAACAAGGAGTTTGGAGTGGACCTGTATCTCAGTCCTCCCCTGACACTTTGTGGGGCAGTGGCGTTAAGACTCAAAAACCTACTAGATGTATGACCTGGGTCAAATAATATAGGTTCCCTATATTGTCAGAGAATCTTAGAATCAAAGAGGCATTTTAAAGGTCTAGTTCAATCCTCTGTCCTGTATATGAAAACTAACTACAATACTGAAATAATGTGTTCTCTAGGCAGAAATAATTACTGCTTCAGTGTACTGAGCCAGGCATTCTTTCATACATAATTTCCACTAATCTTCACAACCGCTTTTTAGGGAGACCCTGAGACTTCAGCATTCTTAAGTATTTGCTCATGGTTCCATGCTGGAAAGCAACAAAATCAGGAATCAAAGCCAGGTTTGTCAGACTGAAAACCCACCCACACAACATAACTATCATATGGTTCTGTACTTGAAATACCTCTTGTGAGGTTGAACTGTTATCTTAGGAAGAATGTCATTTCCATTTCAGACAGCCCTAATTCTTAGAAAGTGTTTCCTTATGTTGAATTGTCTTGGTTTTTGTTCTGCCTTCTGAAGCTATGTATATAAAACCCGATTCTTCTTCCAAGCATTTGAAGATAATGTTCATATTCCACTTAACAGTTCTCAAGACTAAATCTTATTGATGTTTTTACCCCTTTATCCAACAAACATTTAGTGAATGTATGTTACACACTAGAAACAGGACTCCATGCTGAGGAAGTAGATACTACTGAGGCATAGTCTCTATGTTTCAGGAGTTTCCTCCTGTCTCAGAGGACTAACTGTCACCTATTCCTGTTCCCCTCCTTGCATATCAATTATTCCTTATTCCCTCTTATAACAACCACTTATCAAAGACCTGCTCTAAGATTAGGTTTTGTCTAAGAATGTTACAAATAATTCTAAATTTAAAAAGCCCTCCTAAGTGGTAACCCTCTGCAAAGCTATTATAATCTCCATTTTACACTTGAGGAATCCAAAGACCAGACGGATTTTCCAACTTGCCCAAGATCACATTGCTGTTAAGAGGCAGCCCACTGATTTAAGCCTAGGTCTCAAACATTATACCTCAACGTCTCTGCTATTTTTCAATCTGTTGTTCGTTTCTTCCTATAGGCTTCAAACATGTTTAGGTCACCTCATCATTATTTAACAAACAAACTTTACCTGTTCCTGTTCTTCCCTTTCCTGGTAGACTCCTTGAAAATGACACTTCCTTTTTGCTCATTTGCATTGACTCAGAAAATCCCAATTGCAATCTGATTTCTGTGGCCAAAATACACTATTAAAGATCCACATCCGTGCCAAAGCCAATGACCTCTCTCCGTCCCGTCCTATTTGATCTCTAGAACACTTGGCAAAGTTGACTGCTGCTCTCCTTGAAATTATCTTTTGTTGATTTCTAAGATACCACGTTCTGTCTCTTTTTGTCTTTTCTCCTCTTCCTTGATAAGCCTTTGTCATCTTTTAAATGACAAGATTTTCTACACTTCTACTTTCTATCCTCTTGCCTTATCATCTGTACTCTTTTCTAGAGATGTCTCATCTACTTCTGTTTCAGCAATCACTGTGTGCTGGCAACTCCGAAGTCTCTCCAGCTGAGTCATATTTCCAGCTCCCAACTATACATATATATTGGAGTCACATTCTCAACAAGTCAAAAAATGAATTTTAAAAAATCTTTCCTCTAATCCTATTCTTTCTCTATTCTCTCATAATAACATCACCAATAGCTCTATTACCCAGAAGGCTAGCTGACTCTCCATAGTATCTCTGAAACTTGTTTCTTCTGTCCTCAATACCCCCCACTGATTAGAAGTATATTCAGAATATTAGTCCCCACATCCCTAGCTCATCACTTACACTACTCCTATAACTGAATGAGTGAAGTGGTATCTTGTTGTGGTTTTGATTCACATTTCCCTAATGATTAGTGATGTTGAGCATCTTTCCATGTGCTTACTGGCCATTTATATATCTTCTCCAAAGATATACAAATGTCTATTCAAGTCCTTTGCCCATTTTTGAATTGGGCTGTTAATTTTTTTTGTTGAGTTGCAGGGGTTCTTTATATAATATATTCTGGATATTAAACCCATATCAAATATAATTTGCAAATACACTCTCCTATAGGTGGTTTTTTCACTCTTTTGAGAGTGTCCTTTGATGCACAAAAGTCTTTAATTTCAGTGAAGTCAAATTTATCTACTTTTTCTTTTGTTGGCTGTTATTTTCATGTCATATCCAAGAAATTATTGCCAAATCCAGTAACAATAAGGGTTTCCCCTGTGTTTTCTTCAAAGACTTTTATTACTGTTATATTTAGGTCTTTATCTGTTTTGAGTTAATTTTTGCATATGACAAAAGGTAAGCGTCCAACTTCATTCTTTTGAATGTATAAATCTAATTTTCCCAGCACAATTTATTGAAAAGCCTGTCCTTTCCCCATTGAATTATCTTGGCACTCTCATTAAAAATCAATTGATCCCATATGAAAGGGTGTATTTCTAGGCTCTCTATTCTTTTCTACCTGTCCTAATGCCAGCACACACTGTTTTCATTACTGTAGCTTTGCAGCGAGTTTTGAAATAAGGAAGTGTGAGTCCTCCAACTTCATTCTTCTTTTTCAAGATTATGTTGGCTATTTGGAGTCCCTTAATAGTCCATATGAATTTTAGGATGGGTTTTTCTATTTCTGCAAAAAACTTCATTGGAATTTTTATAGGGATTGCATTGAATCTGATATTGCTTTGGGTAGTATTGTCATCCTAATATTATTGAGTCTTTAAATCCATCAACATCCCATGTCTTTCCATACTTATGTCTTTAATTTCTTTCAGCAATGTTTTGTAGTTTTCAGTGTATACAACTTGTTTTATAATCTTATGATCTGAATAGAAACTGCAGTGGGTAAAAAATATAAATTGAATAAGTTTGGAAAAGAAAGGAAATATTATTTCAAAGTAGCTTAAAGCAATGATTTCCTTTTAAAATAAATAGAACTAGCACTTTAAAATTCTTTAGAGGTTGCCTAGTCCACTTTTATGATAACTAAATATGTTCTATTTCCTTGATAGAAATTCTAGGAAGTAGAATTGCAGGGTAAAATAAAATGCAATTGTTATAAACTATTGATACATATTGCCAAAGTACTGATCTACTTACACTTTTTACAATGAATGAGTACCTTTGTTCCTCTGACGCTTGTCTGTACTGAGCATTATCAACACACATACATAATCTTTGCCAATTTGAAGGTGAAAAAGAATTTCAGCATTTGTAAGTAGACTCAAAGACACAGAGAAGTGACTGATGGATACCATGGGGGAGGGGTTGGGGTGTGTGGTTGGGAAGGTTGAGGGGGATAAAAGAGCACAAAAATGCTCAAACATAATAGAAGTTGGTCATGGGGATAGTAGTATATAGCATGGATAATATAGGCAATAATTCTGTAATATCTTCGTATGTTGACAGATAGTAGCTGCACTCGTGAGGGTGAGGATTTAATAATATGGTTAACTGATGAACCACTGTGTTGTATATCTGAAACCAATATAAGATTGTATATAAACTATACTTCAATAAAAAAAATTTCAGCATTTGTAGACAACAATATATAAAGCAAAAGTTTCTCATTACCAATCCAATTCCAGATGTAATAACAATTAAACATTTAGGATTTTTTACTTGTTGATTTTTGACTCACAGAAGATTTTTTGGTGTGGTTTGGTTTTTTGCTTGCTTTTTGTTTTTGTATATCAAGATCCACTAGTTGCTTATTTTATATTTACTGTTATGCTTTATAAAATGCCTTCTCATATCAATGTTATGTATTCAACTACATTTTCTTTCTGGTTTAATTTTTATAATTCACATAATTTAATATCCAAATGTTTCATCCTAAAATTTCAAAAATTTATAAAAGTTAGGGGGAATAGTTTGGTGAACTCCCATAGACCTATCACCCCATTTCAAGTTATCAGCTCATGCCTGATCTTATTTCATCTTTATCTCACCAACTCCCCCCTCCAATTATTTTGATGCAAGTCTCAGATATACCATTTTATGTACCTTTAAAAGTATGAAATATTTATTTAAAAGACGGGCATTTAAATAATCAATTTTGAGGGTTTTTTTTTTAGTGTTTAGTATGTTTGGGGGATTTAATTTTATTTCACTGTTAAAATTAGGTAGGTAGGTAGTTATTCCAATACCATTTATTGAATAATTCATCTTTATGTCCATTGTTAAGAAGTACTACCATAATCATATATTAATTTCTCATGTACTTGAATCTGTTTTTGAACTTTCTGTCCATTGTTCTTTTTCTCCTTTCCTACATCATGATATTTAGGTTTTTATTTGACGTGATTTTATGTTACATGAAAGCAGGATTAAATTTTTTTTTGTTAATCATCTAACATGAGAAGTAACAAAAACTAGTATGAGATTAAGAATATTTACTTACTTAAATAAATATGTTTGTAATGGGAACATTTGCTTTCTTTCAGAAATCCTTTAATGTGGAGAGCTGTGATTGGAACTAAAAATATACATGAAAAACATTCAAATACCAAGAAGATAAAAGTTAAAACAATCATTATCCATCCTGACTTTGAAATAGAATCTTATGTAAATGATGTTGCTCTTTTTCATTTACAAAGAGCAGTTGAGGTATAATGACTATATTCAGCCTATCTGTCTCCCTTTTGATGTTTTCCAAAACCTGAACCAAAACACAAAGTGTTTTGTAAATGGCTGGGGAAGAACAAAGGAAGAAGGTCATTACAGTCTAGATTTTATTGATATAAATCTTTCTGATTATTGGAGAGGGCGAACTCTTTTCTATATTTATCTATGTCATGAGTTTGAACAATAGGTCTTTATAAACCAGTGAAAAGGAAGTATCTTTTTTTTCTTGTATCTTTTTCTTCTCTGTGGGAGAGAGAAAATTATCTGCCAAAGCAGAGATAGAGACTTTCTCCGGTTATACATGCCAAGAGATTTGAACCTTTAGACAGTCTTAAGGAGACTGATGGTTCTAAGTTTCTGAGACTTTGGGTGATGGCAGAACTGCATTTTTTTTTCTTTTTATCTATTTATTTTTATTAAGGTATCATCGATATACACTTTTATGAAGGTTTCACATGAAAAACATGGTTACTACATTCACCCATATTATCAAGTCCTCCCCTACACTCCATTGCAGTCACTGTCCATCAGCGTAGTAAGATGCCACAGAGTCATTACTTGTCTTTTCTGTGCTACACTGTCTTCCTCATGACCACCACACACCATGTACTAATCATAATACCCCTCAATCCACTTCTCCCACCCTCCCCCACCCCTCACCTTTGGTAAACACTAGTCCCTTCTTGGAGTCTGAGTCTGCTGCTGCTTTGTTCCTTCAGTTTTGCTTCGTTGTTATACTCCACAAATGAGGGAAATCATTTGGCACTTGTCTTTCTCCACTGAGCATAATACCCTCTAGCTCCATCCATGTTGTTGCAAATGGTAGGGTCTGTTTTCTTCTTAGGTCTGAATAATATTCCATCATGTATCTGTACCACATCTTCTTTATCCATTCATCTACTTAGGTTGCTTCCATATCTTGGCTACTGTAAATAGTGCTGCAGTAAACATAGGGGAGCATATGCCTTTTTGAATCTGAGATCTTGTTTTCTTTGGGTAAATTCCTAGGATTGGAATTCCTGGGTCAAATGGTATTTCTATTTTTAGCTTTTTGAGGAGCCTCCATATTGCTTTCCACAATGGTTGAACTAATTTACATTCCCACGAGCACTGTAGGAGAGTTCCCCTTTCTCCGCATCCTCACTACCACTTGTTGTTCTTTGTCTTTTGGATGTTGGCCATCCTAACTGGTGGGAGGTGCTATCTCATTGTGGTTTTAATTTGCATTTCCTGACAACTAGCGATGTGGAGCATCTTTCAATGTGATTGTTGGTCATCAGAATTTCTTCTTTGGAGAAGTGTCTGTTCAGATCGGCCACCAATTTTTTAATCAAGTTATTTGCTTTTTGGGTGTTGAGGTGCGTGAGCTCTTTATATATTTTGGATGTTAATCCATGTTGGATATGTCATTTATGAATATATTCTCCCCTGTTGTAGGATGCCTTTTTGTTCTACTGATGGTGTTCTTTGCTGTACAGAAGCTGTTTAGGTTGATGTGGTACTATTTGTTCATTTTTTATTTTGTTTCCCTAACCCGAAGTGATGCATTCAGGAAAAAGTTGCTCATGTTTATATTAAGAGATTTTTGCGTGTGTTTTCTTCTAAGAGTTTCATGGTTTCAGGATTTACATTCAGGTCTTTGATCCCTTTCGAGTTTTCTTTTGTGTATGGAGTTAGACAGTAATCCAGTGTCATTCTCTTGCATGTAGCTGTCCAGTTTTACCAACACCAGTTGTTGAAGAGGCTGTCATTTCCCCATTGTATATCCATGGCTCCTTTATCGTATATTAATTCACCATATATGCTTGAGTTTATATCAGGGCTCTCTAGTCTGTTCCATTGATCTATGGGTCTGTTATTGTGCCAGTACCAAATTGTCTTGATTACTGTGGCTTTTGTAGTAGAGCTTGAAGTTGGGAGCATAATCCCCCCAGCTTTATTCTTCCTTCTCAGGACTGCTTTGGCTATTCAGGGTCTTTTGTGGTTCCATATGAATTTTAGAACTACCTGTTCTAGTTTACTGAAGAATGCCATTGGTACTTTGATAGGAATTGATTTGATTCTGAAGACAGCTTTAGGCAGGATGGCCATTTTGACAATATTAATTCTTCCTATCCATGAGCATAGGATGTATTTCCATTTATTGGTGTCTTCTTTAATTTCTATCATGAGTGTTTTGTAGTTTTCATGGTATAGGTCTTTCACCTCCTTGGTTAGGTTTATTCCTAGGTATTTTATTCTTTTTGATGCAATTGTGAATGGAATTGTCTTCCTGATTTCTCTCTCTGCTAGTTCATCATTAGTGTATAGGAATGCAGCAGAATTCTATGTATTGATTTTGCATCCCGCAACGTTGCTGAACTCAGTTACTAGTTCTAGTAGTTTGGGGGTGCATTCCTCAGGGTTTTTTATGTACAATATCATGTCATCTGCAAACAGGGACAGTGTAATTTCTTCCTTATCAATATGGATACCTTTTCTTTCTATGGGTTGTCTGATTGCTGTGGCTAGGACCTCCAGTACTATGTTGAATAGAAGTGGGGAGAATGGGCATCCTTGTCTTTGTTCCTGATCTTAAAGGAAAAGCTTTCAGCTTTTCATTGTTAAGTATGATGTTGACTGTGGGTTTGTCATATATGGCCTTTATTATGTTGAGGTACTTGCCCTCTATACCCATTTTGTTGAGCGTTTTTATCATGAATGGATGTTCAATTCTGTCAAATGCTTTTGCAGCATCTATGGGATGATCATGTGATTTTTGTCCTTCTTTTTGTTGATGTGGTTTCTGATGTTGATGGATTCTCAAATATTGTAGCATCTTTGCATCCCTGGAATAAATCCAACTTGGTCAAGGTGGATGATGATCTTTTTAATGTATTTTTGAATTCACTTTGCTATTATTTTTTTGAGTATATTTGCATCTATGTTTATCAGGGTTTTTTGTCTATGGTTCTCTTTTTTTTGTGGTGTCTCCGCTAGATTTTGGTATTCTATGCTGGCCTCATAGAATGAGTTTGGAAGTATTCCCTCCTCTTCTACTTTTCGGAAAGCTTTAAGGAGAATGGGTATTAGGTCTTCACTAAATGTTTGGTAAAATTCAGCAGTGAAACCCTCTTGTCCAGGAGTTTTGTTCTTAGGTAGTTTTTTGATTACCAATTCAATTTCATTGCTAGTAATTGGTCTGTTCAGATTTTCTGTTTCTCCCTGGGTCAGCCTTGGAAGGTTGTATTTTTCTAGAAAGTTGTCCATTTCTTCTAGGTTATCCAGTTTGTTAGAATATAATTTTTCATACTGTTCTCTAATAATACTTCGTATTTCTGTGGTGTCCGTAGTGATTTTTCCTTTCTCATTTCTGATTCTGTTTGTGTGTATAGACTCTCTTTTTTTCTTGATAAGTCTGGCTAGAAGTTTATATATTTTGTTTATTTTCTCCAAGTACCAGTTCCTGCTTTCATCGGTACTTTCTATTGTTTTATTCCTCTCAATTTTATTTATTTCTGCTCTAATCTTTATTATGTCTCTCCTTCTACTGACTTTGGGCCTCATTTGTTTTTCTTTTTCTAATTTCATTAATTGTGAGTTTAGACTTCATATGGCATTGTTCTTCTTTCCTAAGGTAGGCTTGTATTGCAGTATACTTCCCTCTTAGCACAGCCTTCACTGTACCCCACACGTTTTGGGGTGCTAAGTTGTTGTTCTCACTTGTCTCCATATATTACTTGATCTCTGTTTTCATTCAGTCATTGCTCCATTGATTATTTAGGATCCATGTGTTTGTGGGCTTTTTTGTTTCTTTGCATAATTTATTTCTAGTTTCATACTTTCATGGTTAGAGAAGCTGGATGGTACAAATTAAATCCTTCTGAATTTACTGAAGCTCTTTTTGTGTCCTAGTATGTGATCTCTTCCAGAAAATGTTCCATGTGCACGTGAGAAGAATGTGTATCCTGCTGCTTTTGGGTGGAGTGTTCTGTAGATATCTGTTAGGTCCATCTGTTCTAATGCGTTGTTCAGTGCCTCTCTCTCCTTACTTATTTTCTGTCTAGTTGTTCTGTCCTTTGGAGTGAATGGTGTGTTGAAGTCTCTGGAAATGAATGCACTGCATTCTGTTTCCCCCTTAAATCTGTTAGTATTTGTTTCACATATGTAGGTGCACCTTTATTGGGTACATAGATATTTAGAACGGTTATACCCTCTTGTTGGACTGACCCCTTTGTCATTATGTAATGTCCTTCTTTGTTTCTTGTTACTTTCTTTGTTTTGAAGTCTATTTTGTCTGATACAAGTACTGCAACTCCTTTTTCCATCCCTTCAGTTTTAGTCTGTGTATGTCTTTGGGTTTGAAGTGAGTTTGTTGTAGGCAGCATATAGACGGGTCTTGTTTTTTTTAAATCCATTCAGTGACTCTATGTCTTTTGATTGGTGAATTCAAACCATTTACATTTAGGGTGATTATCAGTAGGTATGTACTTCTTGCCATTGCAGGTTTTAGATTCATGGTTACCAAAGGTTCAAGGGTAACTTCCTTAGTATCTAACAAACAACTCACTTAGCATGCTATTACAAACACAATCTAAAGGTTTTTTTCTTTTTTCCTCCTTTTTCTTCCTACTCCATTCTTTATATATTAGGTATGATATTCTATACTCTTTGTCAATCCCTTGAGTGACTTTTGGAGTAGTTGATTTAATTTTGCATTTGTTTAGTAATTAACTGTTCTGCTTTCTTTACTGTGGTTTTATTTCCTCTGGTGACAGCTATTTAGCCTTAGGAAAACTTCCATCTTGAGCAAAATACAGTGTAGAGATGGTTTGTAAGGGGTAAAATCTCTCAGCTTTTGCTTATATAGAAATTTTTTACTCCCTCCTTCAAATTTAAATGATAATCTTGCTGGTAGAGTATTCTGGTTTGAGGGCCTTCTGCTTCATTGCATTAAATATATCTTGCCACTCCCTTCTGGCCTGTAAGGTTTATGTTGAGAAGTCTGATAGCCTGATGGGTTTTCCTTTGTATGTGATCTTATTTCTCTCTCTGGCTGCTTTTAATAATCTGTCCTTATCCTTGATCTTTGCCTTTTTATTATTATTTGTCTTGGTGTTGTCTTCCTTGGGTCCCTTGTGTTGGAAGATCTGTGCACCTCCATGGCTTGAGAGACTATCTCCTTCCCCAGATTTTGGAAGTTTTTAGAAATTACCTCCTCAAAGACACTTTCAGTCCCTTTTTCTCGTACCCCTATAATGCGAATATTGTTCCATTTGGATTGGTCACACAATTCTCTCAATATTCTTTCATTCCTAGAGATCCTTTTTTCTCCCTGTGCCTCAGCTTCTTTGTATTCCTCTTCTCTAATTTCTATTCCATTTAGTCTCCTCCACTTTATCTAATCTGCTTTTAAATCCCTCCATTGTATGTTTCATTTCTAATTCTGTATTCCGAAGTGATTGAATGTCCATCCGGAATTCTTCCGAGTTCTTGAATATTTTTCTGTACTCTATGGGCAGGTTTATGATTTTTATTTTGAAATCTCTTTCAGGAAGACTGATGAGTTCAGTTTCACTTGCCCCTTTTCTGGTGTTTGTGGGATTTTGGTTTGAACGAGGTTCCTTTGACGTTTCATATTTGTATGTGGCGCCCTCTAGTGCTCAAAAGCTTTACTCCCTTGGCTACTCAGCCCCTGGAGCGATGTCAGTGGGTTGTGGGGGAACAGCAACGGTGCCTGAGAGGAGGAAAGGCAGGGGCTGCCATTTTGCAAGCCAGGTTCAGTCAGGCTGGGAGGAAGGCACAGCAGGCTGCGTATCATGGTGGGGGGCCTTGGAGCTGCATAGCCAGCTAGAAGTATGGAGCACCTGAAGCTCCTGAAAGTTCCCAATCTGCTGGGCAGAGTGTGCCCAGACAATTTTGTCCACCTGTCCTTTCTCCTGAGCAGTAAGATCTCTACAATCCTTGCCCCTTTAGCAGCCCTCTCACTGTTAGGAAGTCTCTCAGACTGCCGCCTTTCTTTTGTACCAGAGCAGCTGGATGTGGATCCGTTTTCCACAAGTGGCTGGAAACTCAGTCTCTCCAGGTAGTGCGCCTGTCTTAGCTTTCCAACTCCACTAATCTCCAGAGCACCATGCAATGCAGGTTCATGCTCCCAAAGAAGATCTCCAGGGCTGGGTGTTCAGCACTCCTAGGCTTTCTCTCCCTCCCCACTCTGTTTCTCTCCCTCCTGCCAGTGAGCTGGGGTGGGGCAAGGGCTTGGGTCCCACTGGATCATGGCTGTGGTACCTTACCCTGTTCCATGAGGTCTGTTCTTTTCTCCAGGTGTATTCAGTCTGGCAGAGCCATCTTCCCTGTTGCTCTTTCAGGATTAGTTGTATTAATTATATTTTCGTATTATATGTGGTTTTGGGAGGAGGCCTCTGTCTCACCTCTCACACCACCATCTTTAATTGTATGTCAATTTAAAAAAATTAAGACAGCATTGTACTGATTTAAAGAGAGTGTAGAGATCAATAGAACACAACAGAGAGTCCAAACCCAACATATACTTATGGAAAATTGATTCATTTATACAAAATTTCTAGAAAAGGCAAGCCCATATAGACAGAAATCATATCAGCTATTTCCTGAGTGTGGGGCTAGAGGTGGACACTGACTGTAAATTGCCACAGGAGGACTCTTGGAAGTTGAAGGAATTCTAAAAGTGTATTGTGGTGCTGGTATAAATTTATCCAAAATCACCAACCTGTATGCTTACAATGGGAGAGTTTTATGTTTTATAAATTAAACATCAGTAAAGTTTTGAAAAAAATGACAAAAGATATTTTAAACCATATTTAGAACATAAAAAATAACTACTAAACTCACATGTCAAAGAGGAAATCATGATAATTTTAAAACCTTGAAACTAAACAATAATGGTGAAAACCTAAAAGCTTTTCCTCTAGGATCAGGAGCAAGTCGAGGATGTCCACTCTCACCACTTTTATTCAACATAGTCTGGAGGTCCTAGCCATAGCAATCAGACACTACAAATAGGTAAAAGGCATCCAAATTGGTAAGGAAGAAGTTAAACTCTCACTATTTTTAGATGACATGGTATTATACATAGAAAACCCTAAAGACTCCACCAAAATAAGTATTAGAATAACTGGATTCAGCAACAAGCAGGATATGAAATTAATACATAGAAATCTGTGCATTCCTATACACTAACAATGAATTAGCAGAAAGAGAAATCAGGAAAACAATTCCATTTACAATTGCATCAAAAAGAATAAAATACCTAGGAATAAAACTAACTAAGGATATGAAAGACCTATACTCTGAAAACTATAAGGCACTCATAAGAGAAATTAAAGACACCAATAAATGGAAATTGATCCCGTGCTCATGGATAGAATTAATATTGTCAAAATGGCCATCTTGCCCAAAGGAATTTACAGACTCAATGCAATCCCTGTCAATGTACCAATGGCATTTTTCAAGGAACTAGAAAAAATAGTTCTAAAATTCATATGGAACCACAAAAAACCCTGAATAGCCAAAGCAATCGTGGGAAAGAAGAGCAAAGCTTGGGGGATTATGCTCTTTGACTTCAAGATCTATTCCAAAGCTACAGTAATCAAAACAAGTTAGTACTGGTACAAGAATAGACCTATAGATCAAAGGATCAGAATAAGAGCCCAGATATAAACCCATGCATATATGGTCAATTAATATGATAAGAGTCTTATTAAACAAAGGGAAAAGACAGCCTCTTCAACAAATTGTACTGGGAAAACTGGATAGCTACATGCAAAAGAATGAAACTGTGTTACTGCCTAACTTCATACACAAAAGTAAACTTGAAATGGAACAAAGACCTGAATGTAAGTCAAGAAACCATGAAACTCTTAGAAGAAAACATAGGCAAAAATCTCTTGAATAAAAATATGAGCAATTTTGTCCCGCAGTCCCGTTCTTCACGACAAAGCTGGTCTCCCATTTCCTCAGGCATCACCGAAGCCAACAGCAGACGAGTCTGGGTGGCGCGGTTCCCATGCTGGGCAGCGGCAGCGGTGGCGACGGACTTTTCTAGACCTCTTGTGGCCCGGCCGGCGACTCCAAACCTCACCAACGAGGTACAAAAGCCATTTCTGCAACCAACACACAAAAGATAAATTAAAAAGAAGCAGAAAAAGAGGTTCCGGGAAGATGGTGGTGTGAGCTGGGCGGCAGAAATTTCCTCCCAAAACTATATAAATCTACGAAAATACAGCAAATACAACTATTCCTAAAAGAGAGACCAGAATACACAGGAAAGCGCACAGCGTGCAGCTACACCCGAGAGGACTTGGCACCCTGCAAGGCAGGTAAGATATGGAGCCACGACCAGCGGGACCCGAGCACTCACACACCCCAGCATGGGAGGGGAGGATTCAGAGCCGGGAGGGAGTGGAAGGACACCCCGCGAAATAACACGCCCCAGTGATCTGGGCAGGGAGCACTGACACACATCACGCAGTGCATCGGACATTGGAGAGGCAGAAGGTGCAGGTTTTGAGCTGGGAACGTGCCCGGGTCCATGCAGCCGGCACCCCAGGACAAGAGAAAAGCGCACGCTGTTTATAGCAGTCTTGGAGAGGCGGGGGGCCCAGTGAGGGAACACTATTGCCCCGACAGGCTCATCCCAGCGGGCTGGGAGTCCAGAGGAATTTCGGACCCCTTGGCTGGTGACTAAGAAAAGTTAGAAGCCACACAAAAACTTTATACAGAGAACAACAGCCTCCCATTCGTTCCCACCTTGGCCACAGCTACAAAGAGAGGCGCGGCCGCAGCTGTGGAACAGTGGAGCAACAGCGACACCTACAGCATCCTTACAGAATCCACTCCGGGTGGGCGGTTTTGGGGGGTTTTTTCCCCCTTTTTTCTCTCTTTTCTTTCTTTCTTCTTTTTCTCTTTTCTTTCTCTTCCTTCCTTTTTTGCTTGTTTGTTTTTGTTTTTGTTTTGCTTGTTTTTTTCTTGTTTTTTTTTTAAGTCAAAAGAGCCCAGCTGACATATGTAACACCTACCAGCAACCACTTCTATGGATATGAAAAGTCAGAGGAATATGGTACAGACAAAAATCACCCAGACCCAGACAACACCTAAGAGGGAACCTGAAGTGATAGAAATGCAGAATCTTCCTGAAAAAGAATTCAGAATAAAAGTTATAACCATGCTGATGGATCTACAGAGAAATATGCAAGAGCTGAGGAAGGAAGTGAGGGAAGTCAGGAAAGACAATGCAGAAATGAGACAAGCCATTGACGGGCTTAGCAGCAGACTGGATAAGATGCAAGAGACTGTTAATGGAATAGAAATCAGAGAACAGGAATACAGAGCAGCTGAAGCAGAGAGAGAGAAAAGGATTTCTAGGAATGAAAGAATATTAAGAGAAGTGTGCGACCAATCCAAACGGAACAATATTCGCATTATAAGAGTACCTGAGGAAGAAGAGAGAAAAAGGGATAGAAAGTGTCTTTGAAGAAATAATTGCTGAAAACTTCCCCATGCTGGGGAAGGAAATACTCTTGCAGTACATGGAAGCCCACAGATCTCCTAATACACAGGGGCCCAAGGAAGACAACACCAACACACATAATAATTAAAATGCAAAGATCAAAGATAAGGACAGAGTATTAAAGGCAGCTAGAGAAAGAAAAAAGATCACCTTCAAAGGAAAACCCATCAGACTAACATCAGACTTCTCAACAGAAACCTTACAGGCTAGAAGAGAATGGCATGATATATTTAACGCAATAAAACAGAAGGGCCTCGAACCAAGAATACTGTATCCAGCACGATTATCATTTAAATATGACGGAGGGATTAAACAATTTCCACACAAGCAAAAGCGAGAGAATTTGCCTCCCATAAATCACCTCTACAGGACATCTTAAAGGAACTGCTCTAGAGGGAAGCACTCCTAAGGCTAAAAAGATGTCACCAGAGAAAATAAAATCATAGCAAAGAAAGCAGACCATCCAAATACTAACTAAAGGCAAAGAATAAAACACCTAGTATATAAAGAATGGAGGAGGAAGAATAAGAAGGGAGAGAAATAAAGGAACATCAGACTGTGTTTACAATAATTTAACAAGAAACTTAAGTTACATTGGTAGATAGTTAAGAAGCAACCCCTGAACCTTTGGTAAACATGAATCTAAAGCCAGCAATGGCAATAAGTACATATCTATCGATAATCACCCTAAATGTAAATAGACTGAATGCACCAATCAAAAGACACAGAGTAACAGAATAGATAAAAAAGCAAGACCCATCTATATACTGCCTACAAGAAACTCACCTCAAATGCAAAGATATCCCCAGACTAAAAGTGAAGGGATGGAAAAAGATATTTCATGCAAACAACAAGGAGAAAAAAGCAGGTATTGAAGTACTTGTATCAGGCAAAATAGACTTCAAAACGAAGAAAGTAGCAAGAGATAAAGAAGGACATTACATAATCATAAAGGGGCCAGTCCAACAAGAAGATATAACCATTATAAATATATATGCACCCAACACAGGAGCGCCGTCATATGTGAAACAAATACGAACAGAATTAAAGGAGGAAATAGACAGCAATGCATTCATTTTAGGAGACTTCAACACACCACTCACTCCAAAGGACAGATCAACCAGACATAGAATAACTGAAGACACAGAGGCACTGAACAACACAGTAGAACAGATGGACCTAACACATCTACAGAACTCTACACCCAAAAGCAACAGGATACACATTCTTCTCAAGTGCACAAAGAACAATTTCCAGAATAGACCACATACTAGGCCACAAAAAGAACCTCAGTAAAGTCGAAAATATTGAAATTCTACCAACCAACTTCTCAGATCACAAAGGTATAAAACTAGAATTAAATTTTAGAAAGAAAACAAAAAGGCTCACAAATACATGAAGACTTAACAATATTCTCCTAATTAATCAAACACAAAGCCATAACTTCTGTGGGACGCAGCAAAGGCAGTTCTAAGAGGAAAGTGTATTGCAATCCAGGCATATTTAAAGAAAGAAGAACATTCCCAAATGAACAGTCTACAGACACAATTACTGAAATTGGAAAAAGAAGAACAAATGAGACCCAAAGTCACCAGAAGGAGGGACATAATAAAGATCACAGAAGAAATAAATAAAATTGAGAAGAAAAAAACAATAGAAAAAAAGTCAATGAAACCAAGAGCTGGTTCTTTGAAAAAATTAACAAAATAGATAAACCCCTAGCCAGACTCACTAAGAGAAAAAGAAAATCTACACACATAATCAGAATCAGAAATGAGAAAGGAAAAATCACGACGGATCCCACAGAAATACAAAGAATTATAAGAGAATATTATGAGAATCTATATGCTAACAAGCTGGAAAACCTAGAAGAAATGGACAACTTCTTAGAAAAATACAACCTTCCAAAACTGATGAAACAAGAAACAGAAAAACCAAACAGACCAATCAACAGCAATGAAATTGAAGCCATAATAAAAAAACAACCCAAGAACAAAACCCCTGGACCAGATGGATTCACCTCTTAATTTTACCAGACATATAGAGAAGAAATAACACCCATTCTCCTTAAAGTTTTCCAAAAAATAGAAGAGGAGGGAATACTTCCAAACTCATTCTATGAAGCCAGCATCACTCTAATACCAAAACCTGGCAAAACCTCACCAAAAAAGAAAACTACAGACCAATATCCCTGATGAACATGGATGCAAAAATACTCAACAAAATATTAGCAAACCGAATTCAAAAATACATCAAGAGGATCATACACCATGATCAAGTGGGATTCATCCCAGGGATGCAAGGATGGTACAACATTCGAAAATCCATCAACATCATCCACCACATCAACAAAAAGAAGAACAAAAACCACATGATCATCTCCATAGATGCTGAAAAAGCATTTGACAAGATTCAGCATCCATTCATGATTAAAACTCTCAACAAAATGGGTATAGAGGGCAAGTACCTCAACATCATAAAGGCTATATATGACAAACCCACAGCTAACATCATACTTAACAGTGAGAAGCTGAAGGCTTTTCATCTAAGATCGGGAACAAGACAGGGATGCCCACTCTCTCCACAGTTATTCAACATACTACTGGAGGTCCTAGCCACGGCAATCAGACAAAACAAAGACATACAAGGCATCCAGATTGGTAAAGAAGAAGTCAAATTGTCACTATTTGCAGACGACATGATACTGTACATAAAAAACCCTAAAGACTCCACTCCAAAACTACTAGAACTAATATCTGAATTCAGCAAAGATGCAGGATGAAAATTAACACACAGAAATCTGTTCCTTTCCTATATACTAACGATGAACTAACAGAAAGAGAAATCAGAAAAACAATTCCATTCACAATTGCATCAAAAAGAATAAAATACCTAGGAATAAACCTAACGAAGGAAGTGAAAACTACAAGACGTTCCTAAGAGAAATTAAAGAGGACACTAACAAATGGAAATGTATCCCATGCTCTTGGCTAGGAAGAATAAATATTGTCAAAATGGCTATACTACCCAAAGCAATCTACAGATTCAACGCAATCCCTATCAAACTACCAACAGCTTTCTTCAATGAACTGGAACAAATAATTCTAAAATTCATATGGCACCACAAAAGACCCCGAATAGCCAAAGCAATCCTGAGAAGGAGGAATAAAACAGAGGGAATTACGCTCCCTGACTTCAAGCTCTACTACAAAGCCACAGTAATCAAGACAATTTGGTATTGGCACAAAACAGACCCACAGACCAGTGGAACAGAATAGAAAATCCAAACATTAACCCAAACATATACAGTCAATTAATATTTGATAAAGGAGCCTTGGATATACAATGGGGAGATGACAGCCTCTTCAGCAGCTGGTGTTGGAAAACTGGACAGCTACATGTAAGAGAATGAAACTGGACTACTGTCTAGCCCCATACACAAAGGTAAAACTCAAGGTGGATCAAAGACCTGAATGTAAGTCATGAAACCATAAAACTCTTAGAAAAAAACAAAGGCAAAAATCTCTTGGACATAAACATGAGCAACTTCTTCATGAACATATCTCCCGGGCAAGGGAAACAAAAGCAAAAATGAACAAGTGGGACTATATCAAGCTGAAAAGCTTCTGTACAGCAAAGCACACCATCAGTAGAACAAAAAGACATCCTACAGTATGGGAGAATATATTCATAAAAAACGTATCTGATAAAGGGCTGACATCCAAAATATATAAAGAACTCATGCACCTTAACAAACAGAAAGCAAATAATCCAATTAAGAAATGGGCAGAGGACATGAATAGACACTTCTCCAAAGAAGAATTTCAGATGGCCAACAGGCACAGAAAAGATGCTCCACATCACTAATCATCAGAGAAATGCAGATTAAAACCACAATGAGATATCACCTCACACCAGTGAGGATGGCCAACATCCAAAACACAAACAACAACAAATGTTGGCGAGGATGTGGAGAAAAGGGAACCCTCCTACACTGCTGGTGGGAATGCAAATTAGTTCAACCATTGTGGAAAGCAGCATGGAGGTTCCTCAAAAAACTCAAAATAGAAATACCATTTGACCCAGGAATTCCACTCCTAGGAATTTACCCTAAGAATGCAGCAGCCCAGTTTGAAAAAGACAGATGCACCCCTATGTTTATTGCAGCACTATTTACAATAGCCAAGAAATGGAAGCAACCTAAGTGTCCATCAGTAGCTGAATGGATAAAGAAGATGTGGTACATATACACAATGGAATATTATTCAGCCTTAAGAAGAAAACAAATCCTACCATTTGCAACAACATGGATGGAGCTAGAGAGTATTATGCTCAGTGAAGTAAGTCAAGCTGAAAAAGACAAGTACCAAATGATTTCACTCATATGTGGAGTATAAGAACTAAGGAAAAAAAACTGAAGGAACAAAACAGCAGGAGACTCACAGAACCCAAGAACAGACTAATAGTTACCAAAGGGAAAGGGACTGGGGAGGATGGGTGGTAAGGGAGGGGGAAGGGGGAAGAAGGGACAATACGATTAGCAGATGTAATGCTCGGGGGGCACGGGGAGGGCTGTACAACCCACAGAGGACAAGTAGTGACTCTATGGCACGTCACTACGCTGATGGACAGTGACTGCAATGGGGTTGGGGTGGGGGAACCTGATGAAGGGGGTAGTGTAATCACCACAATATTACTCATTTAATTGTAGATTAATGATATCAAAATAAACTTAAAAAAATATAAAAATAAATTTAAAAAATTTAAAACTAATCCATAATGTATATACTACATAGCAAAACTTGAGTGTTGCAACTAAGGTCCTAAATAAAGGGAAAAGCTCTAACGTACACTTTTAGGTTCAGCCATGTGGAAGAGTAAATATCTGACCTACTAGAGAAGGCTGAACGTTATGCATTAATGCCCAACTTAAAAAAAAAGCTTTAAAGAACATTACATGACGCACAGAAAGTAGAAGTGTACATGCACAGCAATTAATGATAGAAAATAAAATCAGAAAAAAGAGGACCAACAAAGCTACAATGTAGTTGAAATATTGTTGAAAAAAACAAAAGACTCCTGGTAAGACTGATGAGAGAAGGAGACAAGGCACAATTATAAATAATATTATGAATTAAAAGGTAATTAATACTTTAAACAATGTCATGTTCTGCATTTTAATGCTTAGATAAAATGGATAAATTCCTAGAAAATTCTAACCACCCCAAACTGACTACATAAGAATACTCCTGTGGAGAGTAAAGGAAATGAATCAGTAATTGAATTATTGTTTTCAAAAATAAAACATGAGGGGGGGACCTGATGAAGGGGTAGTTTAATAACCATAATATTGCACATGTAATTGTAGATTAATGATACCAAAATAAATTATATTAAAAAAATAAAAAATAAAAATAAAACATGAGAACTCAGAACAAGTCCATCATAATTACCAGAGACAGATTATTTAAACCTAAAGAAATATTTCCAAGGAATTCAAAAAGAGAGAACACACCCCAACTCAGTGTATGAGGACAGTGACCATCTTGATGACCATGTCAGGTTAAGTATAATATTAGAAAGTCCAATGTCATAAATGCATCATTCCAAATTATCAGCACACTGAATCTATCAAGAATAGGATAAACAAATGGGGGGAATCTAGTAACTACAATGTTACCCATGTGATTTTATATTAATGATACAAAAATGATATAATTTTTTCAAAAAGAATAGGATAAACAGAATTCAACATAGACAACGTAAGTGTATCTAAGGAATTCAAAGGTAGTTTAATATTAGAAGTCTCTTCATGTAATTCACCATTTTAACTGATTAAAGGATTTTAAAAATATAGAAAATGAACAAGTGGGACTATATCAAACTAAAAAGCTTCTGTACAGCAAAGGACACCATCAGTAGAACAAAAAGACATCCTACAGTATGGGAGAATATATTCATAAATGACGTATCCGATAAGGGGTTGACATCCAAATTATATAAAGAACTCACGCACCTCAACAAACAAAAAGCAAATAAGCCAATTAAAAAATGGGCAGAGGAGCTGAACAGACACTTCTCCAAAGAAGAAATTCAGATGGCCAACAGGCACATGAAAAGTTGCTCCACATCGCTAATCATCAGAGAAATGCAAATTAAAACCACAATGAGGTTATCACCTCACACCAGTTAGAATGGCTAATATCCAAAACACAAACAAGAAATGTTGGCGAGGATGTGGAGAAAGGGGAACCCTCCTACACTGCTGGTGGGAATGTAAACTAGTTCAACCATTGTGGAACTATGGAGGTTCCTCAAAGAGCTAAAAATAGAAATACCATTTGACCCAGGAATTTCACTCCTAAGAATTTACCCTAAGAATGCAGCAGCGCAGTTTGAAAAAGACAGATGCACCCCTATGTTTATCGCAACACTATTTACAATAGCCAAGAAATGGAAGTAACCTAAGTCTCCATCAGTAGATGAATGGATAAAGAAGATGTGGTACATATACACAGTGGAATATTACTCAGCCATAAGAAGAAAACAAATCCTACCATTTGCAACAACAGGGATTGCGCTGGACGGTATTATGCCCAGTGAAATAAGCCAGGCAGAAAAAGACAAGTATCAAATGATTTCACTCATCTGTGGAGTATAAGAACAAAGGAAAAACTGAAGGAACAAAACAGCAGCAGACTCACAGAACCCAAGAACGGAGTAACAGTTACCAAAGGGAAAGGGACTGGAGAGGATGGGTGGGAAGGGAGGGATAAGGGGGAAAAAGGGTCATTATCATTACCAGACATAATGTAAGGGGGGGGGGACACGGGGAAGGCAGTATAACACAGAGAAGACAAGTAGTAGTTCTATAGCATCTTACTACGCTGATGGACAGTGACTGTAAGGGAGTATGTGGTGGGGACTTGATAATGGAGGGAGTCTAGTAGCCATAATGTTGTTCATGTAATTGTACATTAATGATAGCAAAATAAAATTAAAAAAAGAACCTGAAATTCCTGGTACCTGTCATTAACATTTCGGTGAACATCCTTCCACCATCTTCCTTGGCATATATACACATACATACACATATGAATACTATTTTATGTAATTGTTGAATCAGTCATTTTGGAAAGAAAACCTATTCAACATGAACATTTTATATTAGTGTCAAAATGCCTGTCCTCTAAAATAATTGAATTTTTGTTGTTGTTGTTAACAGGTAATGTTACAAATATGTTACAGGAAGCAGAAGTGCATTATATTTCTCGAAACATTTGTAATTCTGAGAAGAGTTATGGGAACATAATTCCTAGCACTTCCTTTTGTGCAGGTGATGAAGATGGAGTTTTTGATACTTGCAGGGTAAGACCAAATAATTTTCTCTAGAAATATTTTCTAAAGCCAGAAGGGAACCTGAACAGGCCTTTGATCACTTTCTGTGAGGGCATAATTCAAGTCTAAAAGTGCTGAATTCCTCTTTCTCCTTTTTAACTAGTCCAACGATCCAAATCCTCTTGTTTTCCTGTTTCCTTAGTTTCTACAGTCATATCCAACCATAGGCAAATCTGCCTTAAATCTTTTTATTACCACGTTTATTGAGTTATAATATACATATATACAGTTCACCCTTTAAAGTATATAACAACTCAATGGAATTGTACCTTGAAAATTATACTTTTCTAACTTTTGTTTAAGAGAAAGAGTTCAGAAAGGAGAAATGGGGAAATGGATAGAGGAAAATACAGTTCAGGAGAGGACAAAGCTTTATAAGGAAATGGCAATATTACCCTTTTGCTTTGGTTGTTAATAAAAACACTCTGGATTTTATGTACCTTCTAAACTTCCTATCCATAATCATGTGTAACTGAAAAGTCCTGATGGCTTCAGAAGAAATAGTTGTCAGTTGGGTTGTTGGGACACAGTATTTTATTTTGTTTGGTTTTAGATTCAATGTGAAATTTGAAATTGGAGTATTTGCCTACCTGAAAGTTCAGTTGAATGATACAAAAGTGAGGCATCCAGGGATCCAAACAGGATGGTTTCATCTGTGGGGGAATGAGAGAATTTAAAACAAGTTAATGAGAGATGTGCACAGTGGCACTGAGAATATAACCAGTTATTAAGATGTATCACTGAATATTAAAAATAAATTCATGAATACTAAAAAAATTAAGTATACAATTCAATGGGCTTTTAGTATATTTATGGATAGTATAACCATCACTGTAATTTTAGAATGCTTTTTTTCAACTCTAAAAGAAATCTCTACTCATTATAAATCACTTCCCATTTTCCTCTCATCCACCTCCAGCCCTAGGAAAACACTAATCTCTGTAGATTTGCCTATTATGGGAATTTCATGGGAATGGAATCATTCAATATATGGTCTTTTATTATTGGCTTCTTTCACTTATCACTAGGTTTTCAAGATTCATCCACACTGTAGCATGTATTAATACTTTACTCATTTTATTGCTGAATAATATACCATTGAATGGACATGCCACATTTTATTCATCCATTTAGTGGTTGATGAACATGTGAGCTATTTCCACTTCAGGGCTATTACAAACAATGTTGTCATAAACACTCAAGTACAATTTTTTGTGTGGACATACGTTTTCATTTCTCTTCAAAATTCTACCTAGAGGTAGAATTGTTAAGTCAATATCGAACATTTTGAAGAACTGCTAAACTATATTCCAAAGTGACTGCACCATTTTACCTTCTCACCAGCAATGTGTGAGCACTCCTATATCCCCATATCCTTGTCAGCATTTGCATTGTCTGTCTTTTAGATTATAGCCACCCTTGCGGGTGTGAAGTGGTATATCATTGTGGTTTTAATGTACATCTCTCTGATGACTAACGATGTTAAGCATCTTTGATGTTAAGCTTCTTGGCCATTTGTGTATCCTCTTTGGAAAAATGTCTATTTAGATCCTTTGCCCATTTTTTAATTGAGTTCTTTATCTTTTATTTATTGAGTCATAAACATTCTTTATATATTCTGAATACAGGTCCCTTACCAGGTATATGGTTAGCAAATATTTTCTCCCCTTCTGTGGACTGTCTTTTCACTTTCCTGATGTTATTGTTTGTAGCACAAAACCTTTTTATTTTTTATAAGTCAAATTTATCTGTGTTTTTGTTTTGGCTCTTATGCTTTTGAATCTTTCTTTATTCCTTTTCTTCACTACTTCTAAATTTACCAGCACTTCACTCCCAAGCAGTACCCCACGCTCTGATCTTTTCGTACTCCTTCTGATTTCTGCAACCCAGGGTTTATCTTTCCTGTGTCCTTTTCCTTAAAAATCTTGCTGAGTGAAACAGTAAAGAATCCAATTAAATTGAAATGCATTCATTGTCAAAAAATAATTATTCAATGCCTACCTTATATAGAGAATTTGAAAACACTTTAGAAACACGGTCCTTAACCTTTAGATACTGAAAGAGTTACCTCAGCGTCCTTGTTGTTTCAAGAGATTAGCAGTCCTTGGTTATGTTTTGGTACATTGACAGCCTTGTATGAACTATGACAGACATTTGTGATTTATAATACTATTGAGAGGCTTAGGCCTATTTATTCCTGCTAACCTGCACCAGCCAATGTCAATACTTAGAAAGATGCCATCTATTGCAAGATGCCAGTTTACTCCTCTCCATTAGCTATCAAACCATACACACACTTAAAAGAATCCTTCTTATATCTTAAAATTATACTTTTCACACATGGCATTAAGCAGTATTCTAATAGTATTCTACTAGAAGTATTTATGACATTTTGTACACTTTTAAATTATATTTCTCCTGAGTAATTATACTAAAAAATGCAAACAATTTGATTTATAGTATTCTGGTTCAAAACTATTCAGATAGGAAGTTTATCTATCAGCTATATGGTTCTTCTAAATACCAGGCCAGACAAATACCTCCAGTTTGAGTTGGAATAAAACTGAAAATCTACAGATCTCTACAACTTGAAGATATATTGAAAATGTATATTTATGTAAATGTATGTTTAATGTGATTGTGATTGATTCATTCCAGATTTGCTGTTGTATAAAGACTTCTAGAAGTAACTAATGCTATTTTGGGACTTAAATTTTAATAGGGTGATAGTGGTGGACCATTAATGTGCTACTTACCAGACCATAAACAATTTTTTGTAATGGGAATTACCAGTTACGGATATGGCTGTGGTTGAAAAAATTTTCCTGGTGTCTATTGTGGGCCATCCTTCTATCAAAAGTGGATGACAGATCATCTCTACCAAGCAAGCAATAAAGGCATATTTAATATAAATATTCTACTGGGACAGATCCTTGCAGCTCTAGGTTCTATTGTATTACTAGCCATTCCAAAGAGAAATTCTGAAGAATGTTTACTTTGTATTGCATCCCTTTCCATGTTGTACATAATGAAAACCATTTATTCTTTTGATTAGTAAGTATCCACGTTAGAGTTCTCATGTGGACATTTTTGGAATAAAAGAGTTGTGACATTCTAGATATGTGATTGTAAATTTGGTACTAAATCACATGCTTCCTTGATGTGCCGTTTTACTTTGTAATCATAATTTTGAATTTGGATTACCTTCCTAGAGTTTATATATAAAGTTAAAAATATACTTTATGTATATAGTGCCAAATAATAAAGAGTTTATAATTAAAACGAAAGCTGCTCTTTATTAATCAAAACTCTTTCAAGTTACACTTTATTTTACTCAAAAACACTTGTCTGTATATTATTTTTCAAATTATCATCTTGTTTCTGGTTCTCAAGGGCTATTTGGAGAAATAAGCATTTGCTTATTATTTAAACGCCAATTAAAATAGTTTACTTCATATCAGTACTCCTTTCCTATGCCAAGAGAACTGCAGTGCAGATACCCCAAAATAATGTACTTTTTTTTCAAAATAATGTACTTTTTATTTAGAAACTTATGATGTGACATTTTTGCAACACTTTAACCTACTTTCGGAACTTTGTTTTCTTAAAGCCCGTACTAAAAGTTTGCATTACTCGGGCCTTCTGGATTAATTGTGAGGAGAGGTGACTGACAAGCATGTTGGGAAAAGAGGGTCACCGACCTGGAATAAACTTTACAATGACCGAAGTATAGAATGAGTCATTAAAATTATCAAGAAAATGTTGACCAAGTCAGTATCTACTACGAATCAACTCACTTTTTTGAACTTTGGAGAACCCATGAAGTTAAGGAGAAATAATTTTCTCATCTTTCTTTTTTACGTTCAACCAGCTAAAACCAAGTGTTTTGAGATTGTTGTTCTGCTTTGCTTTAACCTAATTTCAGCATAAGTTTTCCATCTATTAACTCCCTTAGGGATCATTACTAATTTAAGACTCAAAGGGTAAAACACTGTTTTACAGATTTGTGAGCAACACTGAGGGGATATTGACTGTTCTTTCTTGAAAGAGACCCTGGATTATCCATTGACAGTCTTATAAGGAATTAGTTGGTAATGCTTGTACAGAAATCAACATAATGTATTAGTCTTTTCCTATTTATTCTGAGCATTCAGATTCACCTGATAGCCCTGAATGTTAATACTAAAAACACCTCTTCTAAAATGTATTCACGCCATTGGAGGGGAAGATCTTGCTTTCTACTTCAAAGGTATGTCCTAATTGCTCTTTAGGTCTGCATTTCTAATCAGGTACCTTAGTTCACTTATTCCACAAACCAGAATTCAGTTATACAACATTTCTTTCCACTACCACAGACCATTAGACTATAGACCTTGCAATTTAAGACCGACTTTCTTTCAAATATCATCCTGTTACTTAGTAATTACTTATCCATAACTTAGTAGTTACTTATCCACTGTGTATATGTACCACATCTTCTTTATCCATTGATCTATTGATGGACACTTAGGTTGCTTCCACATCTTGGCTATTGTAAATAATGCAACAATAAACCCAGGGGTGCATATATCTTTTGGCAACAGGGATTTTGTTTTCTTCGGGTAAATTCCTAAAAGTGACATTACTGGGCTGATAGGTATTTCTATTTTTACTTTTTTTGAGGAACAAGAGTTTGGACAATTATTAATACCTACTTACAGTACTGCTGTCAGTATTGACTAATTTGATTATATGAAATTCTTTTCTTTTTATGAAGTATCATTGATACACAATCTTATGTTGGTTTCAAGTGTACAACATAGTAGGTCAACAGTACCCATATTATTAAATCTCACCCTCACTAATGCAACTCCTATCTGTCAATATAGGAAGATGTTATAGAATCATTGGCTATATTCTCCATGCTGTACTACTATCCCCATGACCAACTAATACTATGATTGAAAATTTTTATGCCCTTTTATGCCTCTCACCCTCCTCATAACCCACCCATCCCAATACTCCCCATGGTAACCACAAGTCACTTCTCAGTGTCTATGAGTCTACTGCTATTTTATTCATTTTGTTTTCTTTTGTTTTTATATTACAAAAATAAGTGAAATCATATGTCTTTCTCCACCTGGTTTATTTCACTGAGCATAATACTTTTGAGGTCCATCCATGTTATTGCAAATGGTAAGATTTTGTTCTTTTTTATAGCTAATATTCCATTGTGTATACATACATATTCTTTATCCATTCATCTACTGATGGACACTTAGGATGCTTCCATATTTTGGCTATTGTAAATAATGCAGCAATAAATACAGGGTTGCATATATCTTTTCAAAACAAGGATTTTGTTTTCTTTGGGTATTCCTGGAAATGGCACTACTGGGTCGATTGATGTGTCTATTTTTCATTTTTTGAGAAACCTCCATATTGCTTTCCACAACGGTTAAACTAATTTACATTCCCACCAAGTGCAGGGGGGGTTCCCCTTTACATCTCGCCAGTATTTGTTGTTTCTTGTCTTTTGGATGTTGGCCATCCTAACTGGTATGCGGTGATATCTCACTATGGTTTTAATTTGCATTTCCCTGATGATTAGCAATGTGGAGCATCTCTTCATGTGGCTGTGGGCTATCAATATGGAAAGTTGTCCATTTCTTCTATTATCCAGTTTGTGAGCATATAGTTTTTCATAGTATTCTCTAATAATTCTTTGTATTTCCATGGTATCCATAGTTATTTTTCCTTTCTCATTTCTGATTCTGTTTATGTGTGTACACTCTTTTTTTCTTGACAAGTCTGGCTAGGGGTTTATCTATTTTGTTTATTTTCTCAAAGAATCAGCTCTTGCTTTCATTGATTCTTTCTATTGTTTTATTCTTCTTGATTTTATTAATTTATGCTCTTATCTTTATTATGTCCCACCTTCCACTGACTTTGGGCCTCATTTGTTCTTCTTTTTCTAGTTTTGTTAATTGTGAGTTTAGACTGTTTGTATGGGATTGTCCTTTTTCCTCAAGTAGGCCTATTGAGTCTCTTTTTATGGCCTAGTATGTATCTATTCTAGAGAACATCCCATGCACAATTGAGAAAAGTGTGTATCCTGATGCTTTTGAGTGGAATGTTCTGTAGATATCAGTTAGGTCCATTTGATCTAATGTGTTATTCAATGCCTCTGTTTTCTTATTTATTTTCTGTCTGGTTGATCTGTTTATTGATGTCAGTGGTGTGTTAACATCTCCTAATATGAGTGAGTTGCAGTTCATTTTCCCCTCTAATTCTGTTAGTATTTGTTTTACATATTAGGTGCTCCTATGTTGGGAGCACAGATAGTTATAATGGTTATATCCTCTTGCTGAACTGACCCCTTTATCATTACGTAATATCTTTCTTTATTTCTTGTTACTTTCTTTGCTTTGAAATCACTTTGTCTGACATAAGTACTGCTACTCCTGCTCTTTTCTCCCTATTATTTGCATGTAATATTTTTTTCCATCCCTTCACTTCTAATCTGTGTAGTTCTTTGGGTCTGAAATGAGTCTCTTATAGGCAGCATATAGATGAGTCTTGTTTCTTTATCCATTCTGCAACTTTGTGTCTTTTGACTGGTGCATTCAGTCCATTTACATTTAAGGTAGTTATTGATAGCTGTGTACTTTTTGCTATTTTCTTAATAGTTTTCTGGTTGTTTTTGTAGTTCCTCTCCATTCTTGTCTTATACCCTTCTGTTGTTATATGAAGGTTTTTTTGGCATTGTGACTGGATTTTTCTTTTTTGTTTTTTTTGTGTATCTATTACAGGCTTTAAGTTTGTGGTTACCATAAGGTTCACAGATAGCTTCCTAACTATATAATAGTCTATATTAAGTTGCTGATTGTTCTATTTCAAACACAATCTAAAACATCTACTTTTTTCTTCTTCCTCCTCCTCCATAGTTTATTAGATACCATAATCTCCATTTTTTCATATAGGCCTTGATTGATTCTGTGTATAGTTGTTTTTACTACTTTCATTTTGTATTGTTTTAATTTCATACTACTTGGTAAGTAATTGGTCCACTACCTTTACTGTGGGTTTATTTTCACTGGTGAAAACTATTTAGCCTTAGGAACATTTCCATCTACAGCAGTCTCTAACACATCCTGTAATGCTTGTTTAGTGGTTATAAATTCCTTGAGCCTTCATTTATCTGGGAGGTGTTCAATCTCTGCTTCACATTGGAGTGATAATCTAACTCAGTAGAGGATTCTTGGTTGGAGGTCCTTCTGTTTCAATACATTAAATATTTCATACCACTCCCTTCTGGCCTGTAAAATTTCAGCTGAGAAGTTTGCTGATAGCCTGCTGGGGTTTCCCTCATAAGTAATCTTTTTTCTCTCTGTGGCTGCTTTCAGTACCCTCTCCTTATCCTTAATCTTTGTCATTTTAATTATATGTCTTGGTGTTGTCTTCCTGGGGTTCCTTTTGTTAGGGGCTCTCTGTAATTCCATGACCAGAGTGTCTATTTCCTTCCCCATATTGGGGAAGTTTTCAACAATTATTTCCTCAAAGGGACTTTCTCTCCTTTTTTCTCTCTCTTCTCCTACTGGTACCCCTATTATGCAAATATTGTTTCATTTGGATTGTCACACAGCTCTTCTATCATTCTTTCTTTCCTAGAAATTCTTTTCTATCTATGTTCCTCAGCTTCATTATGTTCCTGTTCTCTAATTTCCATCTCTTTGATTGTCTCCTCTACTTGTAGCAATCTATTACTCATTCCCTCCATTATATATTTAATTTCAGTTACTGTATTCTTCAGCTCTGAGTGGCTCTTTTTCAGCTTCTCAATCTCTTTGTTGAAGTCCTCCCTGAGATCTTCAATACTTTTTTGCAGATCACTGAGATTATTTATGACTTTTACTTTGATATCTTTATAAATAAAACTGGTAATCTGCTGTTTCATTTAGCCCTCTTTCTGGTGTCTTATCCTGTAGTTTTGTTTGGAACATATTTCTCTGCCTTCTCATTTTGTCAGGGTTTCTGTGTAATTTTTTGTTCCTCTGTATGAGATAAATCTTCTATGCTTCCTGATCTAGAGAGTAATGGCTTTATGAAGAAGGCATCCTGTGGTGTCCAGAAGCTCAAGACTACTTAGTCGCCAGTGCCTGGTTCTCCTTTGCTGTGGAGCCCCAGTTGCTGTTTTGGGCTATGGACGGGGCCACCTTTATGTTTGTCTGCCAGCAGTGGTCTATCTCATTCCCCTATGGTCGGCCGTTTGCACTCAGCCAAGCAGTGGTGCTTCTGCTGGGATTGTTGTGGGTGGGGCCACTGTCTGCCTGCCCTGAAGCAGTGGTGGAACATGGTGTGCAGGGATGGTGGGCGGGGAAGTCACATGGCTCTGGGTTCTGCTCTCAGCAGTGGGGCACATGGGTGCACAGGCATGTGGTGGCAGTGGGGTGAGGCATGCGGGTGCACAGCTGTGGGGCATAAAGTTGCTGTGGCGCCAAGCTGGGCTGCCCATGAGGAAGAAGGAGCCCTTGGAGCTGGGTCCCTCAGGTGTCTCCCCAGTTGAACAAAAATAGGGCTGAGAATGCTGGGTAAGCCTCCCTTTGCCTGCCAGGCAGCAAAATCTGGTGCTGCTGGGCTGAGCAGGCAGGCAGGTAGGTGTGTAGGGAAGTGCCTCAGGGCTGAGCTACCAGTGAGGGAGATGGAACATTTGGGGCTCCCACAAATGCCTGAGATGTTGGGTTGTGTCATTTGCAGCCCTTTCTTTTGTGGAGAGAGCTCTGTACAACCCTCACCCCTCTGGCATCCCTCCTGCTGCTGGCAAATCTTTCAATCTGCTGCCTGTTTGGGGTCTCAGCAGGACTGTTGGAGCATGCTTGTTCTCCACAAGCAGCAGGAATCTCAGCCTCCCATGATGCTCCAACACTCCCTGGTTTCCAGCCCCACTAATCATCAAAGGCTGATGCAATGTGAGCTCATGTTCCCAAAGGAGACCTGCAGGGCCAGGTGTGCAGAGTTTCTGAGTGCTTATCCACTCCAGGCTCCATTCCTTTTCCTCTAGCTGTGGTCTGGGATGGGGAAGGGCTTGAGTCCCACTCTCCATCCCAGCTCTGTCACTTTACCCTTCTCTGGGTGGTCTTCTGTTCTTCACCAGGTGTAAGTGGTCTGTTCTGCAATCTTCAGGTCATTTTCAGGGTTAGTTGTATTTGCTGTAGCTGTGTGCCTGGTGTGTATATGGGAGGAGTTTTCTGCATTGCCTTCCTATTCTGCCATCTTTTTGCTGATTACATGAAACTGTTGATATTTTGAAGGTGCTCAGTAAGTGGTTAGTATTATTATCCCATCCATGATTCACATGACCCTTTTCATTACACAGATCACCATGCTACTGAACAAAAATCTCATTGCTTTCACCTGAAAAACTTCTTGGAACAGAGGACCCTTTTCTACTTATAAACTCAAATTTGGAAAAAATACTACTTTTAAAAATAAATTTTATTTTCCTAATTCCCAAAATATTACATCCTCCTTTTTAAAATTTGAGTAAGTACCAAAAGTAGAAAGTCATCTATAGCCCTACTATGCAAAGACAGCCATCATAAATCCTATCTCACTTACTCTAATGAGTATTTTTACAGTCTTCTAAAGCATTATTTTACCCCAGCTATTTTTTAAAATTTCAATCCTATAGAAAAGTTGAAAGATAGTACTGATTGTCTTTATTCCCCAAATATTAACATCTTGCCCTGTTTGCATGCTTTCCTTCTCTCTCTGCATAGACACACCTTTTATTCTGTTTTGTTTTCTGGTTGAACACTTTGGAAGTAAATTGCTAATGCCATATTACTTCATCCCTAATACTTCAAAATATATCTCCTAATAACAGGAACATAATCACAATACCATTATCACACCAGAGAAATTTAACACTGACTTAATAATATAGAGTCTATTTCCCTGTCTCAACAATGTTTTTTTAGTCCTCCCCCACCCCACCCTTACTCCAGAATCTAACCCAGGTTCCACATGTTACATTTGTTTTTCATGACTCTACAATGTCCTTTAATCTAAAATAGTCACCTCTGTCCTTTTTTCTTTTTTGTCTTTCATGAGAGTATAGAAAATCCAAGTCAATCATCTTATAGAATTCTCTAAACTCTGAATTTATCAGAATTCCTCATGATTAGAGTCAGATGAAAGGCTTTTGACAATGATATTGCATAATTTACTTCCTACTGCATTCCATCAAATGGCACACAGTATCAGTTTGTCTCATTACAGGTAATGCTGTTTGATAACTTTGATAAAATGGTACCCTTAACATAAAGATACCTTTTTTCCTTCATAATAAGTAACCTTTGAGAGGTGTACTTTGAGACCCTATGAATAGCCTGTTCCTCGACAAATTTACACCCAAAGGTTTTAACATCCATTGATGATCGTTGCTCAAGTCAATTACTACACTAAGGTTCTCAAAATCCTGATTTCCTAATTCTTTTTATACTTACTAGCTGTCATTTTTTCCTGCAAAAAGGGGTTCTCTTCCTCACTCTTCTCCTTTTGTTTTTATCATCACAATGGACTCACGGGGTATTTTGCCTAAATTAGTGTGTGACACAGTTACCATTATTATTCTTTTTGGTGCTCAGATTTGTCCTGAATTTGACCAACGGACGTCAATTCAAGGAAGTTTTTGTGTTCTTCTGACATTCCTCTGTTAGCCTTCAAGTATTCTTTTCTAGCACAACAAGGTGTTCCAGGCTAAACTTGGCAGTTTTCTGACCCATATATAACAATCACTCATTTCTCCAAGGAATCCCAATTTCTTTTAGTGGGGAATGGTTTTAGAACCAAGTATAAGGTATAGTCATTGCTTCTGAGTTGTCATCAATTCTTGGTTGCTTAAGTGGGCAGAGCTAAGTAATACATTTTGAAAGCATGATTTCATACTGACACTTCCAGTTCAAATCCAACACAAAGGGTTATCTGATACCTCTTCCCATTCTATATTTGTTTCTCACTTATTTTGCAATAATTACCAATAACATGTTTACTCATCTGCTCTACCTTATAATACACACAAAATAGTTTCAGAATCACTACATCAAAATCCCTACTAGAACACACCTACTTGGTAAAGTTCAAAATTTTCACTGCATCTCTTTTTTGGCTTTAGAATATATCCCATGGTGAGTACATAGAATACTATATTGAAAGTTACATGAATTAAATAATTTTCTGTGTAATTTTATCAAGGGATAACAGACATTTCCATTTCCATTTGATTTTAGGGTTTCTTCTTTCCTTTTAACTAAGGTATAATATTTTATCAACTTTATTGAGGTATAATTTATATACAGAATACACACATTTAAAGTATATAATTTGAAGAGTTTTGAAAAATGTATATACCTGTGTAACTGTCATCACAATCAAGATATAGAACCTCAAATTCCCATGTTCCTCTTCCCAGTAAATCTCACTCTTGTACCAGGCAACCACTGATCAGCTTTCTATCAATATACATTTTATCCTTTCTAGAGTTTCATATTAAGTAACCACATAGTATATAATATTTTGGGTCTGGCTTTTTTCACTTAATATGTTTCAGAGATTCTTCCATGTTATTTCATATATCAGTGTTCATTCCTTTTTACTGCTGAGGAGTAGCCAAACATGTGAATATGCCAGTTTGTTTTACTATTTATGTATCAATGGACATTAGAGTTGTTTCTAGTTTGGGACTATTATGTGTAAATCTGCTATAAACATTTATGTACATTGTGTGTACACATTTTTCCTTTCTCTTGGAATAAATACCCAGGAGTGAAATTGCTGCAGGTAAGTATATGTTTAACCTTATTGGAAACAGCCTATTTTCCAATTATTGTATCATTTTACATATCCCACAAGTAACATATGTGGGAGTTCCAGTTGTTCCATATGCACACTAACATTTGGTATTTTTAATTTGGTCTTTTAAATTTTAGCCTTTCAATTAAGTATGTGGTGGGATATATTTATAGCTTTAATTTACATTTACCTGATTACTAATGATTCTGATTATTATTAGACAATACATGTCTTCTTTTGTTAAAGAGTTACTATGGTACTGTCTTTTCCTACATATATATACAACAACAATAATAGTAGTATACACAGCAGTAATAGTAGTATAACTCCATTTGGGTTCCTGGACCCGATTCTAATGTAAGTAAGTATATGGGAGAAGGGTCTACCCACACATAACACCAAGCAATTCTTGAACACCAACAGCATATCCAAGGACTCAATTCTGATGTTATCTGCGCCAAGATAGCACCAAATTCCCCAGGTTAAGGGCTCCATCCTGCAAGAATGTCCTCCACCCCCTCCCGCCAACTCCAGATGCTGGTCACAAGCCCCAGGCAGTTAACCTGTCCTTCTGACCTACAGGCTACAGACTGGAGGTTCCCACAACCTCCCCCTTAGATTTGATTAATTTGCTAGAGCGGCTCACAGAACTCAGGAACACACTTACATTTACCAGTCTAATAAAGGATACCATAGAGGATACAAGTTAATAGCCATATGAAGAGATACATAGGGCAAATTCCCAAATAAAGGAACATCTATCCTTGTAGAGCTGGGGGCTTGGCTCAGTAGCACGTGGAGGTGTTCTTGAATGACCAAATATGTATTTCCTGTGACTCATTATATTGCAAGTCTATTCAAATCTTCTACCCACTTATATTGGGTTGTCTTATTATTGAGTTGTAAGAGTTATTTATATATTTTGAACATAAGGCCTTTGATATATGTACTGAGAATATTTTCTTTCAGTCTATGGCTTGCCTTTTAGTTTTATGTGTCTTTTGAAGAGCAGAAGTTTCACATTTTGATGAAATCCAACTTATTGTATATAAACACATATCATATGCTTAATGTAATTTATATAACACATACAACATATTTATAAGAGATAAAGCATACATATGTATGTACGATTTGTGTTCTTTATGTCCTAAAAATTTTTGACTAAACCAACGTCATGGGATTTTCTGCTATGCTTTCTTTTACAAGTTTTATAGTTTCTGCTTTTATGTTTAGGTCTATGATCAATTCTGAGTTAATATTTGTGTATTATGTGAGGTAATGGTTACAGTTTTTCTTTTTTTCTTTCTTTCTTTTTTCATTTATTTTGGTATCATTAATCTACAAATACATGTGCAATATTATGGTTATTAAAATACCCCTTCATCAGGTCCCCCGCACCAACCCCATTACAGTCACTGTCCATCAGCATAGTGAGATGCTATAGAATCACTACCTGTTCTCTCTGAGTTGTACAGCCCTCCCAGTCACCCCTCAACATTACATCTGCTAATCATAATGCCCCTTTTTCTCCCTTATCCCTTCCTTCCCACCCATCTTCCCCAGTACCTTTCCCTTTGGTAACTATTAGTCCATTCTTGGGTTCTGTGAGTCTGCTGCTGTTTTGTTCCTTCCGTTTTTTTCTTTGTTCTTATACTCCATATATGAGTGAAATCATATGATAATTGTCTTTTTCGGCTTGGCTTATCTCACTGAGCATAATACCCTCTAGCTGCATCCATGTTGTTGCAAATGGTAGGATTTGTTCTCTTCTTATGGCTGAATAATATTCCATTGTGTATATGTACCACCTCTTCTTTATCCATTCATCTACTGATGGACACTTAGGTTGCTTCCATTTCTTGGCTATTGTAAATAGTGCTGCGATAAACATAGGGTGCATATGTCTTTTTCAAACTGGGCTGCTGCATTCTTAGGGTAAATTCCTAGGAGTGGAATTCCTGGGTCAAATGGTATTTCTATTTTGAGTTTTTTGAGGAACCTCCATACTGCTTTCCACAATGGTTGAACTAATTTGCAGTCCCACCAGCAGTGTAGGAGGGTTCCCTTTTCTCCACATCCTCACCAACATTTGTTGTTGTTTGTGTTTTGGGTGTTGGCCATCCTCACTGGTGTGAGGTGATATCTCATTGTGGTTTTAATCTGCATTTCTCTGATGATTAGCGAGGTGGAGCATCTTTTCATGTGCCTGTTGGCCATCTGAATTTCTTCTTTTTTTTAATATAATTTATTTTATTATCATTAATCTACAATTACATGTGCAATATTACGGTTATTAAACTACCCCTGCATCAGGTCCCCCCCACCAACCCCATTACAGTCACTGTCCATCAGCATAATGAGATGCTATAGAATCACTACTTGTCTTCTCTGAGCTGTACTGCCCTCCCCGTGCTCCCCCAACATTACATCTGCTAATCATAATGCCCCTTTTTCTCCCTTATCCCTTCCTTCCCACCCATCTTCCCCAGTACCTTTCCCTTTGGTAACTATTAGTCCATTCTTGGGTTCTGTGAGTCTGCTGCTGTTTTGTTCCTTCCGTTTTTTTCTTTGTTCTTATACTCCATATATGAGTGAAATCATATGATAATTGTCTTTTTCGGCTTGGCTTATCTCACTGAGCATAATACCCTCTAGCTGCATCCATGTTGTTGCAAATGGTAGGATTTGTTCTCTTCTTATGGCTGAATAATATTCCATTGTGTATATGTACCACCTCTTCTTTATCCATTCATCTACTGATGGACACTTAGGTTGCTTCCATTTCTTGGCTATTGTAAATAGTGCTGCAATAAACATAGGGGTGCATCTGTCCTTTTCAAATTGGGCTGCTGCATTCTTAGGGTAAATTCCTAGGAGTGGGATTCCTGGGTCAAATGGTATTTCTATTTTGAGTTTTTTGAGGAACCTCCATACTGCTTTCCACAATGGTTGAACTAATTTGCAGTCCCACCAGCAGTGTAGGAGGGTTCCCTTTTCTCCACATCCTCGCCAACATTTGTTGTTGTTTGTGTTTTGGATGTTGGCCATCCTCACTGGTGTGAGGTGATATCTCATTGTGGTTTTAATCTGCATTTCTCTGATGATTAGCGATGTGGAGCATCTTTTCATGTGCCTGTTGGCCATCTGAATTTCTTCTTTGGAGAAGTGTCTATTCATGTCCTCTGCCCATTTCTTAATTGGATTATTTGCTTTCTGTTTGTTAAGGTGCATGAGTTCTTTATATATTTTGGATGTCAACCCTTTATCAGATACGTTTTTTATGAATATATTCTCCCATACTGTAGGATGTCTTTTTGTTCTACTGATGGTGTCCTTTGCTGTACAGAAGCTTTTCAGCTTGATATAGTCCCACTTGTTCATTTTTGCTTTTGTTTCCCTTGCCCGGGGAGATATGTTCATGAAGAAGTTGCTCATGTTTATGTCCAAGAGATTTTTGTCTATGTTTTTTTCTAAGAGTTTTATGGTTTCATGACTTACATTCAGGTCTTTGATCAATTTTGAGTTTACTTTTGTGTATGGGGTTAGACAGTAGTCCAGTTTCATTCTCTTACATGTAGCTGTCCAGTTTTGCCAACACCACCTGTTGAAGAGGCTGTCATTTTCCCATTGTATATCCATGGCTCCTTTATCATATATTAATTGACCATATATGCTTGGGTTTATATCTGGGCTTCTCTATTCTGTTCCACTGGTCTATGGGTCTGTTCTTGTGCCAATATCAAATTGTCTTGATTACTGTGGCTTTGTAGTAGAGCTTGAAGTCAGGGAGTGTAATTCCCCCTATTTTATTCCTCCTTCTCAGATTGCTTTGGCTATTCGGGGTCTTTTGTGGTTCCATATGAATTTTAGAATTATTTGTTCCAGTTCATTGAAGAAAGCTGTTGGTAGTTTGGTAAGGATTGCATTGAATCTGTAGATTGCTTTAGGTAGTATAGCCATTTTGACAATATTTATTCTTCCTAGCCAAGAGCATGGGATGCATTTCCAGGTTACAGTTTTTCTACATAAGGATATCCAGTTGTTTCAGCCATTGATTAAAAGATAACCCTTTCCCTACTCAAATTACCTTGGCAGTTTGTACAAAATCAAATGACCATGTATGGTGGGTATATTTCTGGACACTATTCTGTTTCATTGATCAATAAATTTATCTTTACACAAAAACTATATGTCTGCATAACTGTAACTTTTTTTGGTATCATTAATCTACAGTTACATGTGCAACATTATGGTTACTAAACTCCCCACTTCATCAGGTCCCCCCCACTTACCCTATTACAGTAACTGTCCATCAGCATAGTGAGATGCTATAGAATCACTACTTTTCTTCTCTGATGCATAACTGTAACTTTTTCGTAATAGCGTTAACTTCTCCAGCTTTGTTTTTCAAAAATGTTTTTAGCTACTCTACATCCTTCACACTTTCATAGGAATTTTAGAAAGAGCTTTTAATTTTTACATAAAGCCTTCTGAGATGTTTATTGGAATTGCATTGAATTTAGAGATTAATTTGGGAAGAACTGACATCTTAATTGAATCTCTGATCATGAACGGAGTATACTTCTCCCTTTACATAGTCTTTAATTTCCCTCTGCAATGTTTTGTGTTTCTTATTGGATAGGCCTTACTCATTTTTGTTAAATTTATTTCCAAATATTTTATGATTTTGATGCTATTTAAATTTAAATTTCCAGTTGCTCTAATCAATACCATTGATTTCATCTGTTGACCTTGTAGCCCATGATCTTGCTAATAAACTAAGCAATTTCAGTAGCTTTTCTGTAGATTCCTTAGGATTTTTTACATACAGAATTGTGTCTGTGGATAATGACTGCTTTACTTTTTTCTTTCTACATGCCTTTTTCTTTCTTGCCTTATTGTACTGTCCGGGACTGCCAGTACAATGTTCTTTTGTTGTTTTTTTTAAATAATTTATTTTGGTATCATTAATCTACAATTACATGTGCAATATCATGGTTATTAAACTACCCCCTTCATCAGGTCCCCCCACCAACCTCATTACAGTCACTGTCCATCAGCATAGTGAGATGCTATAGAATCACTACTTGTCTTCTCTGAGTTGTACAGCCCTCCCCGTGCCCCCCCCAACATTATGTCTGCTAATCGTAATGCCCCTTTTTCCCTCTTATCCCTCCCTTCCCACCCATCTTCCCCAGTCCCTTTCCTTTTGGTAACTATTAATCCGTTCTTGGGTTCTGTGAGTCTGCTGCTGTTTTGTTCCTTCAGTATTTTTTCTTTGTTCTTATACTCCATATACAAATGAAATCATTTGATACCTGTCTTTTTCAGCTTGGCTTATTTCACTGAGCATAATACCCTCTAGCTCCATCCATGTAGTTGCAAATGGTAGGATTTGTTCTCTTCTTATGGCTGAATACTATTCCATTGTGTATATGTACCACCTCTTCTTTATCCATTCATCTACTGATGGACATTTAGGTTGCTTCCATTTCTTGGCTATTGTAAAAGTGCTGCGATAAACATAGGGGTGCATATGTCTTTTTCAAACTGGGCTGCTGCAGTCTTAGGGTAAATTCCTAGGAGTGGGATTCCTGGGTCAAATGGTATTTCTATTTTGAATTTTTTGAGGAACCTCCATACTGCTTTCCACAGTGGTTAAACTAATTTGCAGTCCCACCAGCAGTTGCCAGTACAATGTTGAATAAAAGAGCTAAGAGTGTACAGTTTTGACTTACTCCGATCTTAGAAGCAAATACAACTATCAAAAACAGAAAAGAAAAAAATGTTTATTAGGATGTGGACAAACTGGAACTCTTACAAACTGTTGGTGAGAATGTAAAATGGCACAACTGCTATGGAAAACAGTATAGTGATTCCTCAAAAAAAATAGAATTACTATATGTTACAGCAATTCTGCTTCTGAATATATAATTGAAAGAATTGAAAACAGGCTCTCAAAGAGATATTTGCACACTCAAGTTCAGCATTATTCACAATAGCCAAAATATGGAATCAACACAAATGTCCATAAACCCATGAATGGATAAAAAAATGTAGTATATACAGACAATGGAATATTGTTCAGCCTTAAGTATGATGCTAGCATGCAACATAAGATATTCTTTGTCAAATTACAAAAAATCTTATAGTTTTAAGAGGGAATTGATGTTGGGTGGGATACTTTATAAATATGTTCATTTGGTCAGTTTGTCACAGTTCTTACTGACTGGAGGTGTTATTTTCAAAGTAAACATGAGTAAAATAGGCCCCCATTTGGCCCAACTGTTTTGAAAATTTTTTAATGTGTTTAGTGTAAAATATATACACAGAAAATACATAATACAGCTTAATTAATTACTATAAGGTGAATATGCATAACTACTACCTATATCAAGGAATAGACTTTTGCCAGAACTGCAGAAGCCCTCTGAGTTCCCCTTCTACAACAGAACTTCTGTTATCCCATGACTAATGGCAATTACTGCCTGTTTTTCTTTATAACTTTATATTTTAATAACATTATATTTTTAGTGTATGAATCCTTACACACTATCACTTCATTTCTGTTTTTGATCTTTATATAAGTGGAATCATTAATTATACACTCTTTAGTGTCTGGCTTTCTTCATCAATATGACAATGTTCACCATGTTAGATGCTAGGAGTCAACTCATTACTCTGATAATTGTTAAAATATAGGGAAAGCATCGAGCATTTATCCTTCCTTCCTGAACTGTAGCTGAGAATAACCAAAATGTTGGTAAGGGAAAGTTTATACAAGTATTATAATTAATAGACAAAGAAGAAGTGGGAGAAGGGGCTTAAAGATGGCAGCGTGAGAGGAGAGACAGAAACCTCCTCCCAAAACCACATATAATATGAAAATATAACAAATAAATCAAATCCTGAAAGAGGAACAGGAAAGAAGGCTGCAGCATACTGTCTACACCTGGGAAAACCAGAGGACCTCAAGGAAAAGGGTAATGTACCAAAGCCATGAACCAGAGGGACCCAAGCCCTTCCCCAACCCCAGTTCACCCAAGGGAGGAAGAGAAAGGGAGCAGGGAACGGGTGGAGGCCAAGGACTGCTGAATACCCAGCCCTGGAGATCTGCTCTGGGAGCACGAGCCTACATTACATGGTGCTCTGGAGATTAGTGGAGTTGGAAAGCTAAGACAGGCAGAATGCTTGGAGAAAATGAGATTCCAGCCACTTGTAGAAAACAGGGATCCACCTCCGGCTGCTCTGGGACCAAAGAAGGGCAGGAGTCCATGAGAATTCCTAACAGCGAGAGGGCTGATAAATGGGCAAGGACTGCACAGAGCTTGCTGCTCAGGAGAAAGGACAGGTGGACAAAATTGTCCAGACGCACTCTGCCCAGCAGGTTAGGAACTTTTAGGAGCTTCAGGCGCTCCATCCCCCTGGCTGGCTATGCAGCTCTGAAGCCCCCCACTGTGATACACAGCCTGCTGCACCTTCCTCCCAGCCAGCACCGGCTCCCAAACCAGCTGCCCCCGTCATTTCACCAAGCCAGTCAGAGGGCAGGCCCGCCTAAGGCAGCTACAAGTACAAAACACAGAGGCTTCTCCCTGCATGCTTGGCTCACTGGCCCTGGCAGTGGAGACAGGCATTGCAGCTGGGAAGCAGGAAAGACCTCTTTCCTCATGAAAGTAACCAGCACTGCTCGCCTATGGCCCCCGCCATCACTCCAGGGGATAAGTACCTCCAGAAAACAGAGCTTCTGGGCACTAGAGGGCGCCACATACAAATATGAAATGTCAAAGGAACCTCATTCAAACCAAAATCCCCCAAAAAACAGAAGGCCAAGTGAAACTGAACTCATCAATCTTTCTAAAAGAGCTATCAAAACAAAAATCATAAACATGCTCACGGAGCTACAGAAAAATATTCAAGAACTCAGGGAGGAATTCAGGAATGAGATTCAATCATAAAATAATACAGTATCTCAAATGAAACATACAATAGAGGGATTTAAAAGCAGATTAGATAAAGTAGAGGAGATGGAAATGAAATAGAAATTAGAAAACAGGAATACAAAGAAGCTCAGGCACAGAGAGAAAAAAGGATCTCCAGGAATGAAAGAATATTAAGAGAACTGTGTGACCAATACAAACAGAACAATATTCACATTATAGGGGTACCAGACGAAGAAGAGAGAGAAAAAGGGATAGAAAGTCTCTCTGAGGAGGTAATTCCTGAAAACCTCCCCAATCTGAGGAAGGAGATAATCTCTTAGGCCATGGAGGTGCACAGATCTATCAACACAAGGGACACAAGGAAGACAACACCAAGACATATAATAATTAAAATGGCAATGATCAAGCATAAAGACAGTATTAAAAGAAGCCAGAGAGAGAAAAAAAATAAACATACAAAGGAAAACCCATTAGGCTGTCATCCAAATCTCCACAGAAACCTTAGAGGCCAGAAGGGAGTGGCATGATGTATTTAATGCAATGAAGCAGAAGGACCTTGACCAAGATTACTTTATCCAGCAAGATTATCATTTAAATTTGAAGGAGGTATTAAACAATTTCCAGATAAGCAAAAGATGAGAGGATTTACCTCCCACAAACCATCTTGAGTGTATTTTAGAGGGAAATATTATACATGGAAGTGTTCCTAAGACTAAATACCTATCACCAGAAGAAATAAAACATAATAAAGAAAGTAAATCAATTAATTACTAAGCAGATGCAAAATCAAATCAATCACCCACAAAGTCAGTCAAAGGACAGACAAAGACTACAGAATGTGATACCTAATACATAAAGAAGGGAGGAAGAAGAAAAAGGAAGAAAAAAAAAGAACCTTTAGACTGTGTTACTAATAGTATACTAAGTGAGTTAAATTAGACTCTTAGATAGAAAAGGAAGTTACCCTTGAACCTTCGATACCCACGAATCTGAAGCCTGCAATGGTGATAAGTACATACCAATCGATATTCACTCTGACTGTAAATGGTCTGAAAGCACCAATCAAAAGATGTACAGTCACTGAATGGATAAAAAAAAAACAAGACCTGCCTATATGCTGGATACTTCAAACCCAAAGACATACACAGACTAAAAGTGAAGGGATGGAAAAAGATATTTCATGCAACTAATAGGGAGAGAAAAGCAGGAGTTGCAGTACTTGTATCAGACAAAAAAGACTTCAAAATAAAGAAGGTAACAAGAAACAAAGAAGGACATTACATAATGATAAAGGGGTCCATCCAACAGAGGATATAAACATTATAAATACATATGCACCCAACACGAGCACCAACATATGTGAAACGAAAATAACAGAATTAAAGGGGGAAATAGAATGCAATGCATTCATTTTAGGAGGCTTCAACACTCCACTTACTCCAAAGGACAGATCAACCAGAGAGAAAATAAGTAAGAAGACAGAGGCACTGAACAACACATTAGAACGGATGGACCTAACAGACATCTACAGAACTCTACACCCAAAAGCAGCAGGATACACATTCTTCTCAAGGGACCATGGAACATTTTCAAGAACAAGGCCACAAAAAGAGCCTCAGTAAATTCAAAATGATTGAAATTGTACCAACCAGCTTCTCAGATCACAAAGGTATGAAACTAGAAATAAATTACACAAAGACAATGAAAAAGCCCACAAACACATGGAGGCTTAATAACATGCTCCTAAATAATCAATGGATCAATGACCAAATAAAAACAGAGATCAAGCAATATATGGAGACAAATGAAAACAATAATTCAACACCACAAAATCTGTGGGATGCAGCGAAGGCTGTGCTAAGAGGGAAGTATATTGCAATACAGGCCTACCTCAGGAAAGAAAAACAATCCCAAATGAACAGTCTAAACTCACAATTAACAAAACAAGAAAAGGAAGAACAAATGAGGCCAAAGTCAGTAGAAGGAGGGACACAATAAAGATAAGAGCAGAAATAAATAAAATCGAGAAGAATAAAACAATAGAATCAATGAAAGCAGGAGCTGGTTATTTGAGAAAATAAACAAAACAGATAAACCCATAGCCGGACTTATCAAGAAAAATAGAGAGTGTACACACATAAACAGAATCAGAAATGAGAAAGGAAAAATCACTACAGACACCACAGAAATACAAAAAATTATGAGAGAATACTATGAAAAATTATATGCTAACAAATTGGATAACCTAGAAGAAATGGACAACTTTCTAGAAAAATACAACCTTGCAAGGCGGACCTAGGAAGAAACAGAAAATCTGAACAGACCAACTACTAGCAACTAAATTAAACTGGTAATCAAAAAACTATCCAAGAACTAAACTCCTGAACCAGATGGCTTTACTGTGGAATTTTATCAAACATTTAGTGAAGACCTAATACCCATCCTCCTTAAAGATTTCCAAATTGTGGAAGAGGAGGGGATACTTCCAAACTCATTCTATGAGGCCAGCATCACTCCAATACGAAAACCACGCAAAGACACCACAAAAAAAGAAAATTACAAACCAACATCCCTGATGAACACAGATGCAAAAATACTCAACAAAATATTAGCAAACCAAATTCAGAAATACATCAAAAAGATCATCCAACATGACCAAGTGGAATTTATTCCAGGGATGCAAGGATGGTACAATATTCGAAAATACATCACCAAAAAGAAGGACAAAAACAACATGAACATCTCTTCATAGATGCTGAAAAACCATTTGACAAAATTCAACATCCATTCATGATAAAAACTCTCGACAAAATGGGATAGAGGGCAAGTACTTCAAAATAACGAAGGCCATATATGACAAATCCACAGCCAACATTATACTTAACAGCAAGAAGCTGAAAGCTTTTCCTTTAAGATCGGGAACAAGACAAGGATGCCCACTCTCCCCAGTTTTATTCAACATAGTTCTGGAGGTCCTCACCACGGCAATCAGACACAAAGAAATAAAAGGCATCCATATTGGTAAGGAAGAGGTTAAACTGTCACTGCTTGCAGATGACATGATACTGTACATAAAAAACCCTAAGGAATCCACCCCAAAACTATTAGAATTAATAACTAAATTCAGCATAGTTGCAGGATACAAAATCAACACACAGAAATCTGTTGCATTCCTATATAGTAATGATGAACTAGCAGAAAAAGAAATCAAGAAAACAATTCCATTCACAATTGCATCAAAAAGAATAAAATACCTAGGAATAAACCTAATAAGGAAGTGAAAGACTTATACCCTGAAAACTACAAGAACACTCTTAAGAGAAATGAAAGAGGACACTAATAAATGGAAATTCATCTCGTGCTCATGGATAGGAAGAATTAATATTGTCAAAACGGCCATCCTGCCTAAAGCAATCTACAGATTCAATGCAGTCCCTATCAAAATACCTAGCATTCTTCAATGAACTAGAGCGAATAGTTCTAAAATTCATATGGAACCACAAAAGACCCTGAATAGCCAAAGCTATCCTGAGAAGGAAGAATAAAGCAGGGAGAATTATGCTCACTGACTTCAAGCTCTACTACAAAGCCACAGTAATCAAGACAATTTGATATTGGCACAAGAACAGACCCATAGACCAGTGGAACAGAATAGAGAAGCCCAGATATAAACCCAAGCATATATGGTCAATTAATATATGATAAAGGAGCCATGGATATACAATGGGAAAATGACAGCCTCTTCAACAGGTGGTGTTGGCAAAACTGGACAGCTACATGTAAGAGAATGAAACTGGACTACTGTCTAACCCCATACACAAAAGTAAACTCAAAATTGATCAAAGACCTGAATGTAAGTCATGAAACCATAAAACTCTTAGAAAAAAACATAGGCAAAAATCTCTTGGACATAAAAATGAGCGACTTCTTCATGAACATATCTCCCTGGGCAAGGGAAACAAAAGCAAAAATGAACAAGCGGGACTATATCAAGCTGAAAAACTTCTGTACAGCAAAGGACACCATCAGTAGAACAAAAAGACATCCTACAGTATGGGAGAATATATTTATAAATGATGTACCCAATAAGGGGTTGAAATCCAAAATATGTAAAGAACTCACGCACCTTAACAAACAAAAAGCAAATAATCCAATTAAGAAATGGGCAGAGGACATGAATAGACACTTCTCCAAAGAAGAAATTCAGGTGGCCCACAGGCACATGAAAAGATGCTCCACATCGTTAATCATCAGAGAAATGCACATTAAAACCACAATGAGATATCACCTCACACCAGTGAGGATGGCCAACACCCAAAACACAAACAACAACAAATGTTGGTGAGGATGTGGAGAAAAGGGAACCCTCCTACACTGCTGGTGGGAATGCAAATTAGTTCAACCATTGTGGAAAGCAGTATGGAGGTTCCTCAAAAAACTCAAAATAGAAATACCATTTGACCCAGGAATTCCACTCCTAGGAATTTATCCTAAGACTGCAGCAGCCCAGTTTGAAAAAGACATATGCACCCCTATGTTTATCACAGCACTATTTACAATAGCCAAGAAATGGAAGCAACCTAAGTGTCCATCAGTAGATGAATGGATAAAGAAGAGGTGGTAAATATACACAATGGAATACTATTCAGTCATAAGAAAGAAACAAACCCTACCATTTGCAACAACATGAATGTAGCTAGAGGCTATTATGCTCAGTAAAATAAGCCAAGCCGAAAAAGACAAGTACCAAATGATTTCACTCATATGTGGAGTATAAGAACAAAGAAAAAAAACTGAAGGAACAAAACAGCAGCAGACTCACAGAACCGAAGAAAGGACTAACAGTTACCAAAGGGAAAGGGACTGGGGAGGATGGGTGGGAAGGGAGGGATAATGGGGGAAAGGGGCATTACGATTAGCACACATAATGTAGCTGGGTAGGGGGGCACAGGAAAGGCAGTATTTACAGAGAAGACAAGTAATGATTCTATAGCATCTTACTATGCTGATGGACAGTGACTGTAATGGGTTATGTGGGGGGACTTGATAATAGGGGGTCTAGTAACCATAATGTTGTTCAAATGATTGTACATTAACAATACCAAAATAAATTAATTAATTTAAAAATACTATCATGATGCAGAATTCCACTTCTAGGTATTCATTCAAAGGAATCAAAACACTAATTTGAAAAATATATATGCACTCTCATGTTCATTGCATTATGTACAATAGCCATGACGTGGAGGCAAACTGTCCATTAGTGGATGAATGGGTAAAGAAAATACACTCATACACACACACACACAAATATCAGTCAGTCATAAAAAACGAAATCTTGTCATTTTACAGCAACACAGATGGATCTTGAGGACATTATTCTACATGAAATAAGTCAAGCAGAGAAAGACAAATAGTCATCACTTAAATATGGAACCAGAGGGGGGAAAAATAGATATAGAAAAGATTGGTGGTGATCAGAGGCAGAGGTGGAGGGTGCGCAAAATGGCTGTTAAGAGAACGAAAAGAAAAGCCATACACTAGGAGAAAATATTTGCAAATCACATATTTGATACATGGCCTATATTCAGAAAGTACAAAGAATTCTCAATATTCAATAAGAAACCAAAAAACTCCAATTTAAAAATATACATAAGATTTAAACAGACACTTTTCCAAATAAGATACAAAGATGGCAAATACGCCCACTAAAAGATGTTCAACAGACTTCCGGGAAGATGGCAGCATGAGCAGGGCAGCAGAAATCTCCCCCCAACACTATATTTATCTATGAAAATACAGCAAATACAACTATTCCTAAAAGAGAGACCAGAATACACAGGAAAGCGCACAGCATGCAGCTACACCTGAGAGGACTCGGCACCCCAAGAGGCGGGTAAGATACAGAGCCGCGACCCAGTGGGACTCGAGCACTCACCTACCCCAGTGCACCGGCGGGAGGAGAGGATTCAGAGCTGGGAGAGAGTGGAAGTACACCCCGCGAAATAACCAGCCGCAGTGATCTGCACAGGGAGCGCTGACACACATAGCGCAGTGTAGCGGAGATTGGAGAGGCAGAGGGTGCAGAATCTGAGCGAGGAACACGCCAGGGTGCTTGCAGCCGGCTCCCAGGAACGAAAAAAAAAGAAAAGCGTGTGCTTTCTTCAGCGGTCTTAAAGAGACAGGAGCCCAGCAGAGGAGACAGATCGCCCCGGCACACTCAGCCCAGCGGACAGGGAGTCCTGAAGAGTTTCGGACCCCTTAGCTGGCGACTGGGAAAGCATGGCCACACTTAGATTTCACACAGAGATCAACAGCCTCCCATTCGTTCCCACCCCAGCCAGAGCTATAAAGGGTCCTACGGAGCAGGGCGGCCACAGCTGCGGAATAGTGTGGCAACACCACCACCTACCGCAACCCCACAGAATCTGCTCTGGTGGGCGATTTTTGTTTTGTTTTGTTTTCGTTTTTGGTTTGTCTGTTTTCTTTGTTTTTTCTTTTTTCTTTTCTTTTCCTTTCTTTTTTTTTCTTCTCTTTTTAAAGTCTTAAAGAGCCCAACTGACATACGTGGCAACTACCAGCGACCACTTCTATAGCCATGAAAAGACAGAGGAATATGGTCCAGACTAAAATCAACCAGACAGCCCCAGAGAGGGAGCCTGAAGGGATGGAAATGCACAGTCTTCCTGAAAAAGGATTCAGAATAAAAGTTATAACCATGCTGATGGATCTACAGAGAAATGTGCAAGAGCTGAGGGAGGAAGTGAGGGAAGTGAGGAAAGACAATGCAGAAATCAGACAAGCAATCGACAGGCTTAACAGCAGACTAGACGAGATGCAAGAGACTGTTAATGGAATAGAAATCAGAGAACAGGAATACAGAGAAGCTGAGGCAGAGAGAGATAAAATGATCTCTAGGAATGAAAGAATATTAAGAGAACTGTGTGACCAATCCAAACAGAACAATATTCGCATTATGTGAGTACCAGAGGAAGAAGAGATAGAAAAAGGGATAGAAGGTGTCTTTGAAGAAATAATTGCTTAAAACTTCCCCATGGTGGGGAAGGAAATAGTTTCGCAGTCACAGAAGCCCACAGATCTCCCAACACAAGGGACCCAAGGAAGACAACACCAAGACACATAATAATTAAGATGGCAAAGATCAAAGATAAAGACAGAGTATTAAAGGCAGCTAGAGAGAGAAAAAAGATCACCTACAAAGGAAAACCCATCAGACTATCATCAGACTTCTCAACAGAAGCCTTACAGGCCAGAAGAGAATGGCATGATGTACTTAACGTTATGAAACAGAAGGGCCTCGAACCAAGAATATTGTATCCAGCACGATTATCATTTAAATATGATGGAGGGATTAAACAATTTCCAGACAAACGAAAGTTGAGAGAGTTTGCCTCTCATAAACCACTACAGGATATCTTAAAGGACTGCTCTAGAGGGAAGCACCCCTAAGGCTAAAAAGATGTCACCAGAGAAAATAAAATCATAGCAAAGAAAGAAGACCATCCAAATACTAAGGAAAGGCAAAGAATAAAACACAAAGTATATAAAGAATGGAGGAGGAAAAATAAGAAGGGAGAGAAATAAAGATATATCAGATGGTGTTTACAAAAACTTAACAAGAATGTTAAGGTAGATTGTTAGATAGTAAAGAAGCAACGCTTGAACCTTTGGTAACCACGAATCTAAAGCCAGCAGTGGCAATAAGTACACATCTATCCATAATCACCCTAAATGTAAATGGACTGAATGCACCAATCAAAAGACACAGAGTAACAGAATGGATAAAAAAGGAAGACACATCTATATGCTGCTTATAAGAGACTCACCTCAAACCCAAAGATATACACAGACTAAAAGTGAAGGGATGGAAAAAGATATTTCATGCAAACAACAAAGAGAAAAAAGGAGGTGTTGCAGTACTTGCATCAGACAAAATAGACTTCAAAACGAAGAAAGTAGCAAGAGATAAAGAAGGACAATACATAATGATAAAGGGGTCAGTTCAATAAGAAGATATAACCATTATAAATATATATGCACCCAACACAGGAGCACCAGCATATGTGAAACAAATACTAACAGAATTAAAGCAGGAAATAGACAGCAATGCATTCATTTTAGGAGACTTCAACACACCACTCACTCCAAAGGACAGATCAACCAGACAGAAAATAAGTAAAGACACAGAGGCACTAAACAGTAGAACAGATGGACCTACAGACATCTACACAACTCTGCACCCAAAAGCAACAGGATACACATTCTTCTCAAGTGCACATGGAACATTTTCCAGAATAGACCACATACTAGCCCACAAAAAGAACCTCAGTAAATTCAAAAATATTGAAATCCTACCAACCAACTTCTCAGATCACAAAGGTATAAAACTAGAAATAAATTTTAGAAAGAAATCAAAAAGGCTCACAAATACATGGAGACTTAACAACATTCTCCTAATTAATCAATGGGTTAACGACCAAATCAAAACAGAAATCAAAGAATATATGGAGACTAATGACAATAACAACACAAAGCCACAACTTCTGTGGGACGCAGCAAAGGCAGTTCTAAGAGGAAAGTATATTGCAATCCAGGCCTATTTAAAGAAGGAAGAACATTCCCAAATGAATAGTCTAAAGACACAATTACTGAAATTGGAAAAAGAAGAACAAATGAGGCCCAAAGTCACCAGAAGGAGGGACATAATAAAGATCAGAGAAGAAATAAATAAAATTGAGAAGAATAAAACAATAGAAAAAAATCAATGAAACCAAGAGCTGGTTCTTTGAAAAAATAAACAAAATAGATAAACCCCTAGCCAGACTCATTAAGAGAAAAAGAGAATCTACACACATAAACAGAATCAGAAATGAGAAAGGAAAAATCACGATGGACCCCACAGAAATACAAAGAATTATTAGAGAATATTATGAGAATCTATATGCTAACAAGCTAGAAAACATAGAAAAAAAATGACAACTTCTTAGAAAAGTACAACCTCCCAAGACTGACCAAGCAAAAAACAGAAAAACTAAACAGACCAATCACCAGCAACGAAATTGAATCGGTAATCAAAAAACTACCCAAGAACAAAACCCCCGGACCAGATGGATTCACCTCTGAATTCTACCAGACATATACAGACGAAATAACACCCATTCTCCTTAAAGATTTCCAAAAAATAGAAGAGGAGGGAATACTTCCAAACTCATTGTATGAAGCCAGCATCACTCTAATACCAAAACCTGGCAAAGACCTCACCAAGAAAGAAAACTACAGACCAATATCCCTGATGAACGTGGATGCAAAAACACTCAACAAAATATTAGCAAACCGAATTCAAAAATACATCAAGAGGATCATACACCATGATCAAGTGGGATTCATTCCAGGGATGGAAGGATGGTACAACATTCGAAATCCATCAACATCATCCACCACATCAAAAAGAAGAACAAAAACCACATGATCACCTTCATAGATGCTGAAAAAGCATTTGACAAAATTCAGCATCCATTCATGATTAAAACTCTCAACAAAATGGGTATAGATGGCAAGTACCTCAACATCATAAAGGCCATATATGACAAACCCACAGCTAACATCATACTTAACAGTGAGAAGCTGAAAGCTTTTCATCTAAGATTGAGAACAAGACAGGGATGCCCACTCTCTCCACTGTTATTCAACATACTACTGGAGGTCCTGGCCATGGCAATCAGACAAAACAAAGATATACAAGGCATCCAGATTGGTAAAGAAAAAGTCAAATTATCTCTATTTGCAGATGACATGATATTGTACATAAGAAACCCTAAAGACTCCACTCCAAAACTACTAGAACTAATATCTGAAGTCAGCAAAGTTGCAGGATACAAAATTAACACACAGAAATCTGTTGCTTTCCTATACACTAATGATGAACTAACAGAAAGAGAAATCAGAAAAACAATTCCATTCACAATTGCATCAAAAAGAATAAAATACCTAGGAATAAACCTAACGAAGGAAGTGAAAGACCTATTCTCTGAAAACTACAAGACACTCCTAAGACAAATTAAAGAGGACACTAACAAATGGAAATTCATCCCATGCTCTTGGCTAGGAAGAATAAATATTGTCAAAATGGCTATACTACCTAAAGCAATCTACAGATTCAATGCAATCCCTATCAAACTACCAACAGCTTTCTTCAATGAACTGGAACAAATAATTCTAAAATTCATATGGAACCACAAAAGACCCGAATAGCCAAAGCAATCCTGAGAAGGAGGAATAAAACAGGGGGAATTACGCTCCCTGACTTCAAGCTCTACTACAAAGCCACAGTAATCAAGACAATTTGGTATTGGCACAAAAACAGACCCACAGACCAGTGGAACAGAATAGAAAATCCAAACATTAACCCAAACATATACAGTCAATTAATATTTGATAAAGGAGCCTTGGATATACAATGGGGAGATGACAGCCTCTTCAGCATCTGGTGTTGGAAAAACTGGACAGCTACATGTAAGAGAATGAAACTGGACTACTGTCTAGCCCCATACACAAAGGTAAACTCAAGGTGGATCAAAGACTTGAATGTAAGTCATGAAACCATAAAACTCTTAGAAAAAAACATAGGCAAAAATCTCTTGGACATAAACATGAGCAACTTCTTCATGAATGTATCTCCCCGGGCAAGGGAAACAAAAGCAAAAATGAACAAGTGGGACTATATCAAGCTGAAAAGCTTCTGTACAGCAAAGGACACCATCAGTAGAACAAAAAGACATCCTACAGTATGGGAGAATATATTCATAAAAAACGTATCTGATAAAGGGTTGACATCCAAAATATATAAAGAACTCATGCACCTTAACAAACAGAAAGCAAATAATCCAATTAAGAAATGGGCAGAGGACATGAATAGACACTTCTCCAAAGAAGATATTCAGATGGCCAACAGGCACATGAAAAGATGCTCCACATCGCTAATCATCAGAGAAATGCAGATTAAAACCACAATGAGATATCACCTCACACCAGTGAGGATGGCCAACATCCAAAACACAAACAACAACAAATGTTGGCGAGGATGTGGAGAAAAGGGAACCCTCCTACACTGCTGGTGGGACTGCAAATTAGTTCAACCTTGTGGAAAGCAGTATGGAGGTTCCTCAAAAAACTCAAAATAGAAATACCATTTGACCCAGGAATTCCACTCGTAGGAATTTACCCTAAGAATGCAGCAGCCCAGTTTGAAAAAGACATATGCACCCCTATGTTTATCGCAGCACTATTTATAATAGAAATGGAAGCAACCTAAGTGTCCATCAGTAGATGAATGGATAAAGAAGATGTGGTACATATACACAATGGAATATTATTCAGCCATAAGAAGAGAACAAATCCTACCATTTGCAACAACATGGATGGAGCTAGAGGGTATAATGCTCAGTGAAATAAGCCAAGCTGAAAAAGACAAGTACCAAATGATTTCACTCATATGTGGAGTATAAGAACTAAGGGAAAAAAAAAACTGAAGGAACAAAACAGCAGCAGACTCACAGAACCCAAGAACGGACTAATAGTTACCAAAGGGAAAGGGACTGGGGAGAATGGGTGGGAAGGGAGGGGCAAGGGGGAAGAATGGACATTACGATTAGCAGATGTAATGTTGGGGGGGCATGGGGAGGGCTGTACAACCCACAGAGGACAAGTAGTGACTCTATGGCATCTCACTACGCTGATGGACAGTGACTGTAATGGGGTTGGGTGGGGGGGGACCTGATGAAGGGGGTAGTGTAATCACCACAATATTACTCATTTAATTGTAGATTAATGATATCAAAATAAACTTATTAAAAAAAAGAGACAAATTTGAAAAAAAATAATAACCCTCTCTCTTAGTGTCCTCAGAGTGTGCTTTTGGTTCATAGCCCAGGGCTATGCCTCCCTGCTTGTGCAAACTGTTTTTTAGCAATAAAAAGTTCTCCTTGATTAAATTTCCTGTTTTACACAGCCTTGTTAACAATAAAAAGGAATACTACTCAGAAATAAAATCAATAGATACATGCAACAATATGGATGACTCTCAAAATAATTATGTTAAAGTGAAGGAAGCTAGACAAGGTATATAATGCATCATTTATATAAAATTCTAGTAAAAGCAAACTAATCTCTAGTGACAAAACAGATCAGTAGCTGCCTTGGAATGCGGAAGGCAGGAGGGAGGGATCACAAGGGGGCATGAGGAAACTTGTGGGCGATGAATATGTTCATTACCTTGATTAAAGTGATGACTTCACAGGTATGTACATATGTCAAAACTTACATTGTACACTTTAAATATGTAGTTTATTGATGTCAATTCCACTTCAAAAAGCTGTTAAAAATGGAATATAGTATTTATAAAATATGTGTAGCATAGAACCAATAAGGGAAGAGAACACTCCCTGTATCCATCACCCAGTTTGAAAAAATAATGTTATCATTATCTTTTTTAATAAATATAAAAAATTATAATTTCTGTGTTCCCTGACCACCCTAAAGTCCAGGCTTTCTTGCTAAAAGCAGGTGAATGTTTGAAACTATTTCCTGAATATTTTAGGTTCCCAAACATGAATATTCTGGGGATTATTTTTATCTAAATTACCTGAGTAATGTAGTAATTGGAACAATTTGAAGTTGGAACTTGCCCTTTAAAAGATGGACAGCCCAAAAGAATGACTGAAAAATAATCCTATTGTTAAGTTAGGAAAATCTGAGAGCCTCAGCCCAGAATGCAAAAGGGGGAATTCTTGTTAACTATGGCCAAACAGGCATGCCCTTTCACTTCCTTTTATTTAAAAATGGGGCGAGAGGAGGGAGAGTGGGAGGAGGGCACCTTGTAATAAAAGGAACTTGGCAGCAGCAGTCTCCTGGTATGGCTTAAACAGGCTGCACCCACAGATTCGATTTTCCTTTCAAAGGTCATTGGAGCATCCCAACAGGGTGTAAGTGCACTGTGTGTATAAAACTTCAGCAGCCAACTGGCGACTGGTCTCTGAACCTACAGAAGGGAAAGCAGGAATCGACTTGGAATAAGGGATTGCAATCAAATTTCCTTCTAAGGAAAAGCTCAGAACCTTCTCATTTTGCTTCATGAAAACTATGCTACAACTTTTGCCAAATGTCTATTAAATGGGTGAAATGAGCCTCTTCGCCCACGATTTGATTTCAGCTGCATCTTTCCTGTACAGCCAGTTCTTCCCCCGAGGTTGACTGACTTTGGAGTGTGGCCAAAAACCTACCGCCTGCAATTAGAGTCAGACCTCTAACCACTGTTTCTTTTTCCTCTTCTGAGTGATGACGCTTACCATCTTGATCCTCCGGCTGGTTGTCTACATTCTGGCATCTCCAATATACCTGCTGAACTTTCTGGGTTTGTGGAGCTGGATATGCCAACAATGGTTCCCCTACTTGTTGGTGAGGTTCTCTGTGATATACAATGAACAGATGGCGAGCAGGAAGCGGGAGCTCTTCAGTAACCTGAAGGAGTTTGTGGGCCCCTCTGGGGAGCTCTCCCTGCTGGAGGTAGGCTGTGGCACCGGGACCAATTTCAAGTTCTATCCGCCTAGAAGCAGAGTGACCTGTATTGACCCGAATCCCAACTTTGAGAAGTTCTTGATCAAGAGCCTTGCTGAGAACCGACACCTGCAGTTCGAGCGCTTCATAGTGGCTGCCGGGGAGAACATGCACCAGGTGGCCGACGGCTCCGTGGATGTGGTGGTGTGCACCCTGGTCCTGTGCTCCGTGAAGAACCAGGAGCAGATCCTCCAGGAGGTGTGCAGAGTGCTGAGGCCGGTGAGTGAGGGGGTGTCAGGAGGACTGTTCAGAAGCAACCATGATCCCCAAGGGCAGTCCTGTCAATTTCAGGTGGATCAAATATTTTAATATAAAAAGTGAAACTACTAGAGAAGACACTGCTGAATTTTTTTTTAATCTTAGAGTGGGAAAGAAGCTATAAAGGGAAAGACTGATAAATCGGAATACATAAAACTGTAAAACTTCTGCAGAAAAAAGAGGTGCTATAAGAAAGTTAAAATATAAAACAAACCTGGAAAAAGCATTTTTCAGGGATGATAGACAAAGGGTTAGCTTCCTTCATATTAAAAGACATTATAGATGAATAACATTTTTAAAATCAATAAGAAAAAGGATTGTTCAATGAGAAAAATGGGCAAAGAGCAGCAACAGAAATATAAATAGCCAATTGTATTATTAAAATGCTCGACCTTACTTGCAATTAAAGAACCAAGTAAAGCAATGTAACATTTTTACCTATTACATTGTTAGAGACTTTTAAGGACAGCATAGTACTAGGGTGGGCCTGGGAGAATGGAAACCTCCACATCCACTGGAGGAAGCACCCTCTTGGGAGGGCAATTTGATGATATCAAAGTTTTAAGTGCACATACTCTCTTATCCAGTTAGGAGTATACCCTATAACAAGTGTGTACGAATTCATCCATATGCAAAGATATTCATTACAATATTTGTAAGAGCACAAATTGGAAATAAGTAAACATCCATCAAAAGGAGGCCGTTCAAGTAAATTGTCACATTACATAAAGGAATTCTGTGCCACTGTTAATAAGAACAAGGAAGTTACATACCTTGATATGAAAATATCCCCAAGAGATAATGTTAAATTAAAAAAAGCAATTGAAGTATAGAATATTACATAGAGTAACAGCCCATTTGTATGGGGGGAGGGTTAAGAGAATACCTATGTATGTATATATGTTAATCGGAATGGCAGACAAGAAACTATTAGCAGTGGTTACCTCCTGGGAATGGGATTGAATGTGAGGCAAGAATTATTTTTCATTTTATACCTTGTATAGTTCTGTGATTGTTTTTCTTTTTACAATTTTCTGTATTTTCTAAATTTTCTAAAGTAAACATATTGGTGGGGCAGTACTACCAGCGTCTGGAGCCGGACCACCCAGGTTCAAAACCTGATTCTGATGTTTGTCAGGCTGTGTGACCTTGGACAAGTCGTTTATTTTCTATGTGATTTAGTTCCCTCATCTGTAAAAACAGGAATGATAATAATACGTACCAAATAAATTTAGTGTGAGGATTCAGTGAATTAGTGGAGAGCAGCTTGCATGCAGTAACTGCTTTAAATATTCGCAATTACTATGTATTATTTCTACCATCAGATAATATGTTTACTTGCTTTAGAATGTCAGCTTTGTATAACATTTGACAGAAGATGAAACTATGGATTAAAATGGTATCTCAGTAAAGTTTTAGTTTATCCACGTCTTCTTATAAAGTTGGCCTCTGGGGCCAATGATATCTGAAACTAATCACCTTATAAATTTGTTTTTCCAAAGCTAAAATCCTTGAAATGTTTTTTTTTTCTTTCTCAGGGAGGGGCTTTTTATTTCATGGAGCATGTAGCAGCCGAGTGTTCAACCTGGAATTACTTCTGGCAGCAGGTCCTGGATCCTGCCTGGAACCTTCTGTTTGACGGGTGCAACCTGACCAGAGAGAGCTGGAAGGCCCTGGAGCGGGCCAGCTTCTCCAAGCTGCAGCTTCAGCGCCTCCAGGCCCCGCTGTCCTGGCAGCTGATACGCCCTCACATCTATGGATATGCTGTGAAATAGTACGAGTGGGGAGCACAGAACTGAATGAGTTGAATATTTTAAGGCTTCAGTTTTACACTTAAAATAATAGTTGGGAGAAGGGAGACTTTTTTTAGTTCATCCCTAAAAGTTTATGTTGTTCTATTTAGCCTTTTTTATTGTCTCCCAAAGAAACTCAAACAAAATGAAAAAACAGCTTTGAACTCCCCCTTAAAAGCAAACAGTGGGCTTTCATAATTGAAGTCTACTATTATCCCCAAACCTTAGTTTATTCAGTGACTTCAAAATTTTTCCATCTTATGTAAATTGTGATTCACAGATTTTAATCTCATCCCCTCTTTGAGAGCTTGGCATTAACAAGCAGTTAAATCACTTGAAAGAAGACTTTGAAAATGGAGATGTGAAAAAACCTTAATACTTCAGAAACTGAGTAAGGGAATACTAACTAGTTGAAAATCCAAATCTAAATGGCACAGATTTTCCGAAAAGGAAATCTGAATCTATCTGCTGTCTTAGTATCACTGGGCTGGCTTTCAAAGTAACAGAAGAATGCCAAACACGGTTCTGCCCAGCTTTGTTGTCGTTTATTACATATTCCACCAAACTTTGTTTTCCTGCATTCTGGTCTTCAGTTTTTAAGATGAAGATTGTACATGGCACTTTAGCATATCCTAACATATCTGAGGCAGTTAAGGTTCTTGGGTTCATTCCCCTCATTATCTAGCATATACTTTTCTGACTGTAGTAAATTGCAGGCAAAGAAAGGTCCACTGTAATTAGGAAAGCCTTGCATATTAGGTATGCTAGGTAAGAGCCCCTAAACACCAGGCAGACTGTGAGTCTGTAAAGAAGTTGACAAATATTTTTTTGGATTATTCTGATCAAAATTTCCACTCCTGTTCCAAGATGATTTCTTTGTTCCTTACAACCATGGGAACCTCTGAAAATCACCCCAAGTGCTTTGAGAATGAGGATTAGGTTGGTCAGTCCGAGGATTCCAGAATATTAATTTTCAGCAGTAGTTTGTAGTATTTTATTAAGTTTAGCATATTTTCTAAGATGAATTTGCAAAGAGACTATTTTAAACATCAAATCAATAAAGTCATATGCATTTTAGGAATGAAAAAAATGGTTTTTATATCTTTGCTATCTTAGTTTCATTTTTCTTATTGTCCCTGGGAGGGCTTTCCTTCATTGTGGAAAATTAAGCTTTTTGAACACAAAGATTTTCTTTCTACAGTCAGGTAACTAAACACAGCTAGTAGATTTTGGAAAACACAATTTTGGAAGGATCAGAATGGGTTTTGAAAAGTTCAAGTCCAAAGACCCCATTTGTGAAATCCATAGAGCAGAAAGGAAACTTACTATTCTCTCTTGAACATGAAATAGTAACTGTTAGGATCTTTATCTAAGGCCCTCTGAGCTATGGAACATGAATCCCTTCCCTCTACAGCCTCCCCAAAATAGGAACCTCCTTCATCTACCTCCTCCATCTATTCACCTCACTACTAGGTAGGTCAGTCTAGTGACTGAGAAATATGAAAAGCAGCAGGTTAACATGGTGAAATGTCTGGGCATGTTGGAAGTAAATACCAAAGTACAAAGGCACATTCCTATCAATTCCATCTCATCTAAGTGGTGTGGAAAATATTATCCTCACTTCCTATAGACAAAACTGAGGTGCAGAGAAGTAAATAAAGGAACTTTCTTAACATTGCACAAGTTACTGAGCAAGTCTTAGGAGCCCAAATTCCCCAAACTACAAACCTGGCTTGACAGTCATCACTGCCCCATCACCTTCTCACTGCTTTCTTCCTCACACCCAGAAAATACAATTTTATGCTCATTCCAAAAGCCTGTGAAAGTGACCTAAGCCTATGCAAAATGGAAACAGAAAAAGGGCAAAATATGTCCGATGCGTTTAAGGTCCTGTGTTGGTTAGCATCCTTCAATTGCAAATGACAGAACTCCCAACCCAAAAAGGCTTAAGCAAGAAAAGGACTTTACTGACTCAAATTAGTGAGAAGCATAGGGGCAGAAATCCTCGGACACACAGCTTGGGCAGGACCCAGATAATGTTATCAGGAGCCAAACAGTGCCTACGGACACATCTGGCTTCCTCTCTGTTCACAGCATCCAGTGGTGAGTCTGCGGAAATTGTGCCCATCTTCATGCTTCCAGGGCCCAAAGCCCATTGGAAAGATCACATCCTCTCTTGCAAAAACTCCAACTAAAGTTCTGGATTGAATCTCAGTTGGCTCTTATTGGCAATAGTGGGTCACAAGCCCATCCCTGAACCAATTACAATGTTCCGATGGAACGGATTATGCTGCTTGGCTCAAGTACAGGTCACGGTGCTTCATCCCTGGGGCTGAGCACACCCTGACCACATGTACTGAGACAAGGAGAGCTGCATGACCTCCAAACAGAAACAGGGCCTGTGACTGGGGAACGCAGGGGTGGACGCTGGGAAGGCACACAACAAATGCCAACTATAAGTACATCGCCGCACTGTGATCACACCCTGTCTGCCTTTCTTTGGTAGATAAAACAGCACCTGGCTTTGAACGCTGGCTTCCCAGGAGGATAGCTGCACGCAGTGGGGAAACTCAGAGACAGAACCACAGTGGCTTGGGTGTCAACGTGACCTACCTCAAGTCCCAGCTCTGTCATTCACCCACTGTGTGACCTTGGGCAAGTTACTTCTGAATGAATCACTTTCTTCAGCTGTTAAGGCGGATAATATCTATCTAAAGGGTTACTGTGAGGAGTTAATAAATGAAGAACTTGGTAACTTAATAAATGTGGGACTTCATTCAACAAATATGTATTGAGTGCCTCCTGCATACTCTGCTCTTGGTGTTTGGCTGAGAGCCCTGAATAAGCTAGCCTTGGTCCCTGCCCTCACGTAAAAAATGCTATCTGTGAAGGGGAGGGGCAGGGCGCCAGGGGAATGGAATCTCACCTTGGGGGAGGAGGACCAGAGGCTTCCTTGAGGAAGTGACATCTGAGCTGAATTCCAGAGAATGAACATATTATTTCAGCCTAATGGAACAGCTTGTGCCACAGAGACGTAAAAGCAAGAAATACAGTATGTTCATGTAACAGTAAGCAAGCAGAGAGGGCTGGCCAAGAGCCTGAGGGGCGGATCTGGGGATGGCTATTAGCATCAACTTCATCCTAATTTTATTAAGACCCTGAGCCCATGAGCCCAACACTTAATGGCTAATAAAAAATCTCACTAAGATTTCTTATATCTATGTTACCAAAGATTCTGTTCCTAAATTCTAATATTCTAATTGTTTTTCCTGAATGCCTACCTATTTTATACATGAATAGAAGGTGAAGTGAACATTGCATAATAGTACCTTTTGTACTCGCATAAGCCTTTCCCTTTGGTATTGCTTTAGGAAACAGAAATCAACATAACTAAAAATCCAATTCCTGTTAATCTAAGGCAATTGAGAGTATAATGAATCAAGCAGACTAATGTCAACAAAAGCAAAAAATATAACTGCTCAGTAAATGTCACTTTAATTATCTCAATATTTAAAACTAAGAGCCTTCAGGCTACATGAAGAATAATCAGAATTCTCTAAACCAACAGCCAGAGAATTGAGGCAGAGGTCATGTTAACTAAAGGCACATGAAATGAATGCAGAGTAGCCAAGGTTCCCATTTTCTACCTTAGTTTTAAAAAAATAGTAATATACTGATCAAGCAAGGTATTATTTTGTTTTTAAGAGACTATTTGGGGACCTGTAGAGAACTACATGGGAACAGGGAAAATTACCATTCAAAAGTTGCCATTCTAAAAGTAAAAATCTGTCATGTGCACTCAGGCTCACCCTTCTCAATCTTTAAAACGCATCTGACACTGATGACACCCTTCTGCTTGCAATGACCCTTATATTCCATGACTCTGAGTCAGGGACTGTGGGTTCAAACAGAGTAGGGTGAGGGCCTCCAGAAGAAGCAAAACAGGATAATACGGTCAAACAATGTAGCAATGTGCAGAGAAACTCCTGTTGAAATTCTCCATGTTAAACATTAAGCAAAGTCAGAATCCCACAAATTCTTTAGGATAGAAATACCAGATTAGGAATATAGGCAATTTTCAGTGGGATTGGTTAAAACAAAAAAGGCAGCATTCAGGCTGGGACCAATAATAACTAAACACTCAGTTAAACCTAAAGATACAAACCCCTAGACAACGCCCAACCGCGGACTCTCTTGTCCCCTCCTGGTGTGTACCAGGAGCTCTGTCCTCTCACCTTATCTCTAAATAAAAGCCTCTCCCTTGCTCTCCTACCTTGAGTGTTTCCAAAGTTCATTCTTCAACTCCAGGAACAAGAACCCCGGCATCAACTCTATAGTTAATAATAAAGATTTGTTTATTACATGCCTTCTTTACACCAGGCACTACTTCACACATTTCATACAGTATACAAATCTCTAGAAGGCAGGTAGAAGTATCTGCAAATGACAATGAGAAAGCAGAGCAATGGATATTCAGTCACTTGCCAAAAGCCACACAGTGATTGGCCACACTGGTGTTCCCAGACTTTATCTGGCTCTGAAGCCCACACCTCCCCACAACACGGTACTACTTCTCAAGGTCTTCTGGATCCAAGTCCCTGTAATTCTTTATCCTTCTTCCTCGGCCACTTCACTGTGAATGGTCCCATAAGACTCATTTGGCCGACGTTCAATCCCTTGAGCCTTTCTTACACTCTTAGGTTGTGAACCATCGCCTGTGTGCAAAAGATTCCTAAAACTCACACTCTTGCCATCTCTTCGATATTTAGAATTTAGCATATCAAAAACAGAATTCACTGTGTCCTTCCCTAAATAGGCAACACTTTCCAACTTCAATACCTATGCGTGCTTCCCAAAGACCAGATAAAGTGATGCCCTTCTAGAAAGCATTTGCTGGCCGTCTCAAAAAGCTTCATCTTTGAGAAATCTCTTAGCACTCACTAATAGCCACTGGTGTAATTTTACATCACAAGTCTCTTCTTCCTTTCTTCGACATGGCAAACACAGTGCTTACTATGTAGTAGGTGAACAAAAAGTATATACTGATTAATTCATCAAGTCCTGACTCTTCTACCTCTGAATTGGTGCCTTCTACTGCACTTCTATGGCCAACATCTTAGCCTGAGAACTAATGCCTGGATGACATACATAGATGGAGTTGGGATGGCTGGAATGACAAACCATTTATGTAGGAACTTGCATTACTGCACAATTCAAGGGTATGAAAGAAAAGTAGCTCTAAGGTGGGTGTTACATCTGGATACAGTTAACTGATTTAACCTTCTTTGCCCTCCTTCATCCAATTCACCCCACTAACAAAGCATGGAAAAATAAAGGCTCAACTTTTGGTACAACAATATCAACTTTTGCTTTGGTACAAAGAAGTGGCTTCCTAGGCAGCACCAGTATCAGATCCAATCACATGAGAATATGCTTCCAACTGGTCTCCATGTTTTACTACCCCTGTTTTCATGCTCATAATTTTCAGAACGGTCTAATCCGGCTATTCCCACAACTCAACCTTATGAAGGAACCAACTCAGCTTAAGACTGGATTTATCCTCAGCTCTGCATTTAGGGCCATCTGTCAGCTGACACCTCAACACTTTTCCCAGCTTTGGAGTCCAGTAGAAAAATCATGAAGTTTGGAGTCAGAATGTTTGAATCCAGATCTCATCATTGCATCTTAATAATATTTTATTCACTTCATATAAAGGATAGTACCACCTAATCTCCCAGGATTCTTGTGAGGATGGAATGAGATCAATGCAAAGGGCACTCTGTAAACTGTAAAATTCTCAGTGATGGGCACTGCAGCTTCTTCACATGGTGCCTCCGGTGGTCCAGGGCCTGCCTCTTTAAGCATTTGTGAGAGGAAGAGAATGAGAGGATGAAGTTTATTTTTCCACCAGAAAAGATAATTTCCTTCTAAAAGGTAGCCCTGGAATCCCAATCGACTGATTATACATTACAATGTTTTCTGAAGATTTGGTATATATATATATATTTTAATTTTTATTGTGAAATGATTATCACAGTAAGTTTAGTTAACATCCTTCAACATACATAGTTACAAATTATTTTTTCTTGCGATGTGAACTTTTGAGGTTTTTTCTCTTAACAACTTTTCAATACACAAGACATTATTGCTCACCAAGCAATGAACAAGTTCCAATACAGTGAACAAGCTCCCACAAGGTGAACAATGCAAAGGCAATCATATCAGAGAAACTAATTCAGTCACTATAATCAAATCAAGTCAACTATGATTATTCATATGATTTTTATATTTAAATTATAAGTGAATCCCACATTTCCCCCTTTTTTGTTTTAATTGATGCAAATGCATATGCATATATTTGTGGAAGGTACCAGAATAATGATTAGCTGGGCTCGGCCTGTGACATAGCTTGTCACAGGCAATGTCTCTCTCGTCTGGAGGGGTGAGGTTCTATGCCTCACCTCAGTTGGCCCCCACGTTGCTCACCTGAGGTCCCTTGCGACTGTGCCTGTCTTAGGTTGTTCCTCCCATGAGGAATCTTACCCGTCTCTGGCTAACCAGCCATGTCCTGGGATCAAATAGGGAGATAAAATACGAAAGAGAGGACAGCCAGCAGCTATAATTCTGGATAAAATCACAATATACATGATTATTTTCTTGCAGCAAATGCAGGTGGGGAATCAGTATATGATTTCGCAAATTGTTTAAAAGGAATCACTTATTTCTTGAAGTTAATTCTTGAAAAGTAGCATATGCTTGTATTGGCTTTAAAAGACCAACAACTGCCTTCTGCACACACACTAGGAGAACACGAATACAAATGCATAACAGTATTAGACCTACAATTATAGGCCATATCCAAGGAAACAAAGAAAACCAATTTAACAATCCAGGCATTTGTGAAAACTTATCAATAACATGGTGAATGTTGTCTATTTGATCTTGAATAGTATGAGAAAAATCAGACATACTAAAACAACACATCCCTGGAAATTGTTCACATCCCATATGTTCTTTTTTTTTTAATCACTTATGCTTTTATTAGCTTCTCCTAAGTATTCTTTTTTTTAATATACTTTATTGTATTATCATTAATCTACAATTACATGTGCAATATTATGGTTATTAAACTACCCCTTCATCAGGTCCCCCCCACCAACCCTATTACACTCACTGTCCATCAGCATAGTGAGATGCTATAGAGACACTACTTGTCTTCTCTGAGTTGTACAGCCCTCCCCATGCCCCCCCAACATCACCTCTGCAATCATAATGCCCCTTTTTGCCTCTTATCCCTCCCTTCCCACCCATCTTCCCCAGTCCCTTTCCCTTTGGTAACTATTAGTCTGTTCTTGGGTTCTGTGAGTCTGCTGCTGTTTTGTTCCTTCAGTTTTTTTCTTTGTTCTTATACGCCACATATGAGTGAAATCATTTGATACTTGTCTTTTTCGGCTGGCTTATTTCACTGAGCATAATACCCTCTAGCCCCATCCATGTTGTTGCAAATGGTAGGATTTGTTTTCATCTTATGACTGAATAATATTCCATTGTGTATACATACCACATCTTCTTTATCCATTCATCTACTGATGGACACTTAGGTTGCTTCCATTTCTTGGCTATTGCAAATAGTGCTGTGATAAACATAGGGGTGCATCTGTCTTTTTCAAACTGGGCTGCTGCATTCTTAGGGTAAATTCCTAGGAGTGGAATTCCTGGGTCAAATGGTATTTCTATTTTGAGTTTTTTGAGGAACCTCCATACTGCTTTCCACAATGGTTGAACTAATTTGCATTTCCACCAGCAGTACAGGAGGGTTCCCTTTTCTCCACATCCTCGTCAACATTTGTTGTTGTTTGTGTTTTGGATGTTGGATGTTGGCCATCCTCATTGGTGTGAGGTGATATCTCATTGTGGTTTTAATCTGCATTTCTCTGATGATTAGCGATGTGGAGCATCTTTTCATGTGCCTGTTGGCCATCTGAATTTCTTCTTTAGAGAAGTGTCTATTCATGTCCTCTTCCCATTTCTTAATTGGATTATTTGCTTTTTGTTTGTTAAGGTGCATGAGTTCTTTATATATTTTGGATGTCAACCCCTTACCGGATTTGCCATTTATGAATATATTCTCCCATACTGTAGGATGTCTTTTTGTTCTACTGATGGTGTCCTTTGCTGTACAGAAGCTTTTCAGTTTCATATAGTCCCACTTGTTCATTTTTGCTTTTGTTTACCTTGCCCGGGGAGATATGTTCATGAAGAAGTCGCTCATATTTATGTCCAAGAGATTTTGGCCTATGTTTTTTTCTAAGAGTTTTATAGTTTCATGACTTACATTCAGGTCTTTGATCCACCTTGAGTATACCTTTCTGCATGGGGTTAGACTGTAGTCCAGTTTCATTCTCTTACATGTAGCTGTCCAGTTTTTCCAACACCAGCTGCTGAAGAGGCTGTCATCTCCCCATTGCATATCCAGGGCTCCTTTATCAATATTAATTGACTGTATATGTTTGGGTTAATGTTTGGATTTTATATTCTGTTCCACTGGTCTGTGGGTCTGTTTTTGTGCCAATAGCAAAATATCTTGATTACTGTGGCTTTGTAGTAGAGCTTGAAGTCAGGGAGCGTAATTCCCCCTGTTTTATTCCTCCTTCTCAGGATTGCTTTGGCTACTTGGGGTCTTTTGTGATTCCATATGAATTTTAGAATTATTTGTTCCAGTTCACTGAAGAAAGCTGTTGGTAGTTTGATAGGGATTGCGTTGAATCTGTAGATTGCTTTGGGTAGTATAGCCATTTTGACAATATTTATTCTTGCTAGCCAAGAGCATGGGATGCATTTCCATTTGTTACTGTCCTCTTTAATTTCTCTTAGGAGTGTCTTGCAGTTTTCAGAGGACAGGTCTTTCATTTCCTTCGTTAGGTTTATTCCCAGGTATTTTATTCTTTTTGATGCAATTGTGAATGGAATTGTTTTTCTGATTTCTCTTTCTGTTAGTTCATCATTAGTGTATAGGAAAGCAACAGATTTCTGTGTGTTAATTTTGTATCCTGCAACTTTGCTGAATTCAGATATTAGTTCTAGTAGTTTTGGAGTGGAGTCTTTAGGGTTTTTTATGTACAGTATCATGTCATCTGCAAATAGTGACAATTTGACTTCTTCTTTACCAATCTGGATGCCTTGTATGTCTTAGTTTAGTCTGATTGCTGTGGCTAGGACCTCCAGTACTATGTTGAATAACAGTGAGAGAGTGGGCATCCCTGTCTTGTTCCCAATCTTAGATGAAAAGCTTTCAGCGTCTCACCGTTAAGTATGATGTTAGCTGTGGGTTTGTCATATATAGCCTTTATGATGTTGAGGTACTTGCCCTCTATACCCATTTTGTTGAGAGTTTTAATCAGGAATGGATGCTGAATTTTGTCAAATGCTTTTTCAGCATCTATGGAGATGATCATGTGGTTTTTGTTCTTCTTTTTGTTGATGTGGTGGATGATGGTGATGGATTTTCGAATGTTGTACCATCCTTGCATCCCTGGGATGAATCCCACTTGATCATGGTGTATGATCCTCTTGATGTATTTTTGAATTCGGTTTGCTAATATTTTGTTGAGTCTTTTTGCATCTACGTTCATCAGGGATATTGGTCTGTAATTTTCTTTTTTGGTGAGGTCTTTGCCCGGTTTTGGTATTAGAATGATGCTGGCTTCATAGAATGAGTTTGGAAGTATTCCCTCCTCTTCTATTTTTTGAAAAATTTAAGGAGGATGGGTGTGATTTCTTCTCTATATGTCTGGTAGAATTCAGAGGTGAATCCATCTGGTCTGGGGGTTTTGTTCTTGGGTAGTTTTTTGATTACCAATTCGATTTCGTCACTGGTGATTGGTCTGTTTAGTTTTTCTGTTTCTTGCTTGGTCAGTCTTGGAAGGTTGTATTTTTCTAAGAAGTCGTCCATTTCTTCTATGTTTTCCAGCTTGTTAGCATATAGATTCTCATAATATTCTTCTATAATTCTTTGTATTTCTGTGGGGTCCGTCGTTATATTTCCTTTCTCATTTCTGATTCTGTTTATGTGTGTAGAATCTCTTTTTCTCTTAATGAGTCTGACTAGGGGTTTATCTATTTTGTTTATTTTTTCAAAGAAGCAGCTTTTGGTTTCATTGATTTTTTCTATTGTTTTATTCTTCTCAATTTTATTTATTTCTTCTCTGATCTTTATTATGTCCCTCCTTCTGGTGACTTTGGGCCTCATTTGTTCTTCTTTTTCCAATTTCAGTAATTGTGTCTTTAGACTATTCATTTGGGAATGTTCTTCCTTCTTTAAATAGTCCTGGATTGCAATATACTTTCCTCTTAGAACTGCCTTTGCTGCGTCCCACAGAAGTTGTGGCTTTGTGTTGTTGTTATCATTAGTCTCCATATATTCTTTCATTTCTGTTTTGATTTGGTCGTTAACCCATTGATTAGTTAGGAGAATGTTGTTAAGTCTCCATGTATTTGTGAGCCTTTTTGATTTCTTTCTAAAATTTATTTCTAGTTTTATACCTTGGTGATCTGAGAAGTTGGTTGGTACAATTTCAATATTTTTGAATTTACTGAGGTTCTTTTTGTGGCCTAGTATGTAGTCTGTTCTGGTAAATGTTCCATGTGCACCTGAGAAAAATGTGTATACTGCTGCTTTTGGGTGCAGGGCTCTGGAGATATCTGTTAGGTCCATCTGTTCTAGTGTGTTGTTCAGTGCCTCTGTGTCTTTACTTATTCTCTCTCTGGTTGATCTGTCCTTTGGAGTGAGTGGTGTGTTGAAGTCTCCTAAAATGAATGCAGTGCTGTCTATTTCCTCCTTTAATTCTGTTAGTATTTGTTTCACATATGCTGGCGCTCCTGTGTTGGGTGCATATATATTTATAATGGTTATATCTTCTTGTTGGACTGACCCCTTTATCATTATGTAATGTCCTTCTTTATCTCTTGCTACTTTCTTCGTTTTGAAGTCTATTTTGTCTGATACAAGTACTGCAACACCTGCTTTTTTCTCCTTGTTGTTTGCATGAAATATCTTTTTCCATCCCTTCACTTTTAGTCTGTGTATGTCTTTGGATTTAAAGTGAGTCTCTTGAAGGCAGCATATAGATGGGTCTTTTTTTTTTATCCATTCAGTGACTCTATGTCTTTTGAGTGGTGCATTCAGTCCATTTACATTCAGGGTGATTATGGATAGTTATATACTTATTGGCATTGCAGACTTCAGTTTCGTGGTTACCAAAGGTTCAAGGTTAACTTCCCTACTATCTAAAAGTCTAACAACTAACTTAATATGCTATTACAAACACAATCTAAAGGTTCTTTGTTTGTTTGTTTCTTTCCTCCTTTTTCTTTCTATTCCATTCTTTATATATTAGGTATCATATTCTGTACTGTTTGTCTATCCCTTGATTGACTTTGGGAATAGTTAATTTAATTTTGCATTTTCTTAGTAATTAGCTATTCTATTTTCTTTACTGCGGTTTTATTACCTCTGGTGACAGCTATTAATCTGTAGGAACACTTCCATCTATAACAGTCCCTCCAAAATACACTGTAGAGATGGTTTGTCGGAGGCAAATTCTCTCAGCTTTTGCTTCTCTGGGAATTGTTTAATCCCTCCTTCAAATTTAAATGATAATCTTGCCAGATAAAGTAATCTTGGTTCAAGGCCCTTCTGCTTCATTGCATTAAATACATCATGCCACTCCCTTCTGGCCTGTAAGGTTTCTGCTGAGAAGTCTGATGATAGCCTGATGGGTTTTCCTTTGTATGTGATCCTATTTCTCTCTCTGGCTACTTTTAATAGTCTGTCCTTATCCTTGATCTTTGCCATTTTAATTACTATATGTCTTGCTGTTGTCTTTCTTGGGTCCCTTGTGTTGGGAGATCTGTGCACCTCCATGGCCTGAGAGACTATCTCCTTCCCCAGATTGGGGAAGTTTTCAGCAGTCACCTCCTCAAAGACGCATTCTATCCCTTTTTCTCTGTCTTCTTCCTCTGGTACTCCTATAATGTGAATATTGTTCCGTTTGGATTGGTCACACAGTTCTCTCAATATTCTTTCATTCGTAGAGATCCTTTTTTCTCTCTGTGCCTCAGCTTCTTTATATTCCTCTTCTCTAGTTCCTATTTCATTTATTGTCTCCTCCACCGTATCCAATCTGCTTTTAATACCATCCATTGTGTTCTTCAATGATTGGATCTCTGACCGGAATTCATTCCTGAGTTCTTGAATATCTTTCCGTACCTCCATGAGCATGTTAATGATTTTTATTTTGAACTCCCTTTCAGGGCGAGTCATAAGGTCCATATCATTTAAATCTTTCTCAGGAGTTGTGTTCATAGTTTTACTCTGGACCAGGTTCCTTTGGCAATTCATATTTGTGTATGGCGCCCTCTAGTGCCCCAAAGCTCTACTCTCTGGAGCTGCTCAGCCCCTGAAGCAATGCGGGGATTGTAGGGGAGTGGTATTGGTGCCTCCAGGAAGGAAAGGGCTGTTTGCTGGTTCCTGGCTGCTATGCCTGTCTCCACTGCCTGAATCAATGGGCTAAGCACACAGGTATAAGCCTCTGTGCTTTGCATTTTTAGTTGTTATAGACCGATCTTCCCTCTGGCTGGCCTAACACCAGGGAAGAATTTCCCGGTTTGCAAGCCCAGTAGGGCTGGCCAGAAGAAAGGCACACACGTCTGCCTGTCACAGAGGGGGGTTCTTGGAGCTGTGTTGGCAGCCAGGGAGCTGGAGCACCTGGAGATCGTGAAAGCTCCCAACCTGCTGGGCAGAGTGCACCCGGATAATTTTGTCTGCCTGTCCTTTCTCCTGAGCAGTAAGCTCCGTGCAATCCTTGCCCCTTTAGCAGCTCTCTTGCTAAGGGCTTCTTTGTTAGGAAGTCTCTCAGACTGCCCGCTCTTCTTTTGTCGCCGAGAAGCTGGGTATGGATCCCTGCTTTCACAAGCAGCTGGCTTCTTAGCCTCTCCAGGAATTCTGCCTGTCTTAGCTTTCCAACCCCCTAATTACAAGAGTATCATGCAAGCACCATGTAGTGTAGGTTTGTGCTCCCAGAGCAGATCTCCAGAGTTAGGTATTCAGCAATCCCACATATCCACTCCCTCCCTGCTCCATTCCTGTTCCTCCCACTGGTGTGCTGGGGTGGGGAAAGGGCTTGGGTCCCGCAGGACCACAGCTTTAGTATGTTACCCTTTTCTGTGAGGGTTGCTCTTGTCTCCAGGTGTGTGCAGTTTGTTGCTGTCCTCTTTCCCGTTGCTCTTTCAAGAGTAGTTGATGTTGCTTTATTTTCATATTATATGAGGTTTTAGGAGGAAGCCTCTGTCTCACCTCTCACGCCGCCATCTTTAATCCAATCAATAGAGCGATTTGGTATGTTTTTAAAGAAATCTTCCATTAAAAAAATAACTTGGCAAAGCTCTCATTTTTGCATCTAACAATAAGAAGTTTGGCATCCAAGACATGGAAGCAACCTACATGTCCATCAATAGATGAATACATAAAGAAGCCGTGGTACATATACACAATTGAATATTACTCAGCCATTAAGAGAAAAGAAATCCTGACATTTTCAATAACAGGGATGGATCTAGAAGGTATTATGCTCAGTGAAATAAACCAGGCAGAGAAAGACAAATACCAAATGAGTTCACTTATTTGTGGAATACAAAAACAAAGCAAAACAGAATGAACAAAGCAGCATTAGACTCATAGACATGGAGAAGCGACTAGTGGTTAGGGAGGCACTGGGGAGTGGGGCAAGGGGAAGGGGATTAAGGGACACAGTAATTCACAATCACAATATAGGTTGGTCACAGGGGCAGAAGTACAGCACAGAGAATACAGTTAGTGCTTCTGTAACATCTTACTATGTTGACGGACAGTGACCAACGCTGCAGGGGCTGAGGACTTAATAATATGGCTAAGTGTTGAACCACTGTGTTTTGTATTTGAAACCAACATAAGGTTGTTTATCAATGACACTTTAATTTTAAAAAAAGTTCAGCATCTACATGAGATGCCCTTGCTTCACTTGCTGCAACGAACTTCTACATGCTGAGGATACAGACAGTTTTCTAAATCCTTCTCATATTTGTTCCCATTGATCTGTGAGGCTAAGCAGGGAGTATTAAACTGTAAAAGAAGCAGCACTCACAGTTCAAATTCTATCTTGCCTCTCAGGTTATGGGAACAGATTATTAACTCTGATCCCAGAGGAAGTATTTTCTTCAATGTTATGTCCACCAAAGCTTAGGAACAAATAAATCTAAAAACATTCTTAAAAGAAACAAAGGCTGCAACATTAAAATATGTATTTATTTATAAATATAAATGATGCCATATACCAAATTATTTGCAAATTGCTTGCCCATCTGTCCAAACTTAGTGGAAGGAAACAATGGAGAAAGTGAACACTATTAATAAATTGTTAACCTGCCAGCCCAAAGTCTTACTATTGTGCTTTTATTTTCTTCCTTGCATAATTTGGGTAGGAGCCCTTCTGGCATCCTGAGTAAAATTCTATAAGGAACATTTGCCTTCTGTTTACACAGCATTTGGATGACAGGTGTTTGTGAAAATGTGAGAATTAGATAAATATGCTATCACTCACTCCATTCCTACTGAATTTTTATGGGGGTCCTAAGTGACTCTTGAGAATCTGATGAAAGGTATGGATCTTCTCCCTAGAAAAAATGCTCCCACGAATAAACAGCATTTCTGGAGGAAAACAGATATGCCAAGCACCTGTCTAAGCATACTGTCATACCTCCAAAGCACCACACATGAAATTTTAAACTATTAAGTCTCATTCTTGAAACACAGCCTCCTAGCCTTTTTCCTCTCCCACAGAACCGGTTCTCCCACTTAAGAGACCTCCACTGCCTCCACCCAGCCTTACTCTGCCTCTGGTTACCAAAGACATTGACTCCCTTTTCTCACCAGGCTAAACTCTGGAGTAAATCAACTCCCCATCACTCCCCTACTCATGCCTCCATTTCCTATCGCTGTGCAAATCTGCCGATTTCTGACCACAGGATGTCCTGTACCCCCCTAGTCTGCTTATTGTATTTTTTTAATCTTAGTAAATGACAAAACCATTTTTGTCACTGTCACTCAAGCTGGAAACCAGTACCCCATCCTAGCTTTAACTCGCTGCGTCACCTCCCACAGCCAGTCAGACAGCATTCCTTCCTTTCTTCCTCCACTGCTGTTGCACACATCGTTACTTGGCTGAACTGGCCTCAACCTAACCCCCTCCAGTCTGTCGTCTATGCTGCGTCTATAAATAAGAAATCACTTCCTGCCTGAAATCCTCTCATGATTTCTCATGACTTTCAGATTAAAGTTCAAAATCTTTAGCTTAAAAGGTAAGGCTCTCATGAACTGAATCCTGTGGCTCCATCAGCTACAAGCCACTCCCATCCCTGGTCCGACACATTGTGCTGTTTGCCTCTGTGCCTTTCCATAAGCTCTGACTTCTGCTGGAATACTCCTACCCTCTCCTCATCTAATATTTACTAGTTCTCCAAAACATCCCATAAGCCACTTTTTCCAAACAGACCGTCCTTAATTCTCCAGTCTGATTTTAGTTCCTTTTTCTAGGCTCCTATAGGCCCAAGCCTTCCCCTCCTACCTTCTCAGTGTGCAGTCACTGTTGTTTTACTCACCTGCCTTCCCAGCTCTAAGCTTCGTGAAGACAGGGCACTTGCTTGACCTCATCTCTCTATCTGCAGCACTCAATCTTTGTTAAATGTACAAATGATCCCAGCCATTTGCTTCCTCTGTTGTTGCTCTCAGGAGAAAGTACAAAACCTGTGCTAGACTTTCAGTGCTACTCAGAAACCTCATGATTTACCCTCAGCTGCCACAAAGCCAGACCTTTGCCACACTCCTCCTCTCTGCAGATCACTTGACCACTCATCTCGCAGAGCCACTGCGTGCGGCTGGGAGTTCAAGAACTTCAACGATCCCCTCTCTTGACCCCAGGATGACGGCCCCTTCAGGCTCTGCAGGCCTTGCCCTGGGTTCTAGAGCCGTCTCATTCAGGCCTGTCCTCTGCCAAGTCGCACTCCTTTTGCATCCTCCTCCCTCTTCTCCTCTCCAGGAACTCCTACCCCTATGTTCAAACACCCTAAAATCTACCACACCTTCCTCTAGAGAAAACAAAACAAAACACCACACAAAAATCTTGGCTTTGCTTTCCCCTGAAATTACTTTTCCTCCCTTCATTGTCAAATCTCTTAAAAATGTCAAATCCATTTGTTCACTTCCCACTGACTCCTCAATCCACCACAACTGGTTTCCACCCTCCCACCCCAACCTGACACTGTTCTCCACAGCCACCAGATTTCCTGCTTTTCAGATACAAAGGGTCCATCCTATGTATGAGCTGTGTTACTGAGTCTGGCCTTCCTTCTTGAGATATTCTTCTTCCTAAATGGCTTTTGGGCAGGTTTCTCTTGTGTCTTCTCAACCCCCTCTGGCTCTGTCATCTCAGCTTCCTCTGCCGCCTTCTTCCTCCACAGAATTCTCTCTTTAGTCCTTTTCATTCCGACAGACTTCCCTTTGTGGGAGCTCAACAGAGCTGTCACTCCCACGTCTACATCTCTACCTTCTCCTAATGCTGAGGACTGACCGGCTCTGCAGGGGAATCATGGACACACATCTGCCATCTTAGTTTCCTCTTGCTGCTATAACACATTACCACAAATTAGTGGCTTAAAACACAATTGATTATTTTACTGTTCTGGAGGACTACAGTGCAAAATGAATTTCACTGAGCTAAAATCAAAGTGTCAGCAGAGTTGTTTCTTCTGGAGGCCCTAGGAAAGATCTGTTTTCTTGCCTCTTCCAGCTTCTAGAGGCCGCCCTGATTCCTCTGTGCATGGCCCCTTCCTCCATCTTCAAATCTCTCTCTGAATCTGACCTGACTCTCTTGCCTCCCTTTTGCTTATAAAGGCCCTTGTGATTACATTGACCACACCCCAATAATCCAGGACAATTTCCCTTCTCAAGGCCAGCTAGTTAGCAACCTTAAATCCATCTGCAACCTTAATTTCCCTTAGCCATGTAACAACACATTCAACAGGTTCTGGGCATCTCAGGAAGTAGGGGAGAGAAGGCATTATTCTACCTACCATATCCGCTTGACTGGAACAGAAAGAAAAGACAAATATGTAAATGATAATGGGACCTCCACTGAGGCACCAGACTGGTCTAACATAAAGCCAACATGAGAACAGTGTGGAATTGCAGAAGAACTGTGGGGAAGAATTGAATGATGGATACAAAGGAACAAAACGTTGCCTGTATACCCTAGGTTTCAAAAAGAAAATTAAGCTGCATTTTATAGGATAGCTCACATTTGTCCCTGACAAATTTCCCCAGGCTGAAATGATAATTCCTATTTCTGGAGTCTTCCCATATGATTTCTTGGCTTAGAATCCTTTGATGAGGGACTTCCAGGAAGATGGCAGTGTTAGCAGGGCGGCAGAAATCTCCTCCCAAAACTATATAAATCTATGAAAATACAGCAAATACAACTATTCCTAAAAGAGAAATCAGAGCACACAGGAAAGTGCACAGCATGCAGCCACACCTGGGAGGACTCAGCACCCCACGAGGTGGGTAAGATACAGAGCCGCGACCCAGCAGCATCCGAACACTCACCCAGCCCAGCGTGCCGGCAGGAGGAGAGGATTCAGAGCCGGGAGGGACTGGAAGAGCAGGTGCGCGAAATAACCAGCCCTGGTGGTCTGCGCCGGGAGCGCCGGGAGCACTGACACACATCGCGGGGTGCATCAGACATTGGAGAGGCAGAAGGTGCAGGTTTTGAGCTGGGAAGACGCCGGGACCGTGCAGCCAGAGCCCAGGGACAAGAGAAAAGCACGCGCCATTTGTAGCGGTCTCGGAGAGGCAGGGGGCCCGGCGAGGGAACACCATCGCCCCGGAGGGCTCAGCCCTGCAGGCTGGAAGTCCTGGGGAACTTCGGTCCCCTTCGCTGGTGACAGAGAGAAGGGAGCAACCACGCTGCAACTTCATACAGAAAACAATAGCGTCCCATTCATTCCTGCCCCGCCCAGACCTACAAAAAAGCATGGCTGCGAATTAGTGAAGCAACAGCAACACCTACAGCACGCTTAGAGAATCCACTCCAGGTGGGCCTTTTTTTTTTTGCTCGTTTGTGTTATTTCTTGCTTTTTTTCTTCTCGTTTGTTTTATTTCTTGCCCCCCTTTTTTATTTTTATTTTTTTTTTGCTCTTCTGTTTTATTTCTTGCACTTTTTTTTTCCTTTTTCACCTTCCTTTTCTTTCATTTCTTTCTTTCTTCTTTCTCTCTTTTCTTTCTCTTCCTTCTTTCTTTTTTGGCTTGCTTGGTTTTTTTGGTGGTGCTTTTTTTTTTCTTTTTAAACCTTAAAAAGCCCAGCTGACATACGTGGCACCTACCAGCGACCACTCCTGTCAACATGACAAGACAGAAAAATATGATACAGACAAAAATCACCAAGATCCAGACCCCTCTAAGAAGGAATCTGAAGGGATGGAAATGCAGCATCTTCCTGAAAAAGAATTCAGAATAATAGTCATAACCAGATGGATCTACAGAGAAATATGCAAGAGCTAAGGGAGGAAGTGAGGGAAGTCAGGAAAGATAATGCAGAAATGAGACAAGCCATCGACAGGCTCAGCAGCAGACTGGACAAGATGCAAGAGACTGTTAATGCAATAGAAATCAGAGAACAGGAACACAGAGCAGCTGAGGCAGAGAGAGATAAAAGGATCTCTAGGAATGAAAGAATATTAATAGAACTGTGTGACCAATCCAAACGGAACAATATTCGCATTATAGGAGGACCAGAGGAAGAAGAGAGACAAAAAGGGGATAGAAAGTGTCTTTGAAGAAATAATTACTGAAAACTTCCCCATGCTGGAGAAGGAAATAGTCTCACAGTCCAAGGAAGCCCAAGATCTCCTAACACAAGGGACCCCAGGAAGACAACACCAAGACACATAATAATTAAAATGGCAAAGATCAAAGATAAGGACAGAGTATTAAAGGCAGCTAGAGAAAGAATAAAGATCACCTTCAAAGGAAAACCTATCAGACTAACATCAGACTTCTCAACAGAAACCTTACAGGCTAGAAGAGAATGGCATGATATATTTAATGCAATGAAAAAGAAGGGCCTCGAACCAAGAATACTGTATGCAGCACGATTATCATTTAAATATGATGGAGGGATTAAACAATTTCCAGAAAAGCAAAAGCTGAGAGAATTTGCCTCCCATAAACCACCTCTACAGGACATCTTAAAGGAACTTCTCTAGAGGAAAGCACCCCTAAGGCTAAAAAGCGGTCACAAGAGAAAATAAAATCATAGCAAGGAAAGCAGACCATCCAAAACTAACTAAAGGCAAAGAATAAAACACCTAGTATATACAGAATGGAGGAGGAAGAATAAGAAGGGAGACAAATAAAGAAACATCAGACTGTGTTTACAATAACTTAACAAGAAAGTTAAGTTAGACTGTTAGATACTAAAGAAGCAACCTTTGAACCTTTGGTAACCATGAATCTAAAACCAGCAATGGCAATAAGTACATATCTTTCGATAATCACCTTAAACGTAAATGGACTGAATGCACCAATCAAAAGACACAGAGTAACAGAATGGATGAAAAAGCAATACCTATCTATATTCTGCGTAAAAGAAACTCACCTCAAACCCAAAGATATCCCCAGATTAAAACTGAAGGGATGGAAAAAGATATTTCATGCAAATAACAAGGAGAAAAAAGGAGGTGTTGCAGTACTTGTATCAGACAAAATAGACTTCAAAACAAAGAAAGTAGCAAGAGATAAAGAAGGACAATACATAATGATTAAGGGGTCAATCCAACAAGAGGATATAACCATTTTTAATATATATGCACCCAACACAGGGTGTTGTGAAACAAATACTAACAGAATTAAAGGAGGAAATAGACAGCAATGCATTCATCTTAGGTGACTTCAACACACCACTCACTACAAGGGACAGATCAACCAGACAGAAAATAAGTAAAGACACAGAGGCACTGAACAACACACTAGAACAGATGGACCTAACAGACATCTACAGAACTCTACACCCAAAAGCAACAGGATACACATTCTTCTCAAGTGCACATGGAACATTTTCCAGAATAGACCACATACTAGGCCACAAAAAGAACCTCAGTAAAAACGAAAATATTGAAATTCTACCAACCAACTTCTCGGATCATAAAGGTATTAAACTAGAATTAAACTTTAGAAAGAAAACAAAAAGGCTCACATATACATGGAGACTTAACAACATTCTCCTAATTAATCAATGGGTCAATGACCAAATCATAACAGAAATCAAAGAGTATATGGAGACTAATGACAAAAACACAAAGCCACAGCTTCTATGGGACGCAGCAAAGGCAGTTCTAAGAGGAAAGTATATTGCAATCCAGGCCTATCTAAAGAAAGAAGAACATTCCCAAATGAATAGTCTAAAGACACAATTACTGAAATGGGAAAAAGAAGAACAAATGAGACTCAAAGTCACCAGAAGGAGGGATATAATAAAGATCAGAGAAGAAATAAATAAAATTGAGAAGAACAAAACAATAAAAAAATTAATGAAACCAAGAGCTGGTTCTTTGAAAAAATAAACAAAACAGATAAACCCCTAGCCAGACTCATTGAGAGAAAAAGAGAATCTACACACATAAACACAATCAGAAATGAGAAAGGAAAAATCACGATGGATCCCACAGAAATACAAAGAATTGTAAGAGAATATTATGAGAACCTATATGCTAACAAGCTGGAAAACCAAGAAGAAATGGACAACTTTTCAGAATAATACAACCTTCCAAGACTGACCAAACAAGAAACAGAAAAACGAAGCAGACCAATCACCAGCAACGAAATTGAAGCGGTAATCAAAAAACTACCCAAGAACAAAACCCCCGGACCAGATGGATTCACCTCTGAATTCTACCAGACATATAGAGAAGAAATAACACCAATTCTCCTTAAAGTTTTCCAAAATATAGAAGAAGAGGGTATAGTTCCAAACTCATTCTATGAAGCCAGCATCACTCTAATACCAAAACCGGGCAAAGACCTCACCAAAAAAGAAAACTATAGACCAATATCCCTGATGAATGTAGATGCAAAAATATGCAACAAAATATTAGCAAACTGAATTCAAAAATACATCAAGAGGATCATACACCATGATCAAGTGGGATTCATCCCAGGGATGCAAGGATGGTACAACATTCGAAAATCCATCAACATCATCCACCACATCAACAAAAAGAAGAACAAAAACCACATGATCATCTCCATAGATGCTGAAAAAGCATTTGACAAAATTCAGCATCCATTCATGATTAAAACTCTCAACAAAATGGGTATAGAGGGCAAGTACCTCAACATCATAAAGGCCATATATGACAAACCCACAGCTAACATCACACTTAACGGCGAGAAGCTGAAAGATTTTCATCTAAGTTCAGGAACAAGACAAGGATGCCCACTCTCTCCAATGTTATTCAACATAGTACTGGAGGTCCTAGCCATGGCAATCAGACAAAACAAAGACATACAAGGCATCCAGATTGGTAAAGAAGAAGTCAAATTGTCACTATTTTCAGACGACATGACACTGTACATAAAAAACCCTAAAGATCCACTCCAAAACTACTAGAACTAACATCTGAATTCAGCAAAGCTGCAGGATACAAAATTAACACACAGAAATCTGTTGCTTTCCTATACACTAATGATGAACTAACAGAAAGAGAAATCAGAAAAACAATTCCATTCACAATTGCATCAAAAAGAATAAAATACCTAGGAATAAACCTAACGAAGGAAGTGAAAGACCTGTACTCTGAAAACTACAAGACACTCCTAAGAGAAATTAAAGAGGACACTAACAAATGGAAATGAATCCCATGCTCTTGGCTAGGAAGAATAAATATTGTAAAAATGGCTATACTACCTAAAGCAATCTACAGATTCAACACAATCCCTATCAAACTACCAACAGCTTTCTTCAATGAACTGGAACAAATAATTCTAAAATTCATATGGAACCACAAAAGACCCCGAATAGCCAAAGCAATCCTGAGGAGGAGGAATAAAACAGGGGGAATTACGCTCCCTGACTTCAAGCTTTACTACAAAGCCACACTAATCAAGACAATTTGGTATTGGCATAAAAACAGACCCACAGATCAGTGGAATACAATAGAAAATCCAAACATCAACCCAAACACATACAGTCAATTAATATTTGATAAGGGAGCCTTGGATATACATTGGGGAGATGACACCCTCTTCAGCAGCTGGTGTTGGAAAAACTGGACAGCTACATGTAAGAGAATGAAACTGGACTACTGTCTAGCCCCATACACAAAGGTAAACTCAAGGTGGATCAAAGACCTGAATGTAAGTCATGAAACCATAAAACTCTTAGAAAAAAACATAGGCAAAAATCTCTTGGACATAAACATGAGCAACTTCTTCATGAACATATCTCCCCGGGCAAGGGAAACAAAAGCAAAAATGAACAAGTGGGACTATATGAAGCTGAAAAGCTTCTGTACAGCAAAGGACACCATCAGTAGAACAAAAAGACTTCCTACAGTATGGGAGAATATATTCATGAATGACGTATCCGATAAGGGGTTGACATCCAAAATATATAAAGAACTCACGCACCTCAACAAACAAAGAGCAAATAATCGAATTAAGACATGGGCAGAGGACATGAATAGACACTTCTCCAAAGAAGAAATTCAGATGGCCAACAAGCACATGAAAAGATGCTCCACATCACTAATCATCAGAGAAATGCAGATAAAAACCACAATGAGATACCACCTCACACCAGTGAGGATGGCCAACATCCAAAACACAAACAACAACAAATGTTGGCAAGGATGTGGAGAAAAGTGAACCCTCCTACACTGCTGGTGGGAATGCAAATTAGTTCAACCATTGTGGAAAACAGTACGGAGGTTCCTCAAAAAACTCAAAATAGTAATACCATTTGACCCAGGAATTCCACTCCTAGGAATTTACCCTAAGAATGCAGCAGCCCAGTTTGAAAAAGACAGATTCACCCCTATGTTTATCGCAGCACTATTTACAATAGCCAAGAAATGGAAGCAACCTAAGTGTCCATCAGTAGATGAATGGATAAAGAAGATGTGGTACATATACACAATGGAATATTATTCAGCCATAAGAAGAAAACAAATCCTACCATTTGCAACAACATAGATGGAGCTAGAGGGTATTATGCTCAGTGAAATAAGCCAAGCTGAAAAAGACAAGTACCAAATGATTTAACTCATATGTGGAGTATAAGAACTAAGAAAAAAAAACTGAAGGAACGAAACAGCAGCAGACTCACAGAACCCAAGAACGGACTAATAGTTAGCAAAGGGAAAGGGACTGGGGAGGATGGGTGGGAAGGGAGTGGCAAGGGGGAAGAAGGGACATTACGATTAGCAGATGTAATGTTGGGGGAGCACGGGGAGGGCTGTACAACCCAGAGAGGACAAGTAGTGACTCTATGGCATCTCAGTATGCTGATGGACAGTGACTGTAATGGGGTTGCGGGGGTGGGGGGGTACCTGATGAAGGGGGAAGTGTAATCACCATAATATTACTCATTTAATTGTAGATTAATGATATCAAAATAAACTTATAAAAAATAAAAATAAAATAAAGACCAACTGAACCACAGCCCTGATGTCACTGGTTTTAAGCATGTGGGCTGTCCTGCCTGGGTCTCTGCTGCCCAGGCCAGTTGTCATGAGCCTCACATGGCTGCTGAGTACTTGCACGTGACTAGTCCAAATGGTGGTAGGCTGGAAAGGACAAAGAAAAGAGTGTACACCTCATGTACACCTCACTAATATTTCTTTTATTTGTTGAGATGATAATATTTTGGATGTATTGTGTTAAATATATTATTAATCTGTATTTATTCTGAAAAAAAAAGAATCCTTTGATGAATCTGGGAATATCTTAGAGCCCTCTTCAAACTCATCACGACTTAAAAATTATGAAGCCTAATAATTTTTTTATTAAGGTATTATTGATATACACTCTTATGAAGGTTTCACATGAAAAAACAATGTAGTTACTACATTTACCCATATTATCAAGTCCCCACCCATACCCCAATGCAGTCACTGTCCATCAGTGTAGTAAGATGCCACAGATTCACTGTTTGCCTTCTCTGTGCTACACTGTTTTCCCCGTGATCCCCTACACCATGTGTACTAAAGATAATACCCCTCAATCCCCTTCTCCCTCCCTCCCCACCCACCCTCCCACACCCCTCCCTTTTGGTAACCACTAGTTCCTTCTTGAATTCTCTGAGTCTGCTGCTATTTTGTTCCTTCAGTTTTGCTTCATTGTTATACTCAACAAATGAGGGAAATCATTTGGCACTTGTCTTTCTCCACCTGGCTTGTGGCTTATTTCACTGAGCATAATACCCTCCAGCTCCATTAATGTTGTTGCAAATGGCAGGATTTATTTCCTTCTTATGGCTGAATAGTATTTCTTTGTGTATATGTACCACCTCTTCTTTATCCATTCATCTACTGATGGACACTTAGGTTGCTTCCATATCGTGGCTATTGTAAAAAGTGCTGCAATAAACATAGGGGTGCATATGTCTTTTTGAATCTGAGAAGTTGTATTCTTTGGGTCAATTACAAGGATGGGATTCCCGGGTCAAATGGTATTTGTATTTTTAGTTTTTTGTGGAACCTCCATATTGCTTTCCACAATGGTTGAACTAGCTTACATTCCCACCAGCAGTGTAGGAGAGTTCCCCTTTCTCCGCATCCTCACCAGTATTTGCTGTTCTTAGTCTTTTGTATGCTGGCCATCCTTATTGGTGTGAGGTAATATCTCATTGTGGTTTTAATTTGCATTTCCCTAATGATTAGTGATGTGGAGCATCTTAAACATAATAATTTTTAATATGCAAAAATGGCCCTAAACATATGGAAATATGTTTGATTGCACTCACAATACAGAAAATGCTAATTAAAACTACTGGGAAATACCATTTCTCACATAGCAGATCAGCAAACATTTCAAAAGCCTGACAACACATTCTGTTGGGCAGGCTTTAGAGGAACAGACACTTCTGTATATTATTGGTGGGAAGGCAAAATCGTACAACTTTTGTGGAATTTGGCAATATCTAACAAAACTATACCTGCATTTCCTTTTTGACCCAGCAATCTCACCTTCTAGGAATTTACCCTGAAGACACGCTTCCAACAATAAGAAAATACAGATGCACAAGGTCATTCATCGTAGAACTGTTTGCAAGCTAGATGCTCAGACACAGGAGCACCTGAGAAAAGACGGCACTTCTCTAGAGTAGCACTGCAGCAGCTACAGTGCCTCTGCAGTAAGCAGAATGAGGAAGAGTGATATTAAGTGATAATTAAGTGGGATTTCAAGGATATATTATTAAGTAAACAAAATCTGTGATAAGTATAACTATCTGTAGTGTGCTACATTCTCTATAAAAAAATGTAATAAGAAAACATATTTCTCTTTAGTTTTGCAAAAAGAAACTTAGGATAAGCCAGAAACTAGCATTACTGATTATTTTTGTGGGTGGGTAGGAATAGAGTGGGGAGAGAGGAGTGACACATTTTTTAATATACCTTTTGTATAGTTGTTATTTTTGGAACCCTCGATTACATAAAATGTGTAGGAGAATGTCTTCCATAAAATAAAATGAAAGGGAGGAGGGTGCAAAAATGGGAAAAAAAAAACACCTAACTGTATCCCAAATGAATACTAACCATAATGATGCAAGAGGAAAAAAATCAAACCAAGTGGCTTTTTTTTCCAAGTGACTTTTTAACAATATTATTGAGATAAAATTCACATATCATAAAATTTACCTAGATTTCTGGGAAGATGGCAGCATGAGCAGGGCGGCAGAAATCTCCCAAAACCATATATATTTGTGAAAATACAACAAATACAACTATTCCTAAAAGAGAGACCAGAAGATACAGTACAACAGCCAGGCCACAGCTACATCTGCGAGAACTCAGCGCCTCACGAAGCGGGTAAGATATAAAGCCACGACCCAGTGGGACCCGAGCACTCCCTCACCCGAGCACACAGGCGGGAGGAAAAGAATCAGAGTGGGGAGGGAGTGGAAGCACAGGCTGGCTAAATAACCAGCCCTGGTGATCTGCACTGGGAGCACAAACACATCACATGGTGTATCGGAGATTAGAGAAATGGAAGGGCAGGATTCAAGATGGAGGCTGCAAGCGGGTCCCCTCAGCTGGCTCCCTGGGACAAAATAAAAGCAGGTGCTTTTTTAAAAGTCTTAAAGAGACAAGGGCCCAACAGCGGAACAAAATTGTCCTAGCACACTCAGCCCAGCAGTCTGGGAGTCTTGGGAAATTACGGACCCCCTCACCAGTGGCCGGGCAAAGCAGCCGCGCCAAGGCTTACCACAGAGATCAGCACCCTGCCATTCATTCCACCCCGGCCGGCACCACAATGGGTCCTGCAGACCCGAACTGCTGTGGAACAGCGGAGGAGCAGCCCCACCCACAGCAACCTCACAGAACCTACTCCCAGCTGGCGCCCAGCTAAGCAGGAAGAGCCCCAGAACCAGGTCCTGAAGGCACCAAGGGGACCAGACACACCCAGCGAGACTGCAAACTCCCGCAGTGCTATAGGCTAGGCTGAGGGCAACCCCGGACACAGGCAGCTCAGGGGATTATCCCAGAGACTGCCTCCCAGTGTGCAGGAAAACAGCTCAGGCCCCAGAGAAAAGCAAGGAGAACAACAAGCAGGAAGGTAATTTGTTCTCCCAGCTGACACATTTGGCGACTACCAGCGCCACTTCTATCACCATGAAAAGACAGAAGAATATGGAACAGGCAAAGATCAGCCAGACAACCCCACAGAGGGAGCCTGATGGGACAGACTTACACAATCTCCCTGAAAAAGAATTAAGAATAAAAGTCATAACCATGCTGATGGATCTACACAGAAATATGAAAGAGCTATGGGAGGAAGTGAGGAAAGACAATGCAGAAATCAGACAAGCGATTCGACGGGCTTAGGAGCAGACTGGCTGAGGTGCAAGAGACTGTTAATGGAACAGAAAGCAGAGAACAGGAATACAGAGAAGCTGAGGCAGAGAGGGATAAAAGGATCTCTAGGAATGAAAGAATATTAAGAGAACTGTGTGACCAATCCAAACGGAACAATATTCGCAGTATAGGAGTACCAAAAGAAGAAGAGAGAGAAAAAGGGATAGAAAGTGTCTTTGAAGAAATAATTGCTGAAAACTTCCCCAAGTTGGGGAAATAAATAGTCTCTCAAACCATGGAAGCCCACAGATCTCCCAACACAAGGGACCCAAGGAAGACAACACCAAGACACATAATAATTAATATGGCAAAGATCAAAGATAAGGACAGAGTATTAAAGTCAACTAGACAGAGAAAAAGATCACCTTCAAAGGAAAACCCATCAGACTAACATCAGACTTCTCAACAGAAACCTTACAGGCCAGAAGAGAATAGCATGATATACTTAACGTAATGCAACAGAGGGCCTCGAACCAAGAATATTGTATCCAGCACGATTACCATTTAAAATTGAGGGAGGGATTAAACAATTCCCAGACAAGTGAAAGCTGAGGGAGTTTGCCTCCCATAAACTACCGCTTCAGGATATCTTAAAGGGACTGCTCTAGATGGAAGCACTCCTAAGGCTAAAAAGAAGTCACTAGAAAAAATAAAATCAGCAAAGAAAGCAGACCATCCAAATACTAACTAAAGGCAAAAAGTAAAATCAACTATCCACAAAAAACAGTCAAAGGAAATGTAAAAGAGTACAGAATAAAACACCTAGCATATAAAGAATGGAGGAGGAAGAAGAAGAAGGGAGAGAAATAAAGAAACATCAGACTGTGTTTATAATAAGTTAACAAGAAAGTTAAGTTAGATTGTTAGATAGTAAAGAACCTACCCTTGAACCTATGGTAACCACGAATCTAAAGCCAGCAATGGCAATAAGTACATATTATCGATAATCACCCTAAATGTAAATGGACTGAATGTACCAATCAAAAGACACAGAGTAACAGAGTGGATAAAAAAGCAAGACCCATCTATATGCTGCCTACAAGAAACTCACCTCATACCCAAAGATATACACAGACTAAAGGTGAAGGGATGGAAAAAGATATTTCATGCAAACAACAAGGAGAAAAAAGCAGGTGTTGCAGTACTTGTATCAGACAAAATAGACTTCATAACGAAGAAAGTAGCAAGATATAAAGAAGGACATTGCACAATGATAAAGGGGTCAGTCCACCAAGAGGATATAAACATTATAAATATATATGCACCCAACACAGGAGCGCCAGCATATGTGAAACAAATACGAACAGAATTAAAGGAGGAAATAGACAGCAATGCATTCATTTTAGGAGACTTCAGCACACCACTCACTCCAAAGAACAGATCAACCAGACAGAAAATAAGTAAAGACACAGAGGCACTGAACAACACACTAGAACACATGGACCTAACAGACATCTACAGAACTCTACACCCAAAAGCAGCAGGATACACATTCTTCTCAAGGGCACATGGAACATTTTCCAGATTAGACCACATACTAGGCCACAAAACGAACCTCAGCAAATTAAAAATACGGAAATTCTGCCATCCAACTTCTCAGATCACAAAGGTATAAAACTAGAAATAAATTGTACAAAGAAAACAAAAAGGCTCACAAATACATGGAGACTTAACAACATGCTCCTAATTAATCAATGGATAAATGACCGAATTAAAACAGAGATCAAACAATATATGAAGACTAATGACAACAATAACACAAAGCCCCAACTTCAGTGGGATGCAGCAAAGGCAGTTCTATGAGGAAAGTATATTGCAATCCAGGTCTACTTAAAGAAGGAAGAACATTCCCAAATGAATAGTCTAAAGACACAATTATTGAAATTGGAAAAAGAAGAACAAATGAGGCCCAAAGTCACCAGAAAGAGGGACATAATAAAGATCAGAGAAGAAATAAATAAAATTGAGAAGAATAAAACAATAGAAAATAATCAATGAAACCAAGAGGTGGTTCTTTCAAAAAATAAACAAAATAGATAAACCCCTAGCCAGACTTATTAAGAGAAAAAGAGAATACACATATAAACAGAATCAGAAATGAGAAAGGAAAAATCATGACGGACCCCACAGAAATACAAAGAATTATAAGAGAATACTGTGAAAATCAATATGCTAACAAGCTGGAAAACCTAGAAGAAATGGACAACTTCTTAGAAAAATAAAACCTTCCAAGACTGAACAAGCAAGAAACAGAAAACCTAAACAGACCAATTACCAGCAAAGAAATTGAATCGGTAATCAAAAAACTACCCAAGAACAAAACCCCCAGGCCAGAAGGATTCACCTCTGAATTTTACCAGACATATACAGAACAAATAATACCCATTCCCTTTAAAGTTTTCCAAAAAATAGAAGAGGAGGGAATATTTCTAAACTCATTCTATGAAGCCAGCGTCAAACCGTGAAGGGAACCAGATCATCTGAGCCGTTTGACAGAGTCCAGGCCCGGAGGCAGCCCCAGAAGAACTGGAGGAGCCCAACCTGTTCCCCCTCATTTCTCTTTATTTTAGTTCTTGCTGTTCTTTGCATTCTTATAATAATATTTTTCTGTTCAGTGGTTAGAGAACATCCTGTAAGTTCTACTTCTGAGAAATTGAATTTAGATGCTGGAAGCCGACCTACTCCGCCTGCCTGATGGCACAGCCCAGGAGGCCGATGGATGGATGCTGCACAGCGGGCCTCCAAAGGGGAAGCTACTCATATCTCTTCTATTGTTTAATCTGACCATCTCCCCAGTCTGAACAGCCCTCACTAATCAGAAAAAGCCCCTAGAGAAAAGACTGTTAGGAACCGTAGAGTACTCATAAAACCCAGCTTATGACCCTGCACATTCCCCTCAGGCCTGTAGGCTATTATCCTTGGGTTAGAAAATAGAAGAAAGTTCAGGTGACTTCAGAGTACCCCTCCTTGGTCAATTTAGCTCCTAGGAAAAACAAGAGGTGACTGAGTGTGGGTCAGGAAAACAGGTGGAAAAATCTTGGTAGAGTTCCCTTATGAATTATTACTATAGAAATTACAGTCAGCATTGTTATACTCAAAATCAACAAAATGAGTGTTGCTCATTCTCCCATAGTTTCAGGATATTATTGGAAGGAAAAAACACGCCCTCACAGTAAGCCTAAATGAGAGTCCGGTCAAACAAGTGTCAAAACACAAAGCACTGTAGTGCCTTGTAGAAATTTAACCTGAGATTAGGGATCTAAAGGTATGAGAGCAACAGAAATATCTTGAAGAAGAAAACATGGTGACCATTCATGGTCGAGAAAGCAGGGGAACATTCCAAGAATTAAATTATGCCATAAATCACTGAATAACACGTCTTACGTTGATTTTTTGTAACCAATCCCCTATATATTACTTGAGGTTTCTGCCAATAAAGGGAGACAGACCAGCGTAGCATCTTTGCTAGTGTCTGTGTCCTCACTACCTTCACCGACGCTCTCACTCCCCTTCGATACCTCACCCCAGCTGGAGCTGGACTTCAGCAAAACCGGGCAAAGACCTCACCAAAAAAGAAAATTATAGACCAATATCCGTCATGAACATAGATGCAAAAATACTCAACAAAATATTAGCAAACCGAATTCAAAAATACATTAGGAGGATCATACACCATAATCAAGTGGGATTCATCCCAAGGATGCAAGGATGGTACGACATTTGAAAATCCATCAACATCATCCACCACATCAACAAAAAGAAGAACAAAAACCACATGATCATCTCCATAGATGCTGGAAAAGCATTTTACAAAATTCAACATCCATTCATGATAAAAACTCTCAACAAAGTGGGTATAGAGGGCAAGTACCTCAACATCATAAAGGCTATATATGACACACCCACAGCTAACATCATACTTAACAGCGAGAAGCTGAAAGTTTTTCATCTAAGATGGGGAACAAGACAAGGATGCCCACTCTCTCCACTATTATTCAACACAGTCCTGGAGGTCCTAGGCACGGCAATCAGACAAAACAAAGAAATACAAGGCATCCAGATTGATTAAGAAGAAGTCAAATTGTCACTATTTGCAGATGACATGATATTGTACATAAAAAACCCTAAAGACTCCACTCCAAAACTACTAGAACTAATATCTGAATTCAGCAAAGTTGCAGGATACAAAATTAACACACAGATATATGTTGCTTTCCTATACACTAACAATGAACTAACAGAAAGAGAAATCAGAAAAACAATTCCATTCACAATTGCATCAAAAAGAATAAAATACCTAGGAATAAACCTAACCAAGGAAGTGAAAGACCTATACCCTGAAAACTATAAGACACGCCTAAGACAAATTAAAGAGGACACTAACAAATGGAAATGCATCCATGCTCTTGGCTAGGAAGAATAAATATTGTCAAAATGGCTATACTACCTAAAAAAATCTACAGATTCAATGCAATCCCTATCAAAACACCAACAGCTTTCTTCAATGAATTTGGACAAATAGTTCTAAAATTCATAGGGAACCACAAAAGACGCCAAATAGCCAAAGCAATCCTGAGAAGGAGGAATAAAATGGGGAATTACGCTCCCTGACTTCAAGCTCTACTACAAAGCCCCAATAATCAAGACAATTTGGTATTGGCACAAAAACAGACCCACAGACGAGTGGAACAGAATAGAAAATCCAGACATTAACCCAAACATATACAGTCAATTAATATTTGATAAAGGAGCCTTGGATATACAATGGGAGATGACAGCCTCTTCAGCAGCTAGTGTTGGAAAAACTGAACAGCTACATGTAAGAGAATGAAACTGGACTACTGTCTAACCCCATACACAAAAGTAAACTCAAAATTGATCAAAGACCTGAATGCAAGTCATAAGACCATAAAACTCTTAGAAAAAAATATACGCAAAAATTTCTTGGACATAAACATGAGCAACTTCTTCACAAACATATATCCCTGGGCAAGGGAAACAAAAGCAAAAATGAACAGTGGGACTATGTCAAGCTGAAAAGCTTCTGCACAGCAAAGGACACCATCAATAGAACAAAAAGAGATCCTACAGTATGGGAGAATATAGGTTCCTCAAAACACTCAAAATAGAAATACCATTTGACCCAGGAATTCCACTCCTAGGAATTTAACCTAAGAAGGCAGCAGCCCGATTGGATTAAAGTTAGCAGCGTGAGAGGTGAGACAGAGGCTTCCTCCTAAAACCTCATATAATATGAAAATAAAGCTACATCAACTACTCTTGAAATAGCAACGGGAGAGGACGGCAACAAACTGCATACACCTGGAGACAAGAGCAGCCCTCACAGAAAAGGGTAACATACTAAAGCTGTGGTCCTGTGGGATCCAAGCCCTTCCCCCACCCAGCTCACCAGTGGGAGGAACAGGAACGGAGCAGGGAGGGAGTGGAGATGTGGGATTGCTGAATACCTAACTCTGGAGATCTGCTCTGGGAGCACAAACCTACATTACATGGTGCTTGTATGATACTCTTGTAATTAGGGGGTTGAAAAGCTAAGACAGGCAGAATTCCTGGAGAGACTAAGAAGCCAGCTGCTTGTGAAAGCAGGGATCCATACCCAGCTGCTCGGGGACAAAAGAAGGGCGGGCAATCTGAGAGACTTCCTAACAAAGAAGCCCTTAGCAAGAGAGCTGCTAAAGGGGCAAGGATTGCACGGAGCTTACTGCTCAGGAGAAAGGACAGGCAGACAAAATTATCCGGGTGCACTCTGCCCAGCAGGTTGGGAGCTTTCACGATCTCCAGGTGCTCCAGCTCCCTGGCTGCCAACACAGCTCCAAGAACCCCCCTCTGTGACAGGCAGACGTGTGTGCCTTTCTTCTGGCCAGCCCTACTGGGCTTGCAAACCGGGAAATTCTTCCCTGGTGTTAGGCCAGCCAGAGGGAAGATCGGTCTATAACAACTAAAAATGCAAAGCACAGAGGCTTATACCTGTGTGCTTAGCCCATTGATTCAGGCAGTGGAGACAGGCATAGCAGCCAGGAACCAGCAAACAGCCCTTTCCTTCCTGGAGGCACCAATACCACTCCCCTACAATCCCCGCATTGCTTCAGGGGCTGAGCAGCTCCAGAGAGTAGAGCTTTGGGGCACTAGAGGGCGCCATACACAAATATGAAATGCCAAAGGAACCTGGTCCAGAGTAAAATTATGAACACAACTCCTGAGAAAGCTTTAAATGATATGGACCTTATGACTCGCCCTGAAAGGGAGTTCAAAATAAAAATCATTAACATGCTCATGGAGGTACGGAAAGATATTCAAGAACTCAGGAATGAATTCTGGTCAGAGATCCAATCATTGAAGAACACAATGGATGGTATTAAAAGCAGATTGGATATGGTGGAGGTGACAATAAATGAAATACGAACTAGAGAAGAGGAATATAAAGAAGCTGAGGCACAGAGAGAAAAAAGAATCTCTAAGAATGAAAGAATATTGAGAGAACTGTGTGACCAACCCAAACGGAACAATATTCACATTATAGGGGTACCAGACGAAGAAGAGAGAGAAAAAGGGATAGAATGCGTCTTTGAGGAGGTGACTGCTGAAAACTTCCCCAATCTGGGGAAGGATATAGTCTCTCAGGCCATGGAGGTTCGCAGATCTCCCAACACAAGGGACCCAAGAAAGACAACAGCAAGACATATAGTAATTAAAATGGCAAAGATCAAGGATAAGGACAGACTATTAAAAGCAGCCAGAAAGAGAAATAGGATCACATACAAAGGAAAACCCATCAGGCTATCATCAGACTTCTCAGCAGAAACCTTACAGGCCAGAAGGGAGTGGCATGATGTATTTAATGCAATGAAGCAGAAGGGCCTTGAACCAAGATTACTTTATCCAGCAAGATTATCATTTAAATTTGAAGGAGGGATTAAACAATTCCCAGAGAAGCAAAAGCTGAGAGAATTTGCCTCCAACAAACCATCTCTACAGTGTATTTTGGAGGGACTGCTATAGATGGAAGTGTTCCTACAGATTAATAGCTGTCACCAGAGGTAATAAAACCACAGTAAAGAAAATAGAACAGCTAATTACTAACAAAATTAAAAATTAAATTAACTATTCCCAACGTCAATCGAGAGATAGACAAACAGTACAGAATATGATACCTAATATATAAAGAATGGAATAGAAAGAAAAAGGAGGAAAAAACAAACAAACAAAGAACCTTTAGATTGTGTTTGTAATAGTATATTAAGTTAGTTGTTAGACTTTTAGATAGTAGGGAAGTTAACCTTGAGCCTTTGGTAACCATGAATAGGAAGCCTGCAATGCCAAAAAGTACATACCTATCCATATTCACCCTAAATGGAAATGGACTGAATGCACCAGGCAAAAGACATAGAGTCACTGAATGGATAAAAAAACAAGACCCATCTATATGCTGCCTTCAAGAGACTCACTTTAAACCCAAAGACATACACAGACTAAAAGTGAAGGGATAGAAAAAGATATTTCATGCAAACAACAAGGAGAAAAAAGCAGGTGTTGCAGTACTTGTATCAGACAAAATAGACTTCAAAATGAAGAAACTAGCAAGAGATAAAGAAGGACATTACATAATGATAAAGGGGTCAGTCCAACAAGAAGATAAAACCATTATAAATATATATGCACCCAACACAGGAGTGCCAGCATATGTGAAACAAATACTAACAGAATTAAAGCAGGAAATAGACAGCAATGCATTCATTTTAGGAGACTTCAACACACTACTCACTCCAAAGGACATATAAACTGGACAGAGAATAAGTAAAGACAGAGGCACTGAACAACACACTAGAACAGATGGACCTAACAGATATCTACAGAACTCTGCACCCTAAAGCAGCAGGATACACATTTTTCTCAGGTGCACATGGAACATTTTCCAGAATAGACCACATACTAGGCCACAAAAAGAACGTCAGTAAATTCAAAATATTGAAATTCTACCAACCAACTTCTCAGATCACAAAGGTATAAAACTAGAAATAAATTTTAGAAAGAAATCAAAAAAGCTCACAAATACATGGAGACTTAACAACATTCTCCTAACTAATCAATGGGTTAATGACCAAATCAAAACAAAAATGAAAGAATATAGGAAGACTAATGATAGCAACAACACAAAGCCAAAACTTCTGTGGGACGCAGGGAAGGCAGTTCTAAGAGGAAAGTATATTGAAATCCAGGCCTATTTAAAGAAGGAAAAACATTCCCAAATGAATAGTCTAAAGACACAATTACTGAAATTGGAAAAAGAAGAACAAATGAGGCCCAAAGTCACCAGAAGGAGGGACATAATAAAGATTAGAGAAGAAATAAATAAAATTGAGAAGAATAAAACAATAGAAAAAATCAATAAAACCAAGAGCTGGTTCTTTGAAAAAATAAACAAAATAGATAAACCCCTAGCCAGACTCATTAAGAGAAAAAGAGAATCTACACACATAAAAAGAATCAGAAATGAGAAAGGAAAAATAATGATAGACCCCGCAGAAATACAAAGAATTATAAGAGAATATTATAAGAATCTATATGTTAACAAGCTGGAAAACATAGAAGAAAGGGCCAACTTCTTAGAAAAATACAACCTTCCAAGACTGACTAAGCAAGAAAAAGAAAAACTAAACAGACCAATCACCAGCAACGAAATTGAATCAGTAATCAAAAAACTACCCAAGAACAAAACCCCCGGGCCTGATGGATTCACCTCTGAATTGTACCAGATATATAGAAAAGAAATAACACCCATTCTCCTTAAAGTTTTCCAAAAAATAGAAGAGGAGGGAATACTTCCAAACTCATTCTATGAAGCCAGCATCACTCTAATACCAAAACTGGGCAAAGACCTCCCCAAAAAAGAAAATTACAGACCAATATCCCTGATGAGCGTAGATGCAAAAATACTCAACAAAATATTAGCAAACCGAATTCAAAAATACATCAAGAGGATCATACACCATGATCAAGTGGGATTCATCCCAGGGATGCAAGGATGGTACAACATTCGAAAATCCATCAACATCATCCACCACATCAACAAAAAGAAGAACAAAAACCACATGATCATCTCCATAGATGCTGAAAAAGCATTTGACAAAATTCAGCATCCATTCCTGATTAAAACTCTCAACAAAATGGGTACAGACGGCAAGTACCACAACATCATAAAGGCTATATATGACAAACCCACAGCTAACATCATACGTAAAGGTGAGAAGCTGAAAGCTTTTCATCTGACATCGGGAACAAGACAGGGATGCCCACTCTCTCCACTGTTATTCAACACAGTACTGGATGGAGGTCCTAGCCACAGCAATCAGACAAAACGAAGACATACAAGGCATCCAGATTGGTAAGGAAGAAGTCAAATTGTCATTATTTGCAGATGACATGATACTGTACATAAAAAACCCTAAAGACTCCATTCCAAAACTACTAGAACTAATATCTGAATTCAGCAAAGTTGCAGGATACAAAATTAACACACACATATCTGTTGTTTTCCTATACACTAATCATGAACTAACAGAAAGAGAAATCAGAAAAACAATTCCATTCACAATTGCATCAAAAAGAATAAAATTCCTAGGAATAATCCTAATGAAGGAAGTGAAAGACCTGTACTCTGAAAACTACAAGACACTCCTAAGAGAAATTAAAGAGGACACTAACAAATGGAAATGAATCCCATGCTCTTGGCTAGGAAGAATAAATATTGTCAAAATGGCTATACTACCTAAAGCAATCTACAGATTCAATGCAATCCCTATCAAACTACCAACAGCTTTCTTCAATGAACTCGAACAAATTATTCTAAAATTCATATGGAACCACAAAAGACCCCAAATAGCCAAAGCAATCCTGACAAGGAGGAATAAAACAGGGAGAATTACGCTCCCTGACTTCAAGCTCTACTACAAAGCCACAGTAATCAAGACAATTTGGTACTGGTACAAAAACAGACCCACAGACCAGTGGAACAGAATAGAAAATCCAAACATTAACCCAAACATATACAGTCAATTAATATTTGATAAAGGAGCCTTGGATATACAATGGGGAGATGACAACCTCTTCAGCAGCTGGTGTTGGAAAAACTGGACAGCTACATGTAAGAGAATGAAACTGGACTACAGTCTAACCCCATGCACAAAGGTAAATTCAAGGTGGATCAAAGACCTGAATGCAAGTCATGAAACCATAAAAGTCTTAGAGAAAAACATAGGCAAAAATCTCTTGGACATAAACATGAGCGACTTCTTCATAAACATATCCCCCGGGCAAGGGAAACAAAAGCAAAAATGAACAAGTGGGACTTATGAAGCTGAAAAGCTTCTGTACAGCAAAGGACACCATCAGTAGAACAAAAAGACTTCCTACAGTATGGGAGAATATATTCATAAATGACATATCCGATAAGGGGTTGACATCCAAAATTTACAAAGAACTCATGCACCTTAACAAACAAAAAGCAAATAATCCAATTAAGAAATGGGCAGAGGACATGAATAGACACTTCTCTAAAGAAGAAATTCAGATGGCCAACAGGCACATGAAAAGATGCTCCACATCGCTAATCATCAGAGAAATGCAGATTAAAACCACAATGAGATATCACCTCACACCAGTGAGGATGGCCAACATCCAAAACACAAACAACAACAAATGTTGGCGAGGATGTGGAGAAAAGGGAACCCTCCTACACTGCTGGTGGGAATGCAAATTAGTTCAACCATTGTGGAAAGCAGTATGGAGGTTCCTCAAAAAACTCAAAATAGAAATACCATTTGACCCAGGAATTCCACTCCTAGGAATTTACCCTAAGAATGCAGCAGCCCAATTTGAAAAAGACAGATGCACCCCTATGTTTATCGCAGCACTATTTACAATAGCCAAGAAATGGAAGCAACCTAAGTGTCCATCAGTAGATGAATGGATAAAGAAGATGTGGTACATATACACAATGGAATATTATTCAGCCATAAGAAGAAAACAAATCCTACCATTTGCAACATGGATTATGCTTAGTGAAATAAGCCAAGCCGAAAAAGACAAGAATCACATGATTTCACTCATATGTGGAGTATAACAACGAAGAAAAAAACTGAAGGAACAAAACAGCAGAAGACTCACAGAACCCAAGAATGGACTAATAGTTACCAAAGGGAAAGGGACTGGGGAAGATGGGTGGGAAGGGAGGGATAAGAGGGAAGAAGGGACATTACGATTAGCAGATGTAATGTTGGGGGCGCATGGGGAGGGCTGTACAACTCAGAGAAGACAAGTAGTGACTATAGCATCTCACTACGCTGATGGACAGTGATTGTAATGGGGTTGGTGGGGGGGACTTGAGAAGGGGGTAGTTTAATAATCATAACATTGCACACGTAATTGTACATTAATGATCCAAATTATAAAAAAAAGAATACTTAGGAGAAGCTAACAAACGAATAAGTGATTTAAAAAAAAGAACATATGGGATATGAACAATTTCCAGGGATGTGTTGTTTTAATTTGTCTGATTTTTCGCATACTATTCAAGATCAAATAGACAACATTCACCATGTTATTGATAAGTTTTCACAAATGCCTGGATTGTTAAATTGGTTTTCTCTGTTTCATTGGATATGGCCTATAACTGTACGTCTAATACTGTTATGCATTTGTATTCCTGTTCTCCTAGTGTGTGTGCGGAAGGCAGTTGTTGTTCTTTTAAAGCCAATACAAGCATATGCTACTTTTCAAGAATTAACTTCAAGAAATAAGTGATTCCTTTTAAACAACTTTGTGAAATCATATACTGATTCCCCACCTGCATTTGCTGCAAGAAAATAATCATGTATATTGTGATTTTATCCAGAATTATAGCTGCTGGCTGTCCTCTCTTTCGTATTTTATCTCCCTATTTGATCCCAGGACATGGCTGGTTAGCCAGAGACGGGTAAGATTCCGCATGGGAGGAACAACCTAAGACAGGCACAGTCGCAAGGGACCTCAGGTGAGCAACGTGGGGGCCAACTGAGGTGAGGCATAGAACCTCACCCCTCCAGACGAGAGAGACATTGCCTGTGACAAGCTATGTCACAGGCCGAGCCCAGCTAATCATTATTCTGGTACCTTCCACAAATATATGCATATGCATTTGCATCAATTAAAACAAAAAAGGGGGAAATGTGGGATTCACTTATAATTTAAGTATAAAAATCATATGAATAATCATAGTTGACTTGATTGATTATAGGAACTGAATTAGTTTCTCTGATATGACTGCCTTTGCAATGTTCACCTTGTGAGAACTTGTTCACTATGTTCCTTGCATGGTTCACCTTGTGGGAGCCTGTTCACTGTATTGGAACTTGTTCGTTGCATGGCGAGCAATAATGTCTTGTGTATTGAAAAGTTTTTAAGAGAAAAAACTTCAAAAGTTCACATCGCAAGAAAAAATAATTTGTAACTATGTATGTTGAAGGATGTTAACTAAACTTACTGTGATAATCATTTCACAATAAAAAAACGTAAAAAAAAAAAGTAAATACTCAAAAAGTAATACAAGCTCTACAGTAAATGAAAAAAAAAAGAATGCAGCAGCCCAGTTTGAAAAAGACATATGCACCCACATGTTTATCACAGCACTATTTACAATAGCCAAGAAATGAAAGCAACCTATGTGCCCAGCAGTAGATGAATGGATAAAGAAAATGTGGTACATATACACAATGGAATATTATTCAGCCATAAGAAGAAAACAAATTCTACCATTTGCAACAACATGGATGGAGCTAGAGGGTATTATGCTCAGTGAAATAAGCCAAGTGGAAAAGACAAGTTATCAAATGATTTCACTCATATGTGGAGCATAAGAGCAAAGAAAAAAAAACTGAAAGAACAAAACAGCAGAGGACTCACGGAACCCAAGAACAGACTAACAGTTACCAAAGGGAAAGGAACTGAGGAGGATGGGTGGGAAGGGAGGGACAAGGGGGAAAAAGGGGCATTACGATTAGCAGACCCAATGTTGGGGGGGCACGGGGAGGGCTGTACAACTCAGAGAAGACAAGTAGTGATTCTATAGCATCTCACTACGCTTATGGACAGTGACTGTAATGGCGTAGGTGGGGGGACCCGATGAAGTGGGGAGTTTAATAACCATAATGTTGCACATGTAATTGTAGATTAACGATACCAAAATAAAAATAAAATAATTTACCTAAACTATACAATTCAGTGGTTTTTAATATATTCAGAGTTGTACAACCATTGTCACAATCTATTTTTAAAACATTTCTCATTATCCCGTAAAAAGATTCCATATTAGCAGCCACTCCCTATTTTCCCCCCGTTGGTTTGCAACCCCTATAGAAGCAACTACTACTCTACTTTCTCTGTATATGGATTTGCCTTTTCTGGACATTTCATATAAATGAAATCACATAATATGTGGTCTTTTGTGAGAGGCTTCCTTCACTTAGCATGTGTTCAAGATTCATCTGTATAGCATGTATCGGTACTTCATTTCTTTTAATAGATAAATAATATTCTACTGTTTGGATATATCACATTTTATTTCTCCATTCATCATATCATTAACATTTGGGTTGTTTCCACTTATTGGCTACTGTGAATAATGGTGCTATGAACATTTGGTGTGGACATGTTTCATTCCAAGTGATTTTTGAAGACATTATTTGTATTCTTTCTGACAAAAAAAATTATTAAAAAATATTTAATAGGCTTATTTTTCACAGAGGTATGGTTGGAATTCTGAAACTACTTTTGTGTAGTCTAGAATTAAGTAAATAAATAAATATCCTGAGGATAGTGGGAGCTAGGTCTCTCACAGTCAGAGAAAGGAATCACAACTATGAAAAAGGTAAGACTAGAATTGAGTTGAAATTGGAGATACTACTATGAATTCATAGTCTTAATAGAGATAGGAATAGAAATAGATATAGACTTAAAATATAAATTGTAACTGTCTGCTCAGAGGGCCTAGAAGTAAAAAACACTCCAGTAACAATGAGCATCTCTAGTGCCCAGCATCTCTGGTTTCTAAATACTGTTCTCCACCGAAATGAATCAGAACTCCTTGGAGAAATGGCTGATTTCAAGGCTGGAGGAGAAAAAGTACAAGTTCAACCTGGAACAACTTGTTATGCCAGGATATAAAGGAGTGTTTCAAGAATGATGGGGTCATGTCAAGAGGACACTGGAACCAGCTTGAAGGGGGCTCCCACTGACTAAATCTGGGACAATCTGACCATCAAAATAAAGAATTATAGTAAAAGATTATAAGCTACTGAATAGAAATTCATGAGTGCAAAATAATATAAATAAGTGAATAATAAAATAGGGAAGAAGAGAAAACAATTCCCTCTAGTACAGTGCCAACTGAAAAATATAAAAGGAATGGTGGATTTAGAAAACTACCATTTGGCAAACATAATATTGATTCAGGCAAGGATCATCAATGGATGCTGAAATTAATGGATTAAAGTCTGATAAATAACAGCTTATTTGTGTAATATTAAAGTATCTCCTCATAAAATGCTTATTAATTATAAAAGGAAAAAACAGTAACTTCACAGTGGAGAAATTAGCAGACACCACCTTAAACCAAGTGGTCAAAGCAGCAGGGTGCGAAAGCCGACTCACACCAAGTCAGACACGGCACATCTCTTCCCAGTTTTAGGTTCAGCTTGAAACCTACCAAGGTGGAAGTACTCACACCATGGAAATCAGCAACTTTTATAAATCAGGATTTTTTTTGGCCCCAGGAGAATTGTTAGACATTTATCACCATAATATTGGATCAAAGTTACTACACCAAACCAGCTGACTTAACATACCTACTGGTATTACACACCAAGAAGAACACAAAATCACTTTTATGGTATCCTGCCCCAAATGCATAACCTCAATCTAATGATGAGAATGCATCGGAAAAAAACTACATTGAGGGACATCCTACAAGCAACTGGCCTTGCATTAGCAAACATCAGAGTCATGAAAGACAGAAGATCATTGTAATAGTTCATTTTACATGTCAGCCAGGCTAAGGGATGCCCAGAGAGCTGGTGAAACATTATTTCTGGGTGTGTCTGTACAGATGTTTCTGAAAGAGATCAGCATTTGAATTGGCAGACTAAATAAGAGCAACCTCACCGACACAGATAAGCATCATCCAATCTATTTAGGGCCTAAACGGAACGAAAACGTGGAGGAAAGGTAAATTTGCTCTCTGCCTGAGCTGGGACATTCATTTTCTCCTGCCCTCAGTCTTCAACTACCCTGATGGTCAGGACTTTGGGACAGAAATTTACACCATTGCCAGCTTGCAGATCATAGGACTTCTTGGCCCCCATAATAACTTGAGCCAATTCCTATAATAAATCTCATACATATGTCATGGGCGTATGCAAATGTCTGATATGCTTATATGTACATACAGATTTAGGCTCAGTTTCTCTTGATAACCTTAACTAATACAACCCCTAAAGAAATGTTCCAAATTAAAGGCGATTAAAGAGATCTGTGAACCAAATGTAATATGTAATCCTGATTGGATCCTAGACCAGAAAAAAAGGTGTTGTTTTCTTTGCTATTAAAGATACTCTAGGGAAGACTGGTGAAATATGAATAAAATCTTTAGAGTATAGTATTATAGCCATGTTAATTTCCTGATTTTGATCATTGTACTATGGTTATGTAAGAGAGTGCCCCAAATGCATACAAAAATATACAGGAGTAAAGTCACATTAGTATGCAGCTTTCTCTCAGATGGTTCACATGGAGGAAGGAACCGTATCTAGAGAGAAACCGTAAAGCAAATGAGGCTAAACGTTAACAAAGGGGAATCCAGGTGTCAGACATACAGTTCTTTGTGTTAGTTCGGGCACTTTTCTGTAAATCCTAAATGACTTAAAAATTTTAAGTTATAAAGAAAAAACCGCAAATGCTACCTGGTCCTCTGCCCTCATGCTCCGGCCTTTGTGGCTGCAGGTGGAAAGAGGCAGTGAGTCAGGACTTCTCCAGGGGCCCAAGGCTGCGTACAACAGACACTAAAGCTGCGTCTGCTTCCCACCCGCCCGAGAGCCACAGTAGCGTCAAGCTGCATGCAGGCGTCTGTCCGCGGCTCACTCAGCACGAGCCCCTCCTGACCTCAGATTGGCCCAGGGCGCAGTTACTTCACTTCTTTCTTGCAAGGCGCACGCGCAGTTCAAGGCTCTGTATGAGCTGCAGGGGCCTAGGCCTCATGGCCTCGTGACCCCCGACAGGCTCCTCACCTGACCAGGCTCGCAGCGGCTCAGCCCAAGATCCCTACCGCAGTTGGTGCCCCTTGGCAAGCGCGTATTCCCAAGACAAGAATCTTGGCCTCAGACGGCCAACCATCACTCACAAATTCAGAGTGTAACTCTGCCCCCGCTTCCCCCTCAATTTGGGGCCCTGGAGTCGGATAGCAGGATTCCCAGCCCCAGAGGGGAGTTGGGAGCTCCCCTGTGAAGGCAGAATTAAGTAAAGGCTTCTTCAAGGGCCTTAATGTTGCCTTCCTGTTGTCTCCAAAAGCAAAATGTATGTGGTCCAGAGGCTACCAGTGAGTTTCCAGCAGGGCTGTGGAAACCTTGCCCAATACGAGCTGGCCACACCCCCTAGGGTGTGTGTTTCTGGGCTTTCCCATTATCAATTAGTTGGAAATTGCAGGTAGATGTATCCTGACCTTACAGAGCCTGTTCTGATCTACAGCTTCCTGCTCAAGGGACACCAGGAGACAGACTAACAGGTGATGAGATACGCCCAAGGTACTGTGCTTCTGCCACTTACCGGGTTATATTTTCTGATGAAAGTTGATTCATAGGATGAAACCATCATATTTGAATTTTGAGGTGCAAATAGTGGGTTGCACAGATAACAGCCGGAGGTGCTGCTAAAACTCATTGATTGTGATTACAGTTGCTCTTGCAAGTTTCTTCATTCATCCTGTGTAAACAAGGAGGATTATTCCCATTGTCTAATACAGCACCTGGCCCATGGTAGGTGCTTGGTAAATATCTCAATGCCTTTATAATGCCCTGCACACTCTGCAGAATTGGAGTAGTTGTTCTCCCATCACCTGTAAATCTGAAAGTATTTTTGTCTGTGTTGGCACTTCCATCATTCTTTAAAATCATATTGTGTAAAAGAAACTGTGTTCTTAACTGTTTATGGATGGAGTTCTGAGGTTCACAAAGATCTCAAATGCTGAGCGGTGAAAGGAACCTGAATAATATAATTATGATTAGTTTCTACTCTGTATTCATGGAATCTGATTATCATTACCTCTCTTTATATATTTTTCTTTTACATCCCTCCAAACAAAATGAAAGGATTCCATAATGAAAAGGGTAAAGGAAAGATGACTGTTAATTTCAGCTGAGCAGACAGGCATGTCAAGCAAATGAAGACAGAAGACATAATCAAGAGTATATTGGGAGAGGGTAAACAGATTCTTTTTAATGATTTACAGCAACCACATTTATCTCCTACTGAGAGTAGAGAGAAAAATGTCTTCAGATAACCAGTGGTCAGCAGATGAGGATGAAGGCCAATTATCCCGATTTATCAGGAAATCTAGGGACTCCCCCTTTGTCCCTGTAGGTAAGTACAAGCCTTGACCGGATCCTGGAAAACTGTAGTAACACAATGCCTGTATCCAGTATGAATGGACTGAAATGTTTTATATAATTGCATGTTTTCAGATAATTGAAGTTAACTCCCTTTAAGCATGAATATGAGTTAAACTTTCAGAATAGTTTCTAGAATGTGGTAAATCCCCAATAAATGTTAACTATTATTATTATGAAGCATCAAATTTTATTCTACTTAATCCATTTTCATTAAAGGCCTATCAAAAATGATTAGTTCCCAGCCAATCTAAATGCAATTGTCTGAACTTCAACTTTTCTGTGATGACTCAGCACCATCAGTTTATTATACTGAAAGTCTGTTAGGGACTATTGAGATGTGTGTGTCTCTTTGTCCTTTAAGCAACTCCAACCTTTAACTTCCTGTGTCTGATGTCTATAGATTTTTTCTGTTTCTTCCATTACTGTTGGGTACCATCAAAAACTTCTGCTTCTAGTGTTCTGTGGTACCAGAAGCTAGACACACAAGCTTAAAAGAACTGTGAATCAACTCAGGGGACAGCAGCTCTGAGTGAAGGCCTTAGGCCTACCTACCTGCCCTTGAGAGCATGACTGTGTGGTGCTCATACCTGGTGGCCCTGTTTGCAGGCTTCCTGATGTGTTCCAGATGTCAAGGTTGATGGTTAAGTAAACTAGATTAAGGAAGTGGTATTACAATTAGACTTAGAGTCTTAGCCTCTTTATTCTTTCCTAACACGTATTTACAAAGTTTACATTCTAAATAAATACCAAATATATGTGAATTAAAAAAAAACACAAAATCCAATATTGTATTTCAAGATCTAAGCTTTCTTGTTCTCTTTTGGATGGTCAAGCTGCCCTAATCATTATTAATCATTATTACTGTGTACTGCAGCCAGGCCTCTTTCTTGTGTTTATTTTGTCCGGAAACTATTAAAATAACTTATTTAAATCAGACTTACATATGTTTGCAATTAATTCCGTAAAACCTTCTAAACAGGTATAAGTCATATATTTCAATTAAGTGTCATTGCAACTTTGTAAGCATCATTATTGATATATCAAAAAGAATCAAATTTAACTAATAGTTACTAGTAAATAACTAGTTACTCCTATGGCTAGAAGTTTTACCTAATGTGATTAAAACTTATAAAGGCACCCACAGAAAAGGAAAGCAAATAATTTTATAGTGATTTATTCATCTTCCTTAACATTTTTAACTAGAAAAACAATTCAAGAACTCAATGCCACCTGAACAGATCACTCTCATAGAGATTAATCCTGTGCCTGTTGTGAGTTAAATTATTTTTCCAGAGACATTTAGGTTGATTAAAGTAGAAAGATAAAAGTGTTTCCAGCTAATTGAATAAATTCAATTATATACAAACTACAAAGACACTATATGGAAAACAGTAAAGGTTCAAACTTTAATCTCAAAAAGAAACAAAACCAATTTAAGTAATAACAGAGCCTTGATTTGATAAGGGAAGAGAGCCAAGTTTCTGTTAGAAAAATAAATAATAAAATTTGTATATATGTTATTGAATACTTTGTGTAGCTATTGTTATTTTAACAATATCTACTATGTATTTCCTGCTGCAGGATGCAGTATCCTATGCAGAAAAATTACAACACATTTTTGTCATCTTAAATGACTTACATCATTATAACCTATTTATCTTGTTTAAAATTACCTTATGATCACTGTTAAGGTCTGTGCTCTTTTTATACGTACGGATGACCTCTGAACTACACAGGATCTAGGGAGTCAATCCCCCATGCAGTTGAAAATCCACAAATAACTTTTGATCCCCAAATTTTGTTTTTAAATAACTATGGCAATTTTTCCTGTCTGGACCATTTAGATTGTTTAGTTTTTCCACATACATACTGTACCCATAAACATTTTTGTGTGAACTTGACTTTTGTTTTGCTTGTTTCTGGAGTATAAATTTCCAGGGCAGGAAGCATGTTCAGTTTTGTACCACTAATATATGGCCAGAGCTCTTTCCAGAACGATTTGGCTAAACTTTAAGAGCTTTCAGCATTATACTTATTTCTCAATGTGCCTATCATCACTTTATTGTTACTTGTTTTTTGTTTTTGTGTTTGTCATTTTTATTTCAATTTCATTTATTACTAATCAGCCCATAAGACATACATATAAATGTGATTATTTACTGTTTCTTATTTCCATTTATTACATGGATCCTGAGAGAATATATTGTCACTCACCCAGAGACACATGTGCCAACAGAGTTAATCAAAACTTACTATCCTATAAATATCAATTGCACTTCTATATGCTAACAAACATATAAACACTGAAATTAAAAACATAATACCATTTACAATCACTCCAAAGAAAATGAAATGCTTAGGTATATGCTTAATGTGTACAGAATCTGTATGCTGAAAATTACAAAGTGCTAATTGAAGGAATCAAAGACCTTAATAAATGAAGGCACTACTGTGTTTATGGATTAGAAGACTCAATATATAGTAAAGATGTCAATTCTCCCCAAATTGGTCTATAGGTTTAGTGTAATTCCTCCAAAAATCCCAGCAAGGTTTTTGTTGACATAGACAAACTTATTCTAAAATGTATATGGAAAAGCACAAGTCTTAGCATGACTAAAACAATCTTCTTTTTTTTAAAGGATAAAGTGGGAAGAATCACCCACCTGATAGTAAATCTTATTATATATACACAGCTACAGTAATCAAGACACTGCAGTATTGATGGAGGGTTAGAAGCACAGATCAATAGGCTAGAAGAGAGAACCCAAAAAATAGACCCACACTTTTATTATGCAAAAGTTTTCTTTATTCTTATGTCAAACATAGCATTCTGTCCTTGTCATATTCTCTTAAGACTACCTTACCCTCTTGTTAGATGTTATAAATACGCTATTCTATAATCTCATTTTTGTTATTTTTGCTTTGTTTTACATTTATTCTCGTCTAGAATTTTTTTTAATAGGGTCTGGTGTGAGATACAAATCCAAGTTAGTTCTTTATACCAGTAAATTATACTAATAGTATTTATTAAATAATTACTCCTTTATCTGTTATTTTGGTTATTTTGATTTGTAATGGATTAAGTTCTCTGTGTTTTAAATCTCTTCCCAGAATGTTTCCTATTAAATTTGTTCAGTTTTGCTTTAGAGACAATTACATAGGATCTTGATTATCACAGCAGTATATTCACCCCTTGACATTTCCGGGGAATACAGAAATATGTGTGTGGCCTTCTGGAGTTTTCTAGAATCACAGTTCTCCCCAGAGTCACATACTTCTTGTGCAAAATAGTCATACCTTTTCATCTCTCATTAAAGTTTAATGTCTCCTTTTTACAGATGATTAAAGTTATTATCACTTTACCAGATTTGTTCCGTATTTCACAACAAGTAGAGAGGAGTAAAGCCAAACACTCAAAAGCTACGGCTAATGGGTTGTTTGGTTGGTTCGCTCACTGCTTAATGACTTACTCTAGATAAAAGCCTGGCAGCATGCCCAATTCAAAATCACACCTCAAGTAAATTAGCATTTGCTAAACAAGTTACTACACTATAGAGTTCAGGTTTTCCTGGGAAGAGCCAAAACAGAAAATACTGAATCCATGAATGTGCAGGGTCCATTTTTAAATTTGGTGGATCAAAGCCAGCATGGTTCTTTAAAGTATTCTTCAGTATCTTTCCTACTTATCTTCCAAGTATTGATCCTTTGGACAGTCTTTTATTCAACTCTCTCAGCTCTTGGAATTCTCGCCTATTATTTATATAACCGCTGCTCTTTTAATTCACAGGGATAGCAGGCTTTATGACTGTGGTATCCTACGGACTTTACAAGTTAAAGTACAAAAAAGATCAGAAAATGTCAATTCATCTTATCCACATGAGAGTTGCTGCCCAAGGATTTGTTGTAGGAGCTGTGACTCTAGGTAACCTGCTTGATTTGTATCTTGTGTTCAGCTTTGAGAGTATTTTTATTTATTTTATTCATTCATATTAGAAGATGAATATTGTATCAAGATGATAAAATGGAGGAGGAATGGTAAGGCAGTGATCTTCATTTGGTTGAGACTGCTGCTATATAGGCTTAATTTCTTAGTATTTTAAACAGTAAAAAAAGGTACAAACTTCCAGCTGAAATAATAAATAAGTCTGAGGATATACTAACAGCATGGTGACTAGTTAATAATACTGTATATAGTATTGCATATCTTAAAGTTGCTAAGAAAGTAGATCTTTAAAGTTCTCATCACAAGAAAAAAATTCTGTAATTATGTATGATGGTGGATGTAAACTAGACTTATTGTGGTAATCATTCCCTAATATGTACAAATACCAAATCATTATGTTGTACACCTGAAAAGAGTATAATGTTTTATCTCAATTATACCTCATTAAAAGAAAAGAACAAACTAGGTTACAGGTTCTGTTATCCTCTATAGTGAAAGGAGCAGTGAATAGTTCATACCCTATATAACTCAGCTAAAAGCAGTGGTTATAGATCCCAGCCTTTATCAGCTAGGAGTACAAGTCCTAGTTCCTAGGCTATTTGAACAGTAGATATAATTATTAAAGTAATTTAACTGGGAAGAAAACATTTTCAGAGCCCACAAGTCTCAATATCCTTATTTTCCTTTTATTCCAAGTTCAAGCAATAGGCAAAAATTTTTTAAGTCTATAAATTAGGCAATACTTACATAATCAAATCCAAAGAAGAGGTGTCAAATGATCAGTTAAATCAGGTTCTATCAACAGCTTAATCAGATAGTTCTAACAAGTTGACTGTGGGACCTAAACCATCCAGTTTTCATGGGGTCTATGTCAATGAGAGCAAGTCACAAAGCTCTCAGCCCGCTTCATGCTGTGAAGAGTGGAATCAGCCTAAGAATAGGTCTATGATTATGGAATGATGGGTGAGGGGCTAGCATACAGGAAGTTATATGGTAATTATCACATTACTATGGGTTGTGGTACATGAGTCTTGAACAAAATACAACATGAAACTTTACTACAAAGTTACCGTGCTCATTTTAAAATCATTCAGCAAACATTTATTGGACACTTGCTATGTGCAAGGCACTGTGCTGATGTAGAGACACAGAGATAAGACTCAGCCCCTGCCCTGAAATACTTTAGTGTCCTTAGGGAAAGAGACCAAGAACAGAAGAAGACAATATAAAACCTCAGGTACTACGATGGAGGTAGCCCAGGTTGGTATGGAAGCACAGGCCCAAATAGAGGCCATAAGCAACAGGGCTGAGTGGCCAGGCAGGGCTTCTCTAGGGATGAAACCATGTGATGAGCCAAGAACGTGGAGGATTTCACTAGGCAGAGAAGCGGGATCCTAGACATGGGAAAAACAGGCAGAGAAAAATGGAGTGTTAGTGGAACTCTACATAGCTTGGTATGGGAAGTGCATCGATCAGTGTTTGATGAAAGAAACAGAACTACTAGTACTAATAGAAAATAAAAGGTTTACTACAGGCATTTGGACTTATGTAATTGTGAGGCTTTTGTTAATATATCAGGAGATGGGGCCCAAAGAAGGCAGGGCATGCAATTAGAAAGAAAACAGATGTAAAGTGGTAGAAGCAAGAAAAATCTAGAACCTGCAAGGATGAACTAGAACACAGGATGGACTGGAACCCTTGTGGATTTCTTACCATCTCTAAGACTCCAAATCCAATGATGGCAGTGACATAGAAAAAGCAGATACCCTTCATGGCCAAGAGGTCAGCGAAGGGGAAGGAGGAAATTCAGCAGGCCCCATAGTAGTTGTACTCCTGACTGCTTCCCAATGCTGACAAGGTGGGTCAGCAGACGAGTACAGAAATGCTCCAGGCATAAAGACAGTTTGGCTGTTCCTTCACTTCTGCCTTCTAAATCTCATGTAAAATGTCTCTAGTACAATAATTTGGAATAGAAGGAAAAGTATTATGGAAAACGTGATTACACTTTAGCTAAGTTGACACAAATCCATCACTGTCCGCCCCTTGTCAACTTGGCATCCATATACACCTCTTTTAAAACACTTAACTTTCAAGCAAAGACAATGCCAAAATCAACCACCCCTTGCATAACGAGAAACATGCTAATTATCTCCTAAAAGAGGATACAAAACCTCTTTATCCATCTTTGGGTGATGTTGATTTGTCTTTGAGCTAAGTCACTTTCTCCTTTGACATCCTGTGACTTAAATCTGGAGGAATAAGGTTAACTACTCTTAACGCTTATTTTAGATTGTAGGTAAATGAAAGTGGCAAATATAAAAGAAATTGGTTAATGTCTACACAAGTGTATTCATATCAAAATAAGGAAGAAATATTCATAACTATCACAGTCTTTCTGCAGCTGGTCAAATGGTCATGACTGGTATTTTAACTATGCTGTTGTATCAGCCATTTCCTATTCTGGTTGCCTTTAGCAAGCACCTTAGTTATTTGGCTGGTGAGGTAACCCAAACCTTCAATCTCAGATGGTCTGGGTCATTAGCCTGCCTGTACTAAGTGTAGTTTTCCACTGTTTTTAATCACAGGACATGGGGATACTAAGGAATGCCCCAAAAGGCATTATTTGTTGTGGGCTGTCCTGTGCATTAAAGGACGTTCAAAAACAGGCAGTATGAAACTGTTTGCTTAGGGATACAGATGGTCACACTATAACGACAAGGAAGAAAACTAATGTCATAAAACTCAGAACAGTGTTTACCTATGGAAAAGGGAGTGCCAGAAAGGGAAACCTAGGAAGCTTCTAGGATGCCTGCAGTATTCTATTTCTTGACCCATAATTACACGTGTTTGCTTTACAACTCTTTATTAATCTGGTCATTTACGTTTTATGTACTATTTTCCATGCATATCATATTTCACCATGAAAAAAATGTTGAAAAGGAAAAAGAAAATGATTAGAGATGATTTGCAAAGGAGGGGAGAAAATAAAGACCGCGAAGCCAGTTAGATGAGGAATCTAACTTCACCCATGAGATGCCGATATCACCCACCCACTCCCAAGGTGACCAGAAACGTCTTCAGATATTGTCAGATTTCCCTCGGAAACAAAACTGCCCCAGTAAAGAAGAATCACTGCTCTGTCACAGAATACACTGAGGAGGTTCTGCAATTTCAACTTCATTTAGTGGAGATTACCTTTGGTCCAAGTTTTAGTCATTCTCAGACAGGGATGGAAGGACGGTTTCTACTGGCAAAGGAGTCTCAGTAAAATATTGAGGGCCAAGGACCCAGTTTCACTGAAATCTGCCCATATGTTCCCATCCCAGTTTTCAGGGTCCACTACTTCCAAAGCAATGCCCTGACTTTAACATAAGGAACTTTGTGAGGTTGGAAATTTTGTGTTGTGATTAGCTACTCACAGGATTAGTTCCTATATATGTTTTTAAAAACATGGCTAAGGAGTTAAGAGTGTCTTTTTGGAAAATCATAAAGCTTTCAGTTCCCTCACAGGACCTTGAGCTAGGAATTCAAAGTCTGAGCCCATCATTTTGTTTGCCCAAGTTCTCCAGCACACTTAGAAGTAGCCAACCTTACTACACCCCTTATTTCCAGTAAATGGTCTACGGCAGTAAACACATGATCACCCAAAGCCTTGCTTTTTAGTATAGGCATCTGACTTACGAATATCTACAGGCGATAATTTTAAGCCACAGACTGCGAGCATCATCTTTGCCTCTGAAAAAAAGTGGCCATTAATATCTTTAATCAGACCAGGGAATCAATTCCAGATAACCCAGAACCAATTCAGAGAACCACATGGTTATGTTCCTCCAGAAGCTTCCAATACCAAATTCTGTATCAGCCAGGGTTTATTTTAACCAGAGAAGCAAAACTACTAGTAGTGATATATAAAAAGGGACTTATTACAGGGATATGACCGTAAGCAATTTTGGGAGCTGTTTAAACAGTCCACATTGGGCTCTTGCTTATGTTCCCAATGCTGAGGCCAGCTGCGGAGTAAATTAAACTGAAACCTGCAAGGTTGAGCAGGAAATCACAAAGACAAGCGGAGACTTGAGTCAGTCTCTTACTGACTCCAACTTTGATCAGAGCGTGACCTATAGGAGAAGCTGGCACCCTTTAGCGGGAGCCACAGGAGCTAAAGGAGACGATTCAGAAAGAGCTGAAGGATTTACGGGCTGGGCTACTGCCCAAAAACAGTGAGGTGGGACAGCAGATAAAACACCACCATACGCAAGCTGTAACAGCACCTGGTGCCCCACCCCAAGCCTTCCAAATGTATGAAGAATATGGCAGCTGCAGCTTCACCTTGGACTTTCAAATGTCAAGCAAAATGTCTCTTGGGAGCCAAGAACAATGCAGAGAAGGGAATTCTGGAAAACATAGTTACAACTTAGCTAAAATTATATAAACAAATCCACAATAGATGTATATGGTTGTAAACTGAGGAGTAAAACTAGATTAACTGAGCCAGTGAGGGTTTTAAACAGGGAAGTAACATAGAATGGCAGTTTAGAATTATGCCTGCTTTATAAAAGGATCAAAAACAGGCAGTATGAAACTGTTTGCTTAGGGATACAGATGGTCACACTATAAGGACAAGGAAGAAAACTAATGTCATAAAACTCAGAACAGTGTTTACCTATGGAAAAGGGAGTGCCAGAAAGGGAAACCTAGGAAGCTTCTAGGATGCCTGCAGTATTCTATTTCTTGACCCATAATTACACGTGTTTGCTTTACAACTCTTTATTAATCTGGTCATTTACGTTTTATGTACTATTTTCCATGCATATCATATTTCACCATGAAAAAAATGTTGAAAAGGAAAAAGAAAATGATTAGAGATGATTTGCAAAGGAGGGGAGAAAATAAAGACCGCGAAGCCAGTTAGATGAGGAATTGGATCTAAAGGCAGGGACAGTGGAAATAGGAGATATATTCTAGAAATATTGAAAACTCAGCAACTAAATGATTGGGAAAAGTAAAGAAGGAGGAATCAAGGATGATTCCTAGGTTGGCTTGGGAAAACAGATGAGAGTTGTGCCTTTCACTAACATAAAGAACAAAGAAAAAAGAACAGGTATGTTGGAACAATGAGTGCAAAGGACAGAACAATAGCTGACACTTAGTGCTTATGATGTGTGTGCAACCCGCTCTGCTTTATATATTGTTTCTTTAATCTAAATAAATACCTGTTTTGACACCACCTGGTGTACTGCAATACAATCAACACTGATGCTGACCACCTGGAGCTCACATCACATGTCACAAGTTTAAGGACATGGTTCCTGAACAGACTGCCCTTACTTCAGATACTAGCTATTTGGGGTTCCCAGGTCACCCACTTCTAACCAACTGGCTACAAATTCAGGGGTTCCCAAGACTCCCAGAGGTTTGATATTTCACTAAAACTACTTACAGTACTCAGGAAAGTGCTATAGTTACAAATTTTGTTATAAAGTATACAAATCAGGATCAGCCAAGTAGACACACAGGGTAAGGTCTGGGAGGGTCCCACACTCAAAGCTACTATGCCCTCCCACTGGGGAATCAGGGCATGTCACCCTCCCAGCACGTCAGTGTGTTTACCAACCAAGAAACTTCACCGAGCTTCAGTGTCCAGAGTTTTTACTGGGGCTTCATAGGTAGGTATGATGAATGAATTGGATCATTGGCCATGTGACTGAACTGAATCTCTAGTACTACTCTCCTTGCTATAGGTCTAGGAACCCTCTAATCACATGGCTGGTCTTTCTGACATGACTAACCACATTCTGAAACTAGGTAGGAGTCCACCAAGATCTACCTCTTAAAGCTTAAATTCAGGTATGAGCCAAGGGGCTCACGAGTAACAAAGACACTCCTCTTAGTTGGGAAATTTCAAGCATTTTAGAGGCTCGTAGCCAGAAACTCCAGAAAAAAAACAAAGTCTTTATTAAACAACAATACCCTATGAGGATAGGTAGTGTTATTATCTCATTTTACAAATAAGGAAATGGAGGCATAGAGAAGTTACGTGTTCACAGTCACATGGGCAATCTACTCCAGAGCCTGAACTCTTAATTTTAAATTATACTAAGATGCCTATAGCAGTCATCTCTAAATTAAAGTACTCATACCCTAGGAGAGATATAAGGAGATCTATGGGGAAAGAAAATATTTTTATCTTAAAAACAAAAAAAGGTTTCTAATATGTATATAGACTGACCATCATACATTTATCTTGTTTATAAATAAATGTACATTTTAAGGGGCACAGTCAATATATTTACTTATGCACAATTTAAAAGTTTGGAGACCACCTACCTATAGGTGTGTAATGTCACATTATAATTCATAGTATAATGAATATATGGGTCTCATACTCAGAAGAGAGATCTAACTTGCTTACAAGTGAAGCAACAGGTGTAAATTAGGTGAGAGAGTTGAAATCACAACTCCAGGAAACACCAACATTTAAGAGGTAGGCAAGAGGTGAGAATTTTCTGTGTCTATTAAGCACAGGAGGTGAGTCCTATGATTAAATTTAAAATTTTTTGCCTTGAATGCATGTATTAGTTTAGTACTATTTCACTGGAAAATCATGCAGACATCTGTTTCACTTTGCTGTCATTAGCTGAGATAACTTACTGATCCTTTATCCTCTGTGCACTCTTGGACATTAACAAGAAAAGCAGAAGCAGATGAAGTAAAGGATTTAGTTTAAATGATCTACTAGATAGCTGATGCCTTGATAATTGACATGAACAGGTATGAATACTTTGGGTTTGAACAGCTTTGGGTATGAACATTTACTGATATCCCTGGAATTCACTGAAAGAGCTCCTCTATTCCCCAGGCTACTTCCTCCTTTCTGCATGGCCCTAGGACCTCATCCTTGGGTGAGATATACATCTGTCTCAGCTGCCTAAACTCATAGCTAATTCATCCACTAGACTGTAATTCCAAAAAGCAGGGATTAAATCCATTCACCTTTGTTTTCCTTGGATACTGAGCACAAGTAAGCATTGAATTGGTATTTGCTAAATTGAGGTGCCTGTTATTTTTATCTTAATATTAGCCAAATCTTCCCACTTTCCTTTTTCACCAATTTTTTTTAAATCCAAATTTTAGGGTGTCATGGTAATATCATAAATTCAGATTTATACTGATCTTAAATGGCTCTGTTTTGTTTTTTTTCTGGAGCCATTTGTATGATCCAAGCCAAAAATTGGTAAGATGGAAGGAGTTTGTTTGTTTGCTTGTTTTTACACTGTGGGCTATAGTTTTGGGAAAATGTAAGTGGATGAAATTCAGTGTTTGTTTCCTATGGATACTCTATTGATACACATCTGTTTGTTCCTAGGTGTTCTCTGTTCTATGTATAAGGATTACATTAGGCCTCGATTCTTCAATGTGTTCAAAAAATGAAGCTGCATACAAGAAAAACAAGAAGGCTTCTGAAAACATTTATTATGAAGAATGAATTTTCAATATGTAGCAAATTATACTGCAGAAGTATCAGACAGAATTCTCATAGCCTTGTATAGTATAGTCTGTTGTTTAAGAAGTTGATCTCTAAATCAACAATCATAGTTAACTCAAAAATATCCTTACTGGTATCTTTCATAACCTAGGACATGAATGTCTGACGTTTAAAATGTTTATTTTCTAGTTAGTGGCAGAAAATAATCCATATTATGCCAAACCACTCTGAAAATTAGGAGTTATATAGTGGCTACAGAATATTTTTCTATATCCATATTAAATATGATATTCTAGGTCATTGCCCAAATAAGACATTCATAAACTTCTTTTTAGAAGGGGCAACAATTACATCAGAGGAGAATGGTCATATTACTTAAGTTTGGTTCACCATTGTGCACCTCACTCTTATATAGAAATCTCACTATTTTACCACAAACATAAATGTCTAAACATTTGAATATCTTTGTATTTATTTTTATACTTCTTGAAACCATTTCTAGAAGTACAAGGTAAATTGCTAAGAAAAAAGTCCCTTTTTCCACAGATGACACTGTATGGGTGGAAGGATTTGGTCCAGACATGCTACGGCTAATCTGGTATGACACTGTAGAAAACAAAAGAAACCAAAGTAACATTAAATGTTAAGTATGCCTGTAGCCTCCCAACTCTTCTGTAACTGCCCAAGGTTCTAAAAAATTAGTTTTGTTGTAGTCATAACTGTTGCAACTCAGATTTACTGCCTAAAACTCTAAGCCTGGGAAAGAAAACAAAAACAAAGTATTCACTAAGAGAAAATGAAGAATGCACTGCCAGATGATCTGTGATGGTTTTTCCCATGATGTTTTCTGTAGTGAAGGGTTACTCTGACAAGATGAGGTCTAATACTTAGGGAAGGAAAGATGTAGAAATATCCGAAAATATGTCTGCATTCTAGATATTAACCCACTGTTCTGTGTATTGTATACACTTTTCTCCATTGGCCCATGTAATTATTTTGAAAGTTATCATTTGTACCTCTTATGAGGCTTTTCCAGTGCCACCAACAAGTACACGTATTTTGATCAACACTGTCATTTTTGGAAAATAGGCAAGAAGAGAATCCAGCTACTTTATTCCACTAGACTAAATATTACAGCAGCTGGATCTAACATGTTGCATATAGGTCAGGAAAATTGAGAACAGCTGGCCTAGAAATGGCATCCTTCATGATGATTACATAATGAAGATATTTCTAACAAGGCCACTGGGAGATTCCACTCTCAATATATGCTCATCATTAGAAGTAAATTAACTCAAGTGTTTAATTAGAAATGGGCTGTTCTCACAAACCCAATAGGTTCCAGATTTTTCTAATCTTACTCTGAGAGAACTAAAGTAATAAATTTATTGTTTGAAAAAAACCCACAAAGTATTTATTTACTAAGAGTAATGCATGAGAACTCACAAACTGTGTTTAAATTAAAATGTAAAATCATATATGGAGGAAAGTTAGGTAAGGAGGACATTCATTCACCCACACCAGCTTGGGTAAAGCAGAAGGACCTATAGATAATATATAGTACCTGAATTTGCATGATACTTCTAGAGGGGAAAGCTTTGGTGGCTTAATATCATGTTTAAAATTGAGAAGGCTGTTTTCATTGGCTCCTGTAACCCCTGATGCTTTGCTTGCTAATTAAACTATGTCATGGGGGCACAGAGAAGACAAGTAGTGACTTTACAGCATCTTACTATGCTGATGGATAGTAACTGTAATGGGGTATATGGTGGGGACTTGATAATGGGGGAATCTAGTAACCACAATGTTGCTCATGTAATTGTATATTAATGATACCAAAATAAATAAATAAACTATGCCATGTGCATGGATATGCTCTGCCTGTCTTTTTTATTAGGCAGCCACACAGTTATATAGCAGCAACTGCTTGGTAACAATTATTTATTTCTGTTTTTCTGACATTCTAGGTATCTATTGTCAGAACATCCTTTTACAAATTGACTCCATAGTGTTAAATCCAGGAATTGAGTGAGTGTTAGCACTTAGGTTAATCTTAACACTGCATATATTAACATCTATATAAGGGTATAATATAGAAATCCAGATCTGTAAATGACTAATTAGAAAATGATTAAGTGCCCTTAATTTAGCAAAAATGTGTACCCAAGACTCACTCTTTAGACATCAAATCTCTTCTACTGGTTTCAGCATGATTCAGTTTGCTTTATTATAAAATTTTCTGATTACAGGAGCTGTATGACAGGTATACCTGTTTGACAGGTATACTTATAAACTTCTGTAAACTCTGTTGCTAGTAACATATAGTTAAAGAATGGAAACAAGCTACAGAAATCTCCCAAGTACTTAATCTGTTTGACCAATTTGACCAACCACCTCATCCTTTTATGAGAGTCGCAAAACGTGATTTCTTTTCTTTCTGCAAACCTTTTCTGGTAATTAAACTGCTGACAGATGAAATTGCCCAGGGGGAGAGAAAAATCCAAAAAATTGGTTCATCTAGAGTTGCTATCTGTGTATAAAGAAACCAAAACACTTTAACTCATTTTTAAAAATCTCTTTTTCAAGAGAAAACTGGTAAGTGATGTTAATTCAGTCTCATTTTCAAGATCAGAAGGACTCTAACCTGAATTGCAAGACTGCTGTGCTCATATAGGAGTTTCAAGGGCCCCTTACACAGAAATGAGGGAATCTGAAAAGTATCAGAGAAAAATCCCTGCCACTTAAGAGGGCCACGTCATTATAAATGAAGATAGGCAATGTCTGGATTTTTTTTAAAGTCTTACTGAAAGGTACTAAGTTTTAAAATAAGGCAGATAAAGTAAGTCAGATATTTAACTTTTATACTGAAAGAGGAAAATGATGTTTAAAGTCCTGTAAAGGCTACACTGTTTGCAAACTCAAAGCCTTGGAGGCTGGAAGGAAATGAACGAAGGGGTGTACGCCACCCTGGAGTACATGCCATAAAAAATGGTAGCTGCCACTCAGTTCCAGCCAGCTGCATTTCCATGCAGGAATGTGAGCCCAGTGTTGAAAATTTTCTGACTTTTCAATCAGATAATTCTGCAAAAACTTTCAATTATTAAATATTAACTTTTTATTATAAAAAATTTAAGAAAAAAGTCCTGTTTAGGAAGAGGGGTCAAAAAAAATCTTTAACCCACATGTAGGCAGGCAGTCTGTGATGTGGACTAATCTGCATACTACTAATTAAGTGCTAATCTCATACTACCTGGTATAAATACCTTAAAATAAAAGACTTAGCATTCCTTGGGTGATTCAACATTAGGACTATTAGCCACTCCTGGAAATAGACTTTGGACCTGGAAATGATGTTTGGAGAATTAATGGGAAAAGTGGGAAGAAACGACATGGTGGGACTATACCAATATTAGAAAGAAAAAATATATCTCTCTTATCGTCTGTTGGTACTTAAAAAATTAAGTGTTATAAGTTTCATCTTTCCTACCTAAAACTTGAACGCTAGAATGGGCTAAATAACAATGCAGCATGGAAAACTGATTATTGGTTAAAGTACAGTTCATGGATCTTGTTACTAGGCGTTAAGCTTTTTGGAAAACACCATCATATCTCTGAAAAAAAATTCAAGAAGAGTGTTAACAAAGAGAATAGTATTTACAAAGCATGCTGATAACCAGGACTGATTATCAAATGAAAGAAATGTTTTCTTTAGAAGTGATGTGCTAGTATCAGTGTTACTAAGGATCTCATCAGTTAAAATCAAAGGGAAATTTAATTGGCCATAGTCAAGCATCACTTTAAAAAGTAAGTCAATTTTTCTCAGTTCATCCAGAAAAAGAGCATTACTCCCTTTCTCAATTGTGATCCAGACAAATCTACCTGACTATCTAATTTATTTGAGTGATATATTTTTTTAAAAATACAAAAAAGATCTATCAGTTTTATATAACATTAAAACTCTACCCAAACCGGTCTGTTCAGGTTTACATAAATACAGACACATAAATATTTTTTAAATTCCAGAAAACACAAACCCATAAGGGTGTGTGGCCATCATGAACCTGTCGGCTGTTGAAGGACTCTGGTGAGGGGGTGGGTCTCTGACCTACACTTACAGCTGTCAGCTTTTAACACCCTTCCCATGAGGAAATCTTTGCTTTTTGTTCAAAACATTTGAACAAAACTCACCTCTGAACTAACAGAGATATGTTTACAGGATACTTGGCACAAACGGACTAAGAATAAATAGTTGTATACAGTCTCTCAGGCTGTCAGTCATCTAGACACAAGTGAGTCAGCATCCACGGTGTTCAGAAGGTAGAGTTCAGGCGGAGCTGTCAATCCCAGATGGTACTGAGGACGAAAAGATGGGAAAGGATTAGGCTGATTTGCAAGTATTTAAATACCGAAACTGGCACTTAAGTACCTATAATTAGCATATCAGTGTTGGCTTTTCAGTACTGCTATATGATTTTTATTTCAGAAAAGACATGGCTTAGACACATGAATGGTTTATGGTATTAATAGCTAAGAGCTGAAATAGTTAAGGACTGAGGAGTGCCAAATGCCCTCAGCAAAATTTGCACTTTGGCTATTCTTGTTGACCAGAACTCTAAGGGCAAGGCTTTGAGTGTTTTACTTTAGTCCTGTGTGTGTTAGAAATAAAATTTCAAATGGTCTAAATCCTGAGTCCTATGATCTGGGCCCCATTATCCTTTGGCACGTAAGCAGAGAAAAGCTTTTCATTAAAAAATAAAATAAAATCGCATGTGTTAAGAGAGAGGGAGATGATCTCTGGGTTCCAAATGTTTGTCAGGCTGAGTCAAAATCATTTCGGCTACTTTTAACACATTGCCAGACCCCACTCCTGGAGACCTGAATCCAAATGCTTTGTGTTGGGATCTGTGGAGTTGTATTTTACTCTTTTTCTCTCCTCTACATATACTGTGGGACAACCACTGAGTCTCATTTTAGCCCTATGATCATTACTTAGAGTTTTAGGAATGTTATTGCCCCTTGGCACCAACAGCCTGTGAGTTAACACAGAATGAGGACTATAAATCCATCAGAGGAAAATGTCCTATTATAGTATAAAGCTGATCCTTGAACAATGTCAGGGTTAGGGGCACTGACCCCCACAGCCAAAAGTCTACGAGTAACTTTGACTCCCCAAAAACTTTACTAATAGTCTACTGTTGACTGGAAGCTTTACCAATAATGTAAACAGTTGACTAACACATATCTTTTGTATGTTATATGTATTACATACTATATTAAGGACCCCTGCAGGTCAAACTCCTGCTTTTTAAGGGTCAGCTATAGTGGAAAGGTCACTGGAATTGTAGACCTCACAAGCTTCTGATGACGGTGTGAAGATGAGACCAACAGGAGCCTAAGATAAAATTATGCTCAACCAGTGGGCTAGGAAATCACAGTTACACTGGCCTGAGGGCAGAGAAACAGCTCTTCAGACTTCAGCTTGCTTACTCTAGGTCCTTATGTCCCTAGTTTTAGTAAGCAAGAACAATTGTCAGATACAGTGTAAATTAATTGTAGCCTTTTCTCAAGCAAGCTAAGGTGGGTAGGCTTCCTCATTATGTAGTAAGCATTATGTATTAGTCCCATGATCCTTAGAGTGTATCACTTAGATGAGTTAGTAGACAGAACTCCATCACTGGTTTGTCACATTGCTGAGACAGAGAAATGGTGCTAAATTGCACAAGAATGGGCTAAAACACTTTCAGTGGCAGAGAGGTACTACAAATGAATATTACTATTAGTTCTTAGCTACTGCTGGGGAAGGATCACAGGGGACCTATTCCATTTTCTATACTTGCCATAAAATATCAAAGTTAGTTTTTAAAATATGAGCCCACTAGCTGTCAACGTCTGAGCTACAACTATTCTAGTGATAATCAGAGTATCAAGCAAATGCTTCAATGTGTTGATGTTCCTGGTGCTCCTAAACACCAAAGTTTGATTTAACTTTGCATGAAGGGTGTACTGTATGTTACATAAGATGGTTTGCTAATGGTAAGTTGGGCTCTGGAGTTAAGCTATTCACGTTCAAATGCCAGTTGCCCTTTTATTAAGTGATGTGATTTGGAGACATTATTTCACTTCTTGGCCTTTCACCTGCCTCATCTACTTAGAGACTTATCCTCTTGTTACAAGATTGAAATGAGATCATATGAGTGCTCAGACCAGGAGTTGCACATGGTAGTAAGTGTCGGCCGTTTTTAACATTCCTAAACTAAGGTGCCAAGAAAAGCTGACACACTTAAATTCACTAGTCCTATCCAATGAAGGAGCAGAAAGCATTCAAGAAGGCAGAGCTAAAGGAAATGCCTCAAATTAGGATCTCCAAAATGTTATGCATCCTACTTTAGTTCTGATTAAACCCAAATTAAGAAGGGAGAGCTAAATGAGGAAGGACAGCATGGAAAATAGAATTCCCAGATTATTTCTATGGTGTTACTTACAGTATTCAGCTCCTGTAAGACAGACAGGGAAAGCTTGCAACAGAGAAAGGGAAAATGAAGTTCTGACTCAGATTTTCCTGTCATGCATCTGGTGAAGGGCTAGTGGTTCACAGTGCCTGAACTTTGTCTTTGGTTTCATTAAATGGTGCCAATATTTCCATTTATATTAGATCTGCCAAAGGCTCATTCACTTTTAAGCTACACAATCTTAGTTTCAAATACTCCCACTTTTTATTGGCATCATGTACAGAATATAAAAGCCTATTTCAATGGTGAAACAAGACTACAGATAGTAAAATAGCTTAAAACAGAGAAAGGCAAAATAACAATTCTTTTCAAGTTTAAATATGATGATGATGTGACCCTTAGCAACAGCAAAACTATATGACTAAGTGGACTAATAGAAGTTAAGTTTGGTGTCTACAATTCAAGTCTTCTGGGGACTAAAACTGTATCTATCCCTTCTAAAGAGAAAAGTACTAACAGTGCAGGCTTCCTATGTCATTCCAGGTGGTAGTTGGTGTTTCAGTATTTCAAAGCTGTTGCAACTCCATTAATAAAGTATTTTCAAGGTTAAAAAAAATACCCAAGAAACCAAAATGGAAAAAGAAAAAAATTTTTAATTACAAATCAGGTTTACATATTGTTAAATGGTCACTAAAGCTCAGTTGTCACCACTCCTAATACCACTAGGAGGACCTCACAGGAGCCAATCTGCAGCTCTTCCTCATCCCTGTTAAGTCCCGGTATGCCGTAACAGCACAATTATTTCATGTCACATTTATGGAGAACAAGGACCAACTTACATAACATACAATTGAATATCCTTAACATTCCACAGAAATCCACTGTCAAAACACACTGCAAATGCTGGCACTGGAAGACTTAAGTTCTAAGCATTGTTTATTGCACCCAGAATATGGGTTGAAGCACACTTAGTTTCCGAGAGGATCAAATGGATTACAGTATAGTAGTGTTTTTAACATACTGCTCACATAGCATTATAAAACGCCATTTAACTGGGAAGAAATTTTCCATCATTACAAGTCATAATACAACCTTAAAAAAAAAAAACAACCTAGCAGCTTTTACCTGGGCTTCTTAGTACTTGGGAATCTGAGACTGGATCCACCCAGACTCAGGACAAGGGTAAATGTTACTGTACTGTCTTTACAAATAATTTTTTTGTCAAGTTGGCTTTCACCTACTGCAACCAGACATGCGCTTAGGATGTCAGTCCCCAGTATCTTCAAAGTGCCCTTACAATTACTTTGGGGAAGGACAGTAGGGGACAGGGGCAGCTATGAGGAGGATGGTTAGGGAAATAGCCTTTCGTGATCCCGTACTGTATTCCTTGAGAGACTAAGATAAAAGTATGGTCAGTGACACACAGTAGTTCCCCATAATGCCTTATAAAAAAAATCCACACAGTCTGTGCTTTTGATTATGTGCAAATATCAGCAATAATGCTCAACGGCTCAGATGAACAGAGAGTGTCAATCAACCAGGACTCCAGAAGGAAAGCTCCAAAAACAAGTCTTTCAATGCCATTCCTATTACTGTTCTCACCAAGTCAACGGCTATAAAAGACTTATTTATCTCCACCAGACAAATGTGATTTGATCTCAGATATTCACATACTCTCAGACTCCGAGTGTAAAAATGTCAGAAGTAGCTGAAGAGCAGCAGCTTCAAGCAGAAGGGACCCGTTTCCTCTGACTCCAGAGCTCCACCATCTGGTCTCAGAGAGTTTTTCCCTCTGAGGGAATGGCTGAAGAGAGGTATAACCCAGGGCAACTTGCTGACACAGAACTTGGCCAGCCTACTGACTTGCTGAGAAAGAGAGCTTTGCAACTGTTAGGTCCACAGCTCCTGAGATTGCCTTGCAAGTCGTCTTGAGCATGCTTCAGAAAAACATGATGATTCTTGTAGGAGGTGGCTTTTAGGAATAAAACAATGTCTCTTCTCCTTTTAAGTCTTTTCGAGAAAGTCTGTTCATAAATGCTACCATCTTTTTCTATCACTACCCTCCTGGAGGAGGAAGGTGAAGATTTTACAACTACATGTGCTCAAGAATAAACATCATTAGGAATGCTCTGTACTAATGTGAAAGTTATTAAAATCAGGACTCCCAAGAAATTCCTGATAAACTTTCAATCTCTGAGGAAAATCTAAGTGATTTTCAAGGTGATTAATAACCATTATCAATAGTAAGTTTTGTTATTTGTCCAGTTATTATCCTCTTTATGCTCTCACCCCTCTTAACTTCCACTGAGAAATGTAAGGTGGAAATAAGTTAAGAGAATCCTGAGCCTGACAGAGGTAGATGTCTCATCATTTTATATTCAATATGGATGGAACCACTCTAGTTGAAATTTTACTTTTTATAATTAAAACAAGTGAAAAGATATGCATAAGAAAAGCATTTCTCATTCTTTTAACATCCAATATCTTTTGATAAATGAAACTTGTGTACTCATTCTGTAATTTGTATTATGAAATATTTATCACATTTTCCAAGTGTTTTTCATTATTTAACCTGGTTAAGAATCATGCATAAAGGATTATCACTCAAAAGGTAAGACAAACTGGCCCTTGGGCAGCTTACCTAAGAGTTTAGTGTTAGAATGATAGCAGCAAGTGTCAGCTTTTAAACGATCCTATCTAATTCAGTTCCCAGGAAGTCAGGAAGAAAAAATTCCATCTTTCAAACACACTCTGAAACAAAGTTTTTCCCAACAAACAGTTGAGTCCTAAATGCAGTCTGTGCAACAGCACATACTTTTGGCTTTGTTCACACAGTAAACCATAGAAACACACGGGCTCTGATGGCTACCTGCGGAAAACAGACAGACTGACCCAGCGTTTACTTAGAATAGCCACCGGTGGCTTCTTCCGCCAGCAGGACTTTAGAGATGCTTACCGTGTGCCCACAGTCCAGGAAGGACATACCCAGTGCAATCAAACATTGCCAACTCTGAAAGATAAAATATGGTCATCATTCCCCATCCTCTCTGAAGAGCCTTCTTACCCACCATGACTGCTCACACTGCACTGCTCAGAGAGGAACCCGCTCTCTTTCCGGAACACCAAGCTCTGCCTATCTTCTGCCACCAAGGTTGTACAAGTCAATCTATCAAATATCCCCTTCAAGACATCTGGAATCTGCTTTCCTCAACAAAGTTTTTAAATACTATTTTCAGTACTGAGTTCCCTCTGTTCCTACCACTTTGTTTTTGTGGTTTGTTTCTTTTATCCGACTGGGAGTTCCCTGAAGACCACTTTTCTTCAGTCCTACAACATTCCTCCTGTTGGGGGAATGACGGACTAATAGAGCTGGAATAGCTTCCTGAGCTGCTCTATGAAGTATATGTTTTAGAGCTAACCCGCAACCCACTCTGGAATCTGCCTTCAGCCTTAAAATGTGTCTTCAACAACTCAACAGTCTCAGGCTGACTGGGGACAATCTGGCACCTTCAAAACCAATTTGCATGAAGGAAGGAGTCCCTTAACTTTACAGCGAATTTTTATAACGATTCCTTGTCAAGGGCATATTCAGTCACTTCAATTTCCTTGGAGTAAGTCCCTAGCATAATCCTAGCATGCCCAAAGTTTAGGGAACAGGAAAAAAAAGATAGAGCAACCAGGACATAATTTTCAATATTCACGAAAGTGACTTTCTCTATCAAATATCTATCCATGGCAGACACTGGCGTGGGGACTAGGTAAACATTAAGATCAGTGTCAGGTTTCCACCTCCATCTTAATCATTCTCTGCAGCAGATAAGGTATAAATTCTGCTGTCCCTAAACCTCAACCCTTGCATTTTTCACAGAAACCTGTATAGAATAGAGAGGTGGATTTGCTGATGTTACTATAGCTGTTTCCATTAATAAAAATAATGTTAGAAAAGATGTGGGAAATTGAGAAAGACTATATCCATAATCCCACCATCCTAAGACACTGCTACTAACATTTTTATGTAATTTACTCTAGACTTCTGAAAACATTTTTGACTACCTGGGTATACATAATTCTGCATTCCTTTTCTATGTAGCTTTGGTTTTATAACCATCATTTTAAAATAACTCTAGAATAATTCACTGCAAGAATATCACTGAGAAAATCACAGTGCACGGCCCCTGCTCTAGCCCCATCTTCTACCACCGTCTACTTCCTTTACTGCTGCTCTTCTTTTAGTTCCTCAAACATGCTACACTTTCATTAGGAATTAAGAATGGAAACCAGAGAGAAGTGACAGAAACTGAAAAGTGATAGCTCTTAGGAAGCAAAGTGAACTCTATGTTTAAAAATATTGTTGAACTATAGCTGATTCAACAATTTCATGTAAATTGTCTCAATAACCTGGAGACAGACTGCTTTATGCTTTTTTAAAATCCTTTTTCTGAGTGTTAGCCAGCCCCCCAACCTCTACCATCCCTGGCACCTACACCTCTGCCCCCTCCTAAGTGCACTTACCAAGTAAAGCACAAAGCCCAGGTAAGCCACGCTGACCACAGCGGCCACCACATACAATGTCACATGCCCTAGTTCCCGGACATAAACCACGACAAAGTACATGTTGATGGAACAGACAATGAGGACCAAAATCCCGCCTGCAATCCTCCAGCCTCTGTAAAAAGAATCAGCAAAGTCACTGGTGGAATATTCCAACCTATTCACAAACAGAAAAGGACACTGCGTCTTGTTGGGTAGACAGGAGTTAAGAGGCATTTAAAAATGAAATGGAAGTGGTTCTTAGTATGTCCCAGATTAGGGTAAACGAGCCAAAGTCAGGCACTGATAGGGAGAAAGAGGGAAAAAAATACTATCAAATAATCCCCACTATTTAAGTCCCTAGAAATTCAACAAGCCCTAAAAATCCAACAAGTCTTGAGAGTTACTAGAGATGCAACAAATTATGTCAAATACCTATAGCCTTTTTTAAGACATATTTAAGAGGTTTAGCTTATGCCTTTCTCATTAAGATCACTTAAATGGAATTAACATGATTTAGACTTCAATGGCTGAAGCTGAAGAGTTAAAGCCCTATAAGGTGAACTTCCCCCTGCAGAAAGAAGTGAAAAACATGCTTTCCCTCCTTTATTACATTCACAGTGTCCATTTTCTAAGCCAAAGACTGAGGGGGAAGCCCTAGTAGTCACCTGTCAAAGTATATAGTTCCCCCGGACAACTCACTTTCTGACTGGCCAGTTTGGTGAAGATACCCTTCCCCCCACATCTTTGGGGAACTCAGAGGAGGACACTCACATTCCATTGGCAAAGTCATTCATTACCGGCCGCAAGCTCGTGAATGTGAGGATCGGTATGAGAGCAAAGGGAAGCTGGAAAAGAAAGAACTAAGATCAGGTGGGGTGACTGGGGGCCCACCCCCAGAGAGCAGCACTGTCAGCAAAAGGGAAACACAGACCCTGCCTCGTCTACTCCAGGAGAATTTGCTCCATCATCCCAACATGCTCAAGCATTGTATGCTGATATCTGTAGACCTGTCATTAGTCAGTCATCAATTATGATCATAAGTGTCTCTACAAATATTTGTATCTGCCTTGTCTTCTCAACCTCCATAGGACTTAGCAGTATCTTTTGTTATTTAATGTTTGCTTGGATTAATGAACGATAATTTTGTGTTCTATATGTAATGACAGCTTATAATTCCCATTCAACAGGCTTAAAAAAACCAAGCCATTTATAAAAGCCTTTTAGATACCAGGGATTTAATACACATTTACTGCAGACCAAGACTGTGCCTCTTTCTTCTGAATTTTTCCCAGCACCATGTAGATACCTACGGGCAATACATAAAACTGCCTGACTACATGGGAGTGTCCCCAGCTCCCTCCTCACCTGCAAGCTCTGCAGCACATTCAGGAAGTCATTCATCCCTGTTAGATGCTCTACATCTTGGAAGACGGCAACGCACAGAGTGGGGATAATGGCAATAGAGCGGGTCAGAATCACTCGGGCAAAGCGTGACCATTTTAGGTTCAGGAATCCCTGAGAAAACACAGAAGCAGGATGAATGTTGGGAACGCATGACAGGAAAAGGTCAGGAGGTTCAGGAAGACCTTAGAAACATGGGGTTAATCAGAAGTCACAAAAGGGCAATTTCCTTTCCCTCTAGTCTATACCAGTCAACACAGCACATACCTCCATGACAAACTGGCCAGAATAGGTTCCTGTCATGGTGGAGCTCTGTCCTGCAGCCAGAATCCCCACTGCCCAGATGTAGAGTGCAGCAGGCCCGAAGTAACATCCCAGCACAACACCCTGGGAGAGGCAAGGGAGAAAGACAGGTCTGTGTCGACGATCTGCTTAGATGGCACCTAAAACAACGTTTCTCCCTCTTTGCTATGCACCCACCTATACCAAGTGCTGTGCTGGGCACTGTCCTAGAAGCAAGACTCAGGACCTGACCTCATTCAGACGCTTTCCACTTAAATTTTACTGGGTGTTCTTTCATTCCTCAGCCTAGTCCTTTCTCTTCTCCAAGCTCCTAAAGCCTTCGTCTTCAACCTTTTAAGTATTTGAAGTATTAAAAAAAAAAACAAGGCCCATACCACATCTCCCAAATTATTTTTCTTAACACATTATTCTGGAAGATGGGAAGAAGAATGAAAAGAAAGGTAAAATATATTTGGGAAATACTACATACTATATATCCTACTCTTGTAGGTTCACAATGTACCCAGCACAAAAGGACCAAGGCCCAACAAAGAACACTGAACTAGGAACCCTTCTTCAGTCATCCCAACTAACATCCCGTAGAACAATATACTATTAGCACAAGACTGGAGACTGCTGGTACACCTTATCTTTCAGCTGAGTGTCTATTCTCTCCCATGTAATCTAAACTGCTTGCCTGGCATCTGGACTTCTGAAATAAATGACACTCCAAAGAAGATATGCTCAGCTCTGAAGTGAACCCACAAAAAAGACCAGATACTGTGCCAAGAATATTGATTCAGGAGCAAAGATCACAAATCTGAATAGCATTACCCCTTTGTAGATGTCCACAGCCAGTGTTGAATTATCATCAGGGAAAAGACTAGTATGGGAACTGCTGCTATTTCTACAGACTTCAACCTGGAACACAAAGCAGTTGAAGAGCAAATGTTATTTTTGAGGCAAGGACTATGTAAGAAGAGCTCTCCTATAGATCACACACAAGTCATCTGTAGGACACTGGCTGGAGTAAGATACTGGATACAGGTTGTGATAGGAGCAGAGACTGGTAGTAATGTCACCATAATCTTTCTACACCCCCAGGTCATCAAAACTATTTACTGAGTTAGAGGGTGCATGGTAATACATGAATGTGGGGTCATTTTAAATGATGACAGGAGGAGTTGACCCTTAGGAAGGCTTCAAATATGAGAGGACACCCAGAACAGGGAGTCTTTAGTCAAAGCAGAGCCAGGAGTCAGAGGTTCCTAGAGATAGGAAACAAAGTGGTGATCAAAACTAGACAGGCAATCAGTAATTGAGATTACAGAGAATTCAAAATGCAAAGGAGTCTGTTCTAGCCTCAGTTTCTGGTTTGTTTGTTGACTCCTCACAGATGTCAGGAAAGTAGGCTGGCAGCTGATACAGGAAACAAAAGGGGATGACAAGGAGCCAAAGAGATGCGAAGCCATTAACACAACAACACAGGCAATATTTAGTCTGAGGCAAGTCCCCTTCTCAGCCCACAGCTAGGAAAGGTGGGACTAGGCTCAGTCAGTCCCTGGGTGCTAGGCCCTGACTCCTGCACTGGCCTAGGGGGCAGAACTGAGGCTAAAGCTCTACACTGCCCATGGGCTCCAAGTCACTGTCCCATTTTCCTACCCATTCCAGCCTTCACTTCACCCTGCCATTCACGACCACCCATGACCCTGGCTTACTCACCACCTGGTTGTTGGTTTTCTCAAAAAATGCTTCACCAAAGACTGAGACGACAAAGACATTGATGATGAAGGAGACAAAGAGAGCAATGCAGGATTCAATGAAAAAGTACTTATTAGCTTCTTGAACTTCCTGCTTACTGGCTCGGTTTACCTGTCTGGACTAAAAACATAAAAGCAGCAGTCATTTTTCATTAGTTGGACAAGTTTCCTTGTAATATTTCATGAGTTTGGAGTCAGCTGAAAGATTTAGAGGGCAAATGACTGACCAGATGAAATATGAGATAACTTGCTTACATCCAAGTTCATTAAGTGAGTAAGAACTTCACAACCCTTTGACGACACTGCACATTCTCCAAATAGGAAAGAGTGACTAAGTGAACAATGAGCTATCAGTAATTGTGGCTAGATTTAATGATCTGCAAAAACAACCAATTTCAGTCCTAAAAGGAGTGTAACCTTAATTTACAAAGGTCTCTGAAACCTCCCAACAAACTATTGTTTTAAGCCCAACTGGTAACGTCTAAGCTGGGTTCTTTACTCCTGACCTCCTCAAGGCCCCTAAGGCTTTGGAGATTTAAACACAAGGTACACATTCAGACCTTCAATGAAGACCTTTAGTCCTGGTTGCTCTGTGCCATCAGTTATCACTGGTCACTTTGGTGATAAAAACAGAGCCCAAGAATGTCGAGCTTAATCATATTCAACAATGGAAAAATACCTTGCTCCTTTAGGCTCTAACAGTTGTAAACTAAATGTGTGTCTCTTGCAACTTAAGGAAAAGATGTCATGAACTACCCGGAGGTAAGGGCCTTGCTCACCTTGACTAAAGCAGAATGCAGATACATGTTGTGTGGCATGATGACAGCTCCCACGATGCCCACGGCTTGCTCAATCTGTGGGGTGTGGCAGCCCGAGCAGGACGGCACAAACATGCCTTTGAGTACCTGGCTCTGGCTGGGTTTCACTGTAACATACTACATACAAACGTAACAGCTATTAGCTTTTACTAGAATATGAGGTCACAGGAGTAACATGGTACCAAGAAGCATTCAACATCCTTTACTCTTACAATCCTTTCTTCTTCAACACCTACTAGTATAACAAGGGACACAGAACCATCAAAAAACTAAGCAGCATAAGGGGCTTGCTACTGGAGTCAGAGAATTCAGGCCTGGGGGGATCCAGATATTTCACATCATAGTTTAGATACACAAAATAGATGTGTACAGAACGTAATTAATATTCTAAAGAAATAAAATGGTTGCTAAGGTCCTTATTGATATTAGCTTCACAGTAGCTCCTGTGAGACATATCTAAGAATACAGAGTCAATTCTTGATTACTCAGACTTATCAGGCTTCTGTTCACCTACATTCACCTGAAAATCACATGTCTGCCACTAGTGTATGCTAAGACTCATTCATAACCACTTCTCATATGTGTTTTTTCCTGGTTCAGCACTTCTTTTAGAAGCCTTAGACTAAGCTGCATAATCTACTCATAGATTAGATATATTTTTTTTAATTTAGCCAGGTCAATAAACAGAAATCAGTTTATAACAAGTAGACATAGAAAGGTGCTATTATTGCATATAAAGGTAGTGATTCCTAGGAGAGTCTGGATTGGAGCACAAACCAGGAAACACCCACTATATCCTCAATAGTTCACTAACTATTACAATACAGAGAAAGTTCAAGTGCAGTTAGTAAAACCAGGATAAGCAAAAACAGAACCTCTCTAAATTAACAGCCAAGAATAACCTTGTCACCCCCTTCCTAACCTTCTCCAAGAGTGTTCAGCTGTCAGGATGGCCAACTTGGAACCAGTGAGTCTAGTCTGGAGAGTCCTAAGAAGTCTAGTCTTTCTTGACCTAAGAGTCCTGAAGGCCTTCCTGGACATGAGTCTTTACTTTGAGAATTGACCCAGGGCTAACTTGGCTCTTTGTTAACACATGCAGTACAATTAAACTATCCTAGCATCTTTTATAACAAAAGGCAAAAAAAATTTTTTTTATAAAGCTAATGAACAGCCTGTAACACTTGCCTCATATCCAAATGTGAGGGCCATAATGGTGATGAGAAAGCCAAAAAATGCTTCTAGCTTCCGTAAGCCTGAAGGGGAAAAATGCAGCCATGAGATGACAGGAGGCAGACTTCCCCATCAGCCACTGCCCAGAAAGCAGCTCCTTTGACTGACGTCTCCATTCCCACTCTCCTTACCATATTTGTCCAAAAAGAGAAATACAAAGGTATCTGCAATGGTGATGAGAACTCCACCCCACAGAGGAACCCTAGGTCAGAGATAAATGGAGATTAAAGGAAAGAAATGAAACATGAGAAACCCATTCTTCCCAACAGCTTTCCAGGTATATAATATGCAGAGAAGCAAGGACTTTGGGGGGAGGGGACAATGGCAGGAGGCCAGGTTTTGGGTAGTTGAGGATCACAGCACCAACTGAATTACATTCATTCAAACCATGATTGTCTACTATATCACACACTTAGGACATGAAGCTGAAAAGTATGGGTCTCACCCCTGAAGGAGCTCACTGTCAAGTGGGATAAACGGGCATACAAATAAATGTTATACACAATGCCACACACTGTATAGTAGATATGTATAACCCAACATGAGAACATGGAAAATACAGACCCCATATCTGCCAGGAGGAAAGAAGGTGGTTCGAGAAAGGTTCCACAGACAAAATAATACTTGAGTTGAATCTTGAAAATTGAAAATGAGGTAGGTTTTTGTTTTTACAGTTGCTTTTAAATCTAGCCAAAACATTGATTGCTTTCTAGAGGAAAACCCCCTCACCTTCCTATAGACAGGAGATTGATGGCAATAGCTGAGCCAATAACTTCTTGCATATCTGAGCCAATGATAGCCAACTCCACCATCAGCCACAGAATAATTCGTGGGACCTAAACACAAAACAGCAGAAAGACATGGTTCCAATTAATCATTTCTAAGAACTTCCTTCATAGTTTGGAATTTACATTTTAGCACTGACCCACATATAATCCTTTATAAGCCTTCACTCTAGAGATGGAAGTACCAGAACCTGGCACCACTTGGCCCATCACTGCACTGTGGCCCCTAGTTAGAGAAGGCAGGGGTGCTTCTATGTGGCAGAGCCCATGCACCAAGGTCAGGGCAAGAGCTGATCCTAATTTTGTCTCTTTCCCTTCCATTCAAGAGAAGAATGAAATTTCCATTCATTAATTTCCATTTAATTTCCTGCCTAAATACAATTCTAAAAGTTTTACATGAAAATGAGGCTGCTAATATGGTCAATATTGCTCAGGAAAGAAAAGAAAATGACTGCAGAAGAAAATACCCTTCAAGAAAACTGAAGAGACAAAACAACATGAAAAGGCTGGGGTCATCCTTAACATAATGATAATACACAAGCAAATGAAAAAGGACAGGGATGCAAACGGACCCAGGGCAAAGTGACTGGAGCTGGGAGGTATATGACAAAGCAGGAAACTGATTTGGTCAAACAATCCAGCTGAAAGACAAATTTAGTTAAATTAATGCTAGTTCACTGAGGCCAGAAACAAAACACCTCCAGGTACCTGCTACCCAAAAAATTTGCCACAAAAGACAACTGTTAAAATACATGAAGAAAGAGAGGCTAAAAGAAATTATAAATTACCAAGGTCTTTTCGAGAAACAAATAAGGAAAAAAAAAACATGTAAGGATACCTACTCACAGCAGGAAAGGAGATTAAATATTTAGGACAAACCAGATCAGCGTCTTATCTAAATATGACTCTAGGTTAAAGCTGTCTTCCAGACACAGGGTCCATTCCTGCCTTAGGTTGCAGGAAGAAAGGCTCAGAATATCCAAAAGGAAGCTTTACAAGACAGTGTAACCTCTAAGGTCAGGGTAAACTGAAAAGTAATTATTAGCAAATCCAAAGAAATTGTCACGTTGTTTATAGTAAAAGGAAAAAACTTACTGTTTTCAAATTGATGGCCAAGTCAAATAAAAATATGTATAATGCAAAGTAATGGAGTAATATGGATGTATGAACGAAAATGCTTGAAGACCGCACCCCCAGCCCTTCCATGGTCTGGGCACTGCTGGATTCCAGGAGGCACAGTGAATGGTAAATGCTTACTCAAATGGAATTTTCCGAAGGAAACTTTCTGGGAAAATATGAATCTCAAGTTAGATTTTGAAGGAACTCAGTAACGTGACTTGGCAGCTTAAAAGGGGCTACAGAATTTCCTTTGAAACTTTCAGTCCTCAGGGCCACTGACCCCCAAGTCCTCCACTGGCTCAGTATACATTGGAGCCAGCACATGTTGCCAGACACACAGATTCCTAAGATATATATGAGTGACAGGAAGGACACTACATTGCTCACCTTGGGATACTGACGATGACACACTTCAGCGAGGTGCAGCCCCGTGACCACTCCCAGTCTAGCTGCGAGGCGCTGGAGCAGGAGCCCCACAATGGTGGCCAATAGAAGAACCCAGAGCAACTACAAAAAAACACAACCCATGTAACACTCATTAGACAACTGGGGATTTTTTTGTTTGGTTGTTTAGAAATGTGAATGGGAAACACTACATTCAGGCAAGAGCCCAGTTCAGGAATCAAATGACCTAAGGTCTGAATCGGGTTCTGCATATAACCTGCTAGGTCACTGTGTACTTTCTGAGACTTAGTGTCTCTCAGCTGCAGTTTCTCCTTTGTTCAAGAAAACTAGGTGGATAAAATAAAATAAAAAACCAGACAGGAAAGTACTTTTCATCTAAGTGTCACCACCAGTGGAGTATGTGCACGTAGCCCCTGAGGCTGATATCCAACAGGCAGAGTAGACAAAAAGGATGTGAGGGTGTGCTGTGTGTGTTTAAGAGGAACAGGGGCAAGACCAACAAGTTCACCTTAAATCCAGCCACTGCTCCAGACTGCAAATCAGATTCAATGTTTCCCGGATCCAGGTAGGCAATGCTCATAAGGAAGCCCGGTCCCGTGAAAGCCCAGAGTTTACGGAAGCTAAAACAAGAGTGCTATACAAGAAAGGAACAGACATCAAACTATCACCTCCAAACTACTGATCTAATCAACTGTTATTTTATCACATATAAAGCAACAATATCAGCTTCACAGAAACAAAGGATTTAGGATGTTGGTTACTGGATGTGCCCAAGTTTCACTTCCACCATAGCCACTTATCAATGTGCTGGCTGCTTTTCTGTCTGAGTAAGAGCCCTTCCCAAACCTGCTCTATCAGCCTCTCATTCAAGAACCTGAGTAACATTAGTACTCCTCTGTGTCCAACCACTACCGAAAAGTGGTTACATGGGCAAAAGCTCCTGTAACAAAAGGAACATGGAATTCATACTTCCTTAACCAAAAAGAACACTAGTACAACTTGGCAACTGTTCAAGGCCCTCATTTTCCTTAACAGTTTCTACTTATTCTGCTAACAACAATTCAGTCTTAGAGACTGCTTGCCAAAAGTAGATGTCAGGCTGTTGATCAAGAGCTGCCCAGGTCTCCCCTAGGTGATGATGTTTTCCTCCAAGAACCTGTGACTGACCTCCTCAGGAATGACGATCTTCTCATCAAAGTAGGTGGTGAAGGGCTCCTCCGAGCACCCAGTGGACTGTGGGAGGGAGGAGTCGCTGTAGGCAGGGTTGATGGCTCCAAGACTGGCAGAGTCCCCATGCGCTCTGGAAGTGTCGTCTCGATGAACAGATTTGAGAAGAAATTAACAAAAAAGAACAAAATACAGTAACAGTTCACCCTTAATGATACTGAAATTATCAATGATTATTAATTAATAATATTTATTAATAACAATGAATTATTATTAATACTTCTTTTTATATCTGAATGCACAAGACCAACCTGACCCTATCTCAATTTATTTATAATACTTTTATTTATATTTTTAATAAATTAATTTTTGGATAGGCATTCTCATGATGGAAAATCCAATAAATACAAAAGAGTTCCCTCTTACCCCTTTTCCCTGGTCACTCAGCACTAGATCAATTCTAACATTAATCTCACAACAGTTTCCTACTTTCATACTTCGATTCCCTCCTGGTAATTTTTAGGACCATTTCATTTTCTTCTAAAAACACTGATGTCTAGGGCTCAAAATATAACATTCCCTGACTAGCTCCACTGGGAACCTAAAATCCTAACTTTCAGAAGAAAGGGAACTGTTCAGTCTAATGCGACACCCCCGACCCCCACCATTTGGTAGGACTTACTCAAAGAATCGTCCTTGGACATTTTATCTCTGTCAGATGTCTCAAAAAATGTGGTAGTTGCAAAATCCTGCCACAGTTCAGGCTAATACCTGAAACTACAGGGAACCACCAAACAGGAACCCTTTGCCTTCTGACTAAGGCCTACAGTAAAGAACTCCAGGTCACAGGGTGTTGGCACCCTCACCCTCGTGACAGGAGAGCTCATTGCACACTGATTATCAGGGCTTCCCTGAGTGCTGCATTTTGCAGTTAATCTTAAATGCAAGGAGGGAGAAAAAGGCTAATCTTTCAGGAAGATACAAAGCCCAGTTTGCTGTAGCTATCAAATGCTATTTTGAACAACAAAGCTCTAATTTCAGTGTTTCCAAAAAATCCTTGCAAACTCTAACTGGAAAAACATAAAGCTTTCTTTCTATAGGGAGCTGACCCACTTCACCTTAAGTGGCCCTGAATCACTTATAAGGAAATAGAAAAAGAATGGAAATTCTAAGGGATAGTAATTCTAAAGGAGAAATTGAGAACTAGGAAGGCCTTGACAAAGCACTGAAAAAGCTCTAATCAAATACAGTATGAAGTGCTCACTCAGTATTTTACTGCTCCGTACGTTTCTGAAGTGCCACGAGTGACCAAAGCAGCAGAGGTTTCTAAGCCAGGTCTATGACTAGTACCGCCCCTAACGGCATCACTGCTATAGAGACCAAACTTGTAGGTAATCATGGCTCATCTCAGAAGTGAAAAGAAGATATGAGGTCAGTCTCTGTGGTTATAAATACATTTTCATTTACAGCCTAAGTCACCAGATAGTGAATTCTGAATGCAGGACTCTATGATGATATTGTTGGCTGGGGGACAGGAGATGGGGACAATTTTTGTTGGAATAGACAACAAAAAGGAAAATATGGTAAATTTCTCTTACTGACTTAAGTCTAATTCCAAATGAAAGTTAGAAAATAACAAAAAGTTGTAAATTACCATCTGGAAGCTTCTGTTCAGGACCCAGCACCATGGTGGATACCTGACTGCCTGAGTTCTTAGAATAGGATTCTAGAAAGGAGAGAAGGGAGGGAGAGGAATTAGAAAGAATAAACTAACAAATTCAGAAGCAGCATTTCGTTACTCCGTATGACTGATCCCTTACCATATGAAACAAATAATTCTTCTATTGAATTGGATAATCTTGAAAATAATTAGTTTCAGAATATGATGAAGAGATATTTAATAAATATAAAAGTCTTAATCTTATTTTTGCTGTCAAGACTTCAAAACCAAATTGAAGCAAAAGGTATTTCAGGGAAGTAAGCAAATACTTTTTAATAAGTATCCACAGAGCGGCTACTAGACTATCACCCAGTTTCTGCCTTTGCTTACAAATTAACCCAAATATTTAAAACCAGACTGATTTCTCCCCCACTTTTATGAGTTTTTAAGGACAGAAATCTGTAACTCTCTTTGATCTAACAACTTAAGTTCATACTTCAGTTTTCTGGAAAGCGGGGGGAAAGCACCTCACCAGTATACCAGTAGCGGAGGGCCACTGTTTCACAGCCGAATACTTCCCTGAGGAGAAACTTCATCTGTAACGTTTCAGGTAATGTAATGTTTCCCCAACCCTTCAACAACTGGGAGGAAAAACTAATAATCATGGCTCTCCTCTCCTTGGGCTCTCACGAGTGCTAAGACACCAGGATTAGGCCTGGCCAGCAGGATATGGCCATTTCTCTCCATCCAGCAATAAGCAAATATTGAGGGATGGGGGTGAGGGGATGTCCCAGGAGCCAGCATCTTGTCAAGTTAAGTTTAACTGGGAGGAGGTGGGTATTAATTAGTAAGCTCATTTGGCCACAGATCTATGGCATATTCTCCAGTCGACACCGCCAATAAGGTTGACTTTTAAAAATTTAGATCTACTAATTAAAGAATCTACCTCTTAGTTGATTCCAAATGTAAAAAGACAAGGTGGTATTTGTTGTTAGCACTCCCCTCACTTTAATCCAAATAATAACTATCCTACTGAAAAAGGTGTAAGGCCTCCCCTTAGCTACCTTTACTGCTTAGTCTTTTTCCACTGGTCCTTTTGCTCCTAACAGAACAGCCCTCTACTGTCTTTTTTAAGATAATCCTCCCCCTTCCAGATTCCAGAACCAACATACTCTATACTAATTTTACAGGATTGCAGAATTCAGACCTAAAGAGGGTTTTAGGTTTCAAACTCTATAGAGTGTAAAATACACCACCTTTGCTAATATAGAAAAAAAAATCTTCATCTCTATAGTTAACCAATATCAAGTATTTTGTTATAATGACAACTAGACTGGTCCTTTCCATCAGATGACTAAACACCCAACAACAGACCCAAATAACATTGACTAAATTCAACCTCTTTCTCAGCCAGTCACAATAGCACCTCACCTGAGTGGGAGGTGCTATTTACTTATCTGTCAACTCAGATTCCAACCACAGCACAGTTTTGCGCCCCCACCAGAGTCTTTTTACTTTTATTTTACATATAATTCCGAGAAGCCAGGTTATCAGTTTATGCTACCCCACAATAAATTAGAATCCACAAATCCTATCTGGCATATGGCTTTTACAGATAAAGGTCTGGGGCCACTTGGTATGAGGCAAAGAGCCATTCCTTATGCTTTGATCAGTTCTGAGAACACTATTATTAAGAAAAATATATTAATTATTGTTATGAAAAACAACTCAAGTTTCTAATTGCGCCCCTACTCACCAAGAACTGATCAAATCAGATGATTTTTGTAGTGATGATGGATATCCTGTTTAAGGCACAGAAGTGTTTAATACATTGGAGGAAGATTCCTATCCAAAACAAGCTTTTAAAAGTTATACTTAAAAAGAAAACAATGAGAGAAGCTACCGAGACAGGAGTTTCTGCACACTAGTGGGCACCACACAGAAATATGAAATGACAAAAGAACATGGTTCAGACCAAAATCTCACAAACCCCAGAAAGAGGGCCAAATGAAACTGAACTCACCAATCTTCCTGAAAGAGGGTTCAAAATAAAAATTATAAACATGCTATGGAGGTACCGAAAAATATTCAAGAACTCAGAAACAAATTTAAGTTGGAGATTCAATCTTTAAGAAATTCCAGGACAGGAGTTCCAGGAAGATGGCGGCGTGAGCAGGGCGGCGGAAACCTCCTCCCAAAACCATATACATTTATGAAAATACAACAAATACAACTATTCCTAAAAGAGAAACCAGAAGATACAGGACAGTACCCAGCCTGCATCTACACCTGAGAGGACACGGCACCCCGCGAGGCGGGTAAGATACGGAGCCACGTCCCGGCGGGACCCACGGACTTCCCCATGCCAGTGCACCAGCAGGAGTAGGGGATTCAGAGCCAGGAGGGAGTGGAAGTACAGGCCCGCAAAACAACCAGCCCTAGTGATCTGCACCGGGAGCACTGACACACATCGCACGGTGTATTGGAGATTGGAGAGACAGGGGGTGCAGGATCTGAGCCGGGGAACGCACCAGGTCCTTGCAGCCAGCTCCCCGGGACAAAAGAAAAGCGCACTTTTTTTAGCGGTCTTAAAGAGATAGGGGCCCAACGGAGAAGCAGGATCACCCAAGCACACTCAGCCCAGCAGGCTGGAAGTCATAGGGAATTTCGGACACCTTGGTTGGCGACTGGAAAAAAGTAGCCGCACTGAGCATTCCCACAGAGATCAGCAGCCTCCCATTCGTTCCCACCCTGGCCAGAGCTACAAAGGGTCCTACGGAGCAGTGCAAAGCGGCTGTGGAATAGTGCAGCAACAGCGCCATCTACAGCATCCTCACAGAATCTACTCCTGGCAGGCATCTTTTTGGTTTTTTTAGTTTGGTTTTTTTTTGGTGTTTTTTTTTCTTTTCTTTTCTTTTCTTTCTTTTCTATCTCTTTTCATTCCCTTCTTTCTTTCCTTTTTCTTTTTTTAAGTCTTAAAGAGCCCAGCTGACATACGTGGCACCTACCAGCAACCACTCCTATCACCAGGAAAACACAGAGGAATATGGTACAAACAAACCTTATCCAGACCCAGACACCAGAGAGGGAGTCTGAAGTGATGGAAAGGCACAATCTTCCTGAAAAAGAATTCTGAATAAAAGTCATAACCATACTGATGGATCTAGAGAGAAATATGCAAGAGCTGAGGGAGAAAGTGAGGGCAGTGAGGAAAGACAATGCAGAAATGAGACAAGTAATCGATGGGCTTAGCAGCAGACTGGATGAATGCAGAGAACACGAATACAGAGAAGCTGAAGCAGAGAGAGATAAAAGGATCTCTAGGAATGAAAGAATATTAAAGAGAACTGTGTGACCAATCCAAACGGAACAATACGCGCATTATAGGAGTACCAAAGGAAGAAGAGAGAGAAAAAGGGATAGAAAGTGTCTTTGAAGAAATAATTGCTGAAAAATTCCCCAAGCTGGGGAAGGAAATACTCTCACAGTCCACAGAAGCCCACAGAACTCCCAACACAAGGGACCCAAGGAAGACAACACCAAGACACATACTAATTAAAATGGCAAATATCAAAGATAAGGACAGAGTATTAAAGGCAGCCAGAGAGAGAAAAAAGATCACCTACAAAGGAAAACCCATCATACTATCATCAGACTTCTCAACAGAAACGTTACAGGCCAGAAGAGAATGGCATGATATATTTAACGTAATGAAACAGAAGGGCCTCGAACCAAGAATACTGTATCCAGCACGATTATCATTTAAATATGACGGAGGGATTAAAAAATTTCTAGACAAGCGAAAGCTGAGAGAGTTTGCCTCCCATAAACCACCTCTACAGGATATCTTAAACAGACTGCTCTACAGGGAAACACTTCTAAGGCTAAAAAGATGTCACCAGAGAAAATAAAATCATAGCAAAGAAAGCAGACTATCCAAATACTAACTAAAGGCAAAGAATAAAACACCTAGTATATAAAGAATGGAGGAGGAAGAATAAGAAGGGAGAGAAATAAAGAAACATCAGACTGTGTTTACAATAACTTAACAAGAAAGTTAAGTTAGATTGTTAGATAGTAAAGAAGCAACCCTTGAACCTTTGGTAACCACGAATATAAAGCCAGCAATGGCAATAAGTACATATCTATCGATAATCACCCTAAATGTAAATGGACTGAATGCACCAATCAAAAGACACAGAGAAATAGAATGGATAAAAAAGCAAAACCCATCTATATGCTGTTTAGAAGAGACTAACCTCAAACCCAAAGATATACACAGACTGAAAGTGAAGGGATGGAAAAAGATATTTCTTGCAACTAATACTGAGAAAAAAGCAGGAGTTGCAGAACTTGTATTAGACAAAATAGACTTCAAAACAAAGAAAGTCACAAGAAACAAAGAAGGACATTACATAATGATAAAAGGGTCAGTCCAACAAGAGGATATAACTATTATAAATATGTATGCACCCAACACAGGATCACCTACATATGTGAAACAAATACTAACAGAATTAAAGGGGAAATAGAATGCAATGCATTCATTTTAGGAGACTTTAACACACCACTCACTCCAAAGGACAGATCAACCAGACAGAAAATAAGTAAAGAAACAGAGGCACTGAACAACATATTAGAACAGATGGACCTAACAGACATCTACCAAACACTCCATCCAAAAGCAACAGGATACACATTCTTCTCAAGTGCACATGGAACATTAGGCCACAAAAAGAACCTCAGAAAATTCGAAATGATTGGAATGGTATCAACCAGCTTCTCAGATCACAAAAGTATGAAATTAGAAATAAATTACACAAACAAAACGAAAAAGCCCACAAACACATGGAGGTTTAATAACATCCTCCTAAATAATCAATGGATCAATGACCAAATAAAAACAGAGATCAAGCAATATATGGAGACAAACGACAACAATAATTCAACACCACAAAATCTGTGGGATGCAGCAAAGGCCATGCTAAGAGGAAAATATATTGCAATACAGGCCTACCTCAGCAAAGAAGAACAATCCCAAATGAAAAGTCTCAACTCACAATTAATGAAACTAGAAAAGGAAGAACAATGAGGCCCAAAGTCAGTAGAAGGAGGGACATGATAAAGATTAAAGCAGAAATAAATAAAATGAAACAATAGAAAGAATCAATGAAAGCAGGAGCTGGTTCGTTGAGAAAATAAACAAAATAGATAAAACCCTAGCCAGACTTATCAAGAAAAAAAGAGTGTACACACATAAACAGAATCAGAAATGAGAAAGGAAAAATCATTATGGACACCACAGAAATACAAAGAATTATGAGAGAAATACTATGAAAAATTATATGCCAACAAACTGGATAACCTAGAAGAAATGGACAACTTTCTAGAAAAATATAACCTTCCAAGGCTGACCCAGGAAGAAACAGAAAATCTGAATATACAATTACCAGCAAAGAAATTGAACTGGTAATCAAAAAACTACCTCAGAACAAAACACCAGTACCAGATGGTTTCACTGCTGTATTAAACATTTAGTGAAAACCTAATACCCATCCTCCTTAAAGTTTTCCAAAAAGTAGAAGAGGAGGGAATACTCCCAAACTCATTCTACGAGACCAACATAACTCTAATACCAAAACCAGGCAAAGACACCACAAAAAAACAAAATTACAGACCAATATCCCTGATGAACATAGATGCAAAAATACTCAACAAAATATTAGCAAACTGAATTCAAAAATACACCAAAAAGATCATCCATCATGATCAAGTGGGATTCATCCCAGGGATGCAAGGATGGCACAACATTCGAAAATCCATCAACATCATCCACTACATCAACAAAAACAACAAAACTACATGAGCATCTCCATAGATGCTGAAAAAGCATTCGACAAAATTCAACATTCATTCATGATAAAAACTCTCAACAAAATGGGTACAGAGGGCAAGTACCTCAACATCATAAAGGCCTTATATGACAAACCCACAGCCAACATTATACTTAACAGCGAGAAGCTGAAAGCTCTTTCTTTAAGATTGGGAACAAGACAAGGATGGCCACTCTCCCCACTTCTATTCAACACAGTTCTGGAGGTCCTAGAAACAGCAATCAGACAACACAAAGAAATAAAAGGCATACAGATTGGCAAGGAAGAACTCAAACTGTCCCTGTTTGCATATGACATGATATTGTACATAAAAAAACCCTAAAGAATCCACTCCAAAACTATTAGATCTAATACCTGAATTCACCAATGTTGTGGGATACAAAATTAATCACAGAAATCTGTTGCATCCCTATACACTAACGATGAACTAGCAGAAAGAGAAATCAGGAAAACAATTCCATTCACAATATTATCCAAATGAATAAAATACCTAGGAATAAACCTAACCAAGGAAGTGAAAGATACCCTGAAAACTACAAGACATTCATAAGAGAAATTAAAGAGGACACTAATAAATGTAAATTCATCCCATGCTCTTGGCTATGAAGAATTAATATTGTCAAAATGGTCATCCTGCCTAAAGCAATCTACAGATTCAATGCAATCCCTATCAAAATACCTACAGCATTCTTCAATGAACTAGAGCAAATAGTTCTAAAATTTATATGGAACCACAAAAGACCCCAAATAGCCAAAGCAATCTGGAGAAGGAAGAATAAAGCAGGCGGAATTATGCTCCCTGACTCCAAGCTCTACTACAAAGCTACAGTAATCAAGACAATTTGGTATTGGCACAAAAACAGACCCACAGACCACCGGAACAGAATAGAAAATTCAAACATTAACCCAAACATACACTGTCAATATTTGATAAAGGAGCCTTGGATATACAATGGGGAGATGACAGCCTCTTCAGCAGCTGGTGTTGGAAAAACTGGACAGCTACATGTAAGAGAATGAAACTGGACTACTGTCTAACCCCATACACAAAAGTAAACTCAAAATGGATCAAAGACGGAAGATGGCAGCATGAACAGGGCAGCAGAAATCTCCTCCCAAAACCATATATTTTTATGAAAATACAACAAATACCACTATTCCTAAAAAAGATACCAGAAGATACAGTACAACAGCCAGGCTACAGGTACATCTGTGAGAACTCAGTGCCTCACGAAGCAGGTAAGATACAAAGACGCGATCCGGCGGGACCCGAGCACTCCCTGACCCCAGCGCACGGGCAGGAGGAAAAGATTCAGAGTGGGGAGGGAGTGGAAGCACAGGCCTGCCAAATAACCAGCCCTGGTGATCTGAGCCGGGAGCACTGACACACATCGCATGGTGTATCAGAGATTAGAGAAACAGAACTGCAGGATCCGAGATGGAGACTGCAAGCGGTCCCCTCAGCCGACTCACCTCAGCCAGGTCCCCAGGACAAAAGAAAAGCAGGCGCTTTTTTTGTTATTGTTTTTTTTTTGTTTTCTGCTTTTTTTTTTCTTAAAGTCTTAAACAGAGAAGGGCCCAACAGCAGAACAAAATCATTGAAGCGCACTCAGCCCAACAGGCTGGGAGTCTTGGGGAATTCTGGACCCTCTGGCCGGCAGCCAGGCAAAGCAGCCGTGCTGAGGCTTGAAAGGACCAAGGGGACGAGAAGGCACCCAAGCAAGACTTCAAACCCCCGCAGTGCTATAGGCTAGGCTGAGGGTGACCCCACACACAGGCAGCTCCAGGGATTATCCCAGACACAGCCTTCCGGTGGGCGTGAAACCATTTCAGGCCCTGGAGAAGGGCAAGGAGAACAACAAGCAGGAAGGGACTTTGTTCTCCCAGCTCACACACATGGCACCTACTAGCAACCACTTCTATCACCATGAAAAGACAGAGGATATGGTACAGACAAAGATTACCCAGACAACCCCAGAGAGATGGCCTGATGGGATAGACTTACACAATCTTCCTGAAAAAGAATTCAGAATAAAAGTCATAACCATGCAGATGGATCTACAGAGAAATATGCAAGAGCTAATGGAGGAAGTGGGGAAGACAAGGCAGAAATCACTCAAGCGATCGACAGGCTTAAGAGCAGAATGGACGAGGTGCAAGAGACTGTTAATGGAATAGAAATCAGAGAACAGGAATACAGAGCAGCTGAGGCAGAGAGATAAAAGGATCTCTAAAATTGAAAGAACATTAAGAGAACTGTGTGACCAATCCAAACGGAACAATATTCACATTATAGGAGTACCAGAGGAAGAAGAAAGAGAAAAAGGGATAGAAAGTGTCTTTGAAGAAATAATTGCTGAAAAATTCCCCAAGCTGGGGAAGGAAATAGTTTCTCAGTCCACGGAAGCCCACAGATCTCCCAACACAAGGGACCCAAGGAAGACAATACCACAACACATGATAATTAAAATGGCAAAGATCAAAGATAAGGACAGAGTATTAAAGGCAGCTAGAGAGAGAAAAAAGATCACCTACAAAGGAAAACCCATCAGACTATCATCAGACTTCTCAACAGAAACCTTACAGGCCAGAAGAGAATGGCATGATATATTTAACGTAATGAAACAGAAGGGCCTTGAACCAAAAATACTGTATCCAGCATGATTATCATTTAAATTTGAGGGAGGGATTAAAAAATTCATAGACAAGCGAAAGCTGAGAGAATTTGCCTTCCACAAACCATCCCTACAGGGTATCTTAAAGGGACTGCTCTAGATGGAAGCACGCCTAAGGCTAAAAAGATGTCACCAGAGAAAATAAAATCATAGCAAAGGAAGCAGACCATTCAAATTCTAACTAAAGGCAAAAAGTAAAATCAACGATCCACAAAAACAAAGGAAATGTAAAAGAGTACAGAATAAAACACCTAGTATATAAAGAATGAAGGAGGAAGAAGAAGAGAAATAAAGAATCATCAGACTGTGTTTATAATAGCTTAACAAGAGAGTTAAGTTAGACTGTTACATAGTAAAAAGCCTACCCTTGAACCTTTGGTAACCACAAATCAAAAGCCAGCAATGGCAATAAGTACAGATCTATCAATAATCACCCCAAATGTAAATGGACTGAATGCACCAATCAAAAGACACAGAATAATAGAATGGATAAAAAAGCAAGAACCATCTATATGCTGTTTACAAGAGACTCACCTCAAACCCAAAGATATACACAGACTAAAGGTGAAGGGGTGGAAAAAGATATTTCATGCAAACAACAAGGAGAAAAAAGCAGGTGTTGCAGTACTTGGATCGGACAAAATAGATTTCAAAACGAAGAAAGTAGAAAGAGATAAAGAAGGACATTATATAATGGTAAAGGGGTCAATCCAACAAGAGGATATAACCATTGTAAATATATATGCACCCAACACAGGAGTGCCAAGACAGGTGAAACAAATACTAACAGAATTAAAGGAGGAAATAGAAAGCAATGCATTCATTTTAGGAGACTTCAACACACCACTGGCTCCAAAGGACAGATCAACCAGACAGAAAATAAGTAAAGACACAGAGGCACTGAACAACACACTAGAACAGATGGACCTAACAGACATCTACCGAACTCTACACCCAAAAGCAAAAGGATATATATTCTTCTCAAGTGCACATGGAACATTTTCTAGAATAGACCACAAAAACAACTTCAGTAAATTAGAAATATTGAAATTCTACCAACCAACTTCTCAGATCACAAAGGTATAAAACTAGAAATAAATTTTAGAAAAAAAAACAAAAAGGCTCACAAATACATGGAGACTTAACAACATTCTCCTAATTAATCAATGGGTTAACGACCAAATCAAAACAGTAATCAAAGAATATATGGAGAATAATGACAACAACAACACAAAGTCACAACTTCTGAGGGACTCAGCAAAGGCAGTTCTAAGAGGAAAGTATATTGCAATCCACGCCTATTTAAAGAAGGAAGAACATTCCCAAATGAATAGTCTAAAGACACAATTACTGAAATTGGAAAATGAAGAACAAATGAGGCCCAAAGTCACCAGAAACAGGGACATAATAAAGATCAGAGAAGAAATAATTAAAATTGAGAAGAATAAAACAATCGAAAAAAATCAATGAAACCAAGAGCTGGTTCTTTGAAAAAATACACAAAATAGATAAACCCCTAGCCAGACTCCTTAAGAGAAAAAGAGAATCTACACACATAAACAGAATCAGAAATGAGAAAGGAAAAATCACGACAGACCCCACAGAAATACAAAGAATTATAAGAGGATATTATGAGAATCTATATGCTAACAAGCTGGAAAACATAGAAGAAATGGACAACTTCTTAGAAAAATACAACCTTCCAAGACTGACCAAGCAAGAAACAGAAAAACTAAACAGACCAATCACCAGCGACGAAATCGAATTGGTAATCAAAAAACTACCCAAGAACAAAACCCCCGGGCCTGATGGATTCACCTCTGAATTCTACCAGACATATAGAGAAGAAATAACACCATTCTCCTTAAAGTTTTCAAAAAAATAGAAGAGGAGGGAATACTTCCAAATTCATTCTATGAAGCCAGCATCACTCTAATACCAAAACTGGGCAAAGACCTCAGCAAAAAAAGAAAATTACAGACCAATATCCCTGATGAACATGGATGCAAAAATACTCAACAAAATATTAGCAAACCGAATTCAGAAATACATCAAGAGGATCATACACCATGATGAAGTGGGATTCATCCCAGGGATGCAAGGATGGTACAACATTCGAAAATCCATCAACATCATCCACAACATCAACAAAAAGAAGAACAAAAACCACATGATCATCTCCATAGATGCTGAAAAAGTATTTGACAAAATTCAGCATCCACTCATGATAAAACTCTCAACAAAATGGGTATAGAGGGCAAGTAACTAACATCATAAAGGCCATATATGACAAACCCACAGCTAACATCATACTTAACAACGAGAAGCTGAAAGCTTTTCATCTAAGGTCGGGAACAAGACAGGGATGCCCACTCTCTCCACTGTTATTCAACATAGTACTGGAGGTCCTAGCCACAGCAATCAGACTAAACTAAGACATACAAGGCATCCAGATTGGTAAAGAAGAAGTCAAATTCTCACTATTTGCAGATGACATGATACTGTACATAAAAAACCCTAAAGACTCCACTCCAAAACTACTAGAACTAATATCTGAATTCAGCAATGTTGCAGGATACAAAATTAACACACAGAAATCTGTTGCTCTCCTATACACTAACGATCAACTAACAGAAAGAGAAATCAGAAAAACAATCCATTCACAATTGCATCAAAAAGAATAAAATACCTAGAAATAAACTTAACGAAGGAAGTGAAAGACCTGTACTCTGAAAACTACAAGACACTCCTAAGAGAAATTAAAGAGGACACTAACAAATGGAAATGCATCCCATGCTCTTGGCTAGGAAGAATAAATATTGTCAAAATGGCTATACTACCTAAAGCAATCTACAGATTCAACGCAATCCCTATCAAACTACCAACAGCTTTCTTCAATGAACTGGAACAAATAATTCTAAAATTCATATGGAACCACAAAAGACCCCGAATAGCCAAAGCAATCCTGAGAAGGAGGAATAAAACAGGGGGAATTACGCTCCCTGACTTCAAGCTCTACTACAAAGCCACAGTATTCAAGACAATTTGGTATTGGCACAAAAACAGACCCACAGACCAGTGGAACAGAATAATAAATCCAAACAATAACCCAAACATATACAGTCAATATTTGATAAAGGAGCCTTGGATATACAATGGGGAGATGAAAGCCTCTTCAGCAGCTGGTGCTGGAAAAACTGGACAGCTACATGTAAGAGAATGAAATTGGACTACTGTCTAACCTGATACACAAAAGTAAACTCAAAATGGATCAAAGACCTGAATGTTAGTCATGAAACCATAAAACTCTTTGAAAAAAACATAGGCACAAAAAATAGAAGAGGAGGGAATACTTCCAAACTCATTCTATGAAGCCAGCATCACTCTAATACCAAAACCGGGCAAAGACCTCACCAAAAAAGAAAATTACAGACCAATATCCCTGATGAACGTAGATGCAAAAATACTCAACAAAATATTAGCAAATCGAATTCAAAAATACATCAAGAGGATCATACACCATGATCAAGTGGGATTCATTCCAGGGATGCAAGAATGGTACAACATTCGAAAATCCATCAACATCATCCACCACATCAACAAAAGGAAGAACAAAAACCACATGATCATCTCCATAGATGCTGAAAAAGCATTTGACAAAATTCAGCGTCCATTCCTGATTAAAACTCTCAACAAAATGGGTATAGAGGGCAAGTACCTCAACATCATAAAGGCTATATATGACAAACCCACAGCTAACATCATATTTAACGGCGAGACGCTGAAAGCTTTTCATCTAAGATCGGGAACAAGACAAGGATGCCCACTCTCTCCACTGTTATTCAACATAGTACTGGAGGTCCTAGCCACAGCAATCAGACAAAACAAAGACATACAAGGCATCCAGATTGGTAAAGAAGATGTCAAATTGTCACTATTTGCAGATGACATGATACTGTACATAAAAAACCCTAAAGATTCCATTCCAAAACTACTGGAACTAATATCTGAATTCAGCAAAGTTGCAGGATACAAAATTAACACACAGAAATCTGTTGCTTTCCTATACACTAATGATCAACTAACAGAAAGAGAAATCAGAAAAACAATTCCATTCACAATTGCATCAAAAAGAATAAAATACCTAGGAATAAACCTAACGAAGGAAGTGAAAGACCTGTACTCTGAAAACTACAAGACACTCCTAAGAGAAATTAAAGAGGACACTACCAAATGGAAATGCATCCCATGCTCTTGGCTAGGAAGAATAAATATTGTCAAAATGGCTATACTACCTAAAGCAATCTACAGATTCAATGCAATCCCTATCAAACTACCAACAGCTTTCTTCAATGAACTGGAACAAATAATTCTAAAATTCATATGGAACCACAAAAGACCCCGAATAGCCAAAGCAATCCTGAGAAGGAGGAATAAAACAGGGGAATTACACTCCCTGACTTCAAGCTCTACTACAAAGCCACAGTAATCAAGACAATTTGGTATTGGCACAAAAACAGACCCACAGACCAGTGGAACAGAATAGAAAATCCAAACATTAACCCAAACATATACAGTCAATTAATATTTGATAAAAGTGCCTTGGATATACAATGGGGAGATGACAGCCTCTTCAGCAGCTGGTGTTGGAAAAACTGGACAGCTACATGTAAGAGAATGAAACTGGACTACTGTCTAGCCCCATACACAAAGGTAAACTCAAGGTGGATCAAGGACCTGAATGTAAGTCATGAAACCATAAAACTCTTGGAAAAAAACATAGGCAAAAATCTCTTGGACATAAACATGAGCGACTTCTTCATGAACATATCTCCCGGGCAAGGGAAACAAAAGCAAAAATGAACAAGTGGGACTATATCAAGCTGAAAAGCTTCTGTACAGCAAAGGACACCATCAGTAGAACAAAAAGACATCCTACAGTATGGAGAATATATTCATAAAAAACGTATCTGATAAAGGGTTGACATCCAAAATATATAAAGAACTCATGCACCTTAACAAACAGAAAGCAAATAATCCAATTAAGAAATGGGCAGAGGACATGAATAGACACTTCTCCAAAGAAGAAATTCAGATAGCCAACAGGCACATGAAAAGATGCTCCACATCACTAATCATCAGAGAAATGCAGATTAAAACCACAATGAGATATCACCTCACACCAGTGAGGATGGCCAACATCCAAAACACAAGCAACAACAAATGTTGGCGAGGATGTGTAGAAAAGGGAACCCTCCTACACTGCTGGTGGGACTGCAAATTAGTTCAACCATTGTGGAAAGCAGTATGGAGGTTCCTCAAAAAACTCAAAATAGAAATACCATTTGACCCAGAATTCCACTCCTAGGAATTTACCTAAGAATGCAAGATCCCAGATTCAAAGAGACATATGCACCCCTATATTTA
>JAVSCE010007238.1:0-29126 GCA_032199065.1 Smutsia gigantea
AACCCAAGAACGGACTAATAGTTACCAAAGGGAAAGGGACTGGGAAAAAGGGGCGGGAAGGGAGGGATAAGAGGGAAAAAGGGGCATTACGATTAGCAGATGTAATGTTGGGGGGGCACGGGGAGGGCTGTACAACTCAGAGAAGACAGTAGTGATTCTATAGCATCTCACTACGCTGATGGACAGTGACTGTAATGGGGTTGGTGGGGGGGACCTGATGAAGAGGTAGTTTAATAATCGTAATATTGCATATGTAATTGTAAATTAATGATAATTAAAAAAAAAAAAGAAGATCTAAAAAAAAAAAAATAAATAAATTCTTCCTTACCAATTTGGATGCCTTTTATTTCTTTGTGTTTGATTGCCGTGGCTAGGACTTCTAGTAGTATGTTGAATGAAAGTGGTGAGAGTGGGCATCCTTGTCTTGTTCCTGATCTTAGAGGAAAAGCTTTCAGTTTTTCACCATTAAGTATGATGTTAGCTGTGGGCTGGTCATATATGGCCTTTATTATGTTTAGGTATGTATTCTGTATACCCATTTTGTTGAGAGTTTTTATTATGAATGGATGTTGAATTTTGTCAAATGCTTTCTCAGCATCTATTGAAATGGTCATGTGATTTATATCCTTCTTTTTGTTAATGTGTTGTATGATAGTGATTGATTTACAAATATCACACCATCCTGGTATCCCTGGAATAAATCCCACTTGGTCGTGATGGATGATCCTTTGATGTATTTTTGAATTTGGTTTGCTAATATTTTGTTGAGGACTTTTGCATCTATGTTCATCAGGGATATTTGGTTTATGATTTTCTTTTTTTGTGGTGTCTTTGCACGGTTTTGGTTTTAGAGTGATGCTGGCCTCATAGAATGAGTTTGGAAGTATTCTTTCCTCTTATATGTTTTGGAATACTTTAAGAAGGATGGGTATTAGCTCTTCTTTAAATGTTTGGTAGAATTTAGCTGTAAAGCCATCTGGTCCTGGATTTTGTTTGTTGGGAAATTTTTGATTACCACTTCAATTTTATTGCTGGTGATTTGTCTGTTCAGATTTTCTGTTTCTTCCTGGGTCAGTCTTGGAAAGTTGTATTTTTCTAGGAATTTGTCTGTTTCTTCTGGGTTGCACAGTTTATTGGCATATAATTTTTCATAGTATTCTCTAAGAATTCTTTGTATTTCTGTGGTGTCCTTTGTGACTGTTCCTTCTTACATTCTGATTTTGTTTATGTGTGTACTCTCTCTTTTTTTCTTGATAAGTCTGGCTAGGGGTTTATCTATTTTATTTATTATTCATCAGCACTTAGTTTCATTCATTTATTCTATTGTTTTATTCTTATCTATTGTATTTATTTCTGCTTTGATTTTTATTATGTCTCTCCTTCTACTAACTTTGGGTTTCATTTGTTCTTTTTCTAGTTTCTTTAATTGTGAGTTTAGACTGTTTATTTGGGATTGTTCTTGTTTCTTGAAGAAGGCCCGTAGTATTATGTACTTCCCTCTTAGAATGACCTTTGTGGTGTCCCACAAATATTGAACTATTGTATTTTTTTCATATGAATGGATTGTTGTATTCATTTGTCTCCATGTATTGCTTTATTTCTGTTTTAATTTGTTCATTGTTCCATTGATTATTTAGAAGCATATTGTTTAGCCTCCATGTGTTTGTAGGCATTTTTGTTTTCTTTGTGTAATTTATTTCTAGTTTCATACCATTGTGGTCTGAAAAGCTGCTTGATACAATTTCAATATTTTTGAATTTAATGAGGCTCTTTTTGTGGCTTACTATGTGATCTGTTTTGGAGAACATTCCATGTACACTTGAAAAAAATGTGTATCCTGCAGCTTTTGGGTGGAGTGTTCTGCAGATATCTGTGGAGTCTATTTGATGTAATGTATTGTTCAGTGCCTCTGTTTCCTTGTTAATTTTCTGTATGGTTGATTGGTTGATCTGTCTATTGATGTAAGTGGTGTGTTAAAGTCTCCTACAATGAATGTGTTGTAATCTAGTTCTTCTTTAATTCTGTTAGTATTTGTTTTACATATGTCAGTGCTTCTGTGTTGGATGCATAGATATTTATAATGGTTATATCCTCTTGTTGGACTGATCCCTTTATCATTATATAATGTCCATTGTCTTGTTACTTTCTTTGTTTTGAAATCTATTTGATACAAATACTGCTACTCCTGCTTTTTCCCCCTATTATTTGCATGAAATATCTTTTTCCGTCCCTTCACTTTTAGTCTGTGTTTGTCTTTGGGTCTGAAATGGGTCTGTTGTAGGCAGCATATACATGGGTCTTGTTTCTTTATCAATTGTGCCACTTTATGTCTTTTGATTGGTGCATTCAGTCCATTTATATTTAAGGTAGTTATTGATAGGTATGTACTTCTGCCTTTTTATTGTTTTCTGGTTGTTTTTATAGCTCCTCTCTGTTCCTTTCTTTCTCTCTTCTACTTTTCTCATATTTATTCTTTTTAGTGTTCTGGTTGGATTTCTCTTTTAAAATTTTTTGTATACCTATCATAGTCTAGGTTTGTAGTGACCAAAGGTTCAAGGATAGATTCCTCCTATATAATAGTTATATTAAGTTGTTGATGGCTCTATTTCAAATGCAGTCTAAAAGTACTTTTTTTTCCTTCTTCTTCCTCCTCCACACTTTATGTATTAGACGTCATAATCTGCATTTTTTTGTGTATTCCTTGATTGATTTTTGTGTATACTTGGTTTTGCTACTTTTGCTTTGTTTTAATTTCTAACTTGCTTGGTAATTAATTGGCCTACTATCTTTACTGTGAGTTTAATTTTGCTGGTGAAAACAATTTAACCTTAGGAACATTTCCATCTACAACAATCTCTTTAACATATCCCATAATGCTGGTTGTGTTGTTATAAATTCTTTGAGCCTTCATTTATCTGGAAATTGTTTAATCCCTGCTTCAAATTTAAATAATAATCTTGACAGGTAGAGGATTCTTGGTCGAAGGTCCTTCTGTTTCAGTACATTAAACATTTCATGCCACTCCCTTCTGGCCTGTAAGGTTTCTACTAAGAAGTCTGCTGGTAGCCTGATGGGGTTTTCTTTATAAGTAATCATTTTTCTCTCTCTGGCTGCTTTCAGTACTCTCTCCTTATTCTTAACTTTTTGCCATTTTAATTATTATATGTCCTGGTGTTGTCTTCCTGGGGTTCCTTTTGTTAGGAGCTGTCTGTGCTTCTATGACTTGAGTATTTCCTTCCCCACATTGGGGAGGTTTTCAATTATTTCCTCAGACTTTCTATTCTTTTGTCTCCCTCTTCTCCTCTGGTAACCTTCTTATGCAAATATTGTTTCATCTGGATTGGTCACATAGCTCTCTTATCATTCTTTCATTTCTAGAGATCTTTTTTTCTCTGTTCCTCAACTTCATTGTGTTCCTGTTCTCTAATTTCCATCTCATTGACTGTCTCCTCTACTTGCAGCAATCTGCTATTCATTCCCTCCATTGTATGTTTCAGTTACTGTATTCTTCAGCTCTGGGTGGCTCTTTTTCAACTCTTCTGTCTCTTTGTTGAAGTCCTCCCTCAGATCTACAATACTTTTTCTGTAAATCAGTTAGCATATTTATGACTTTTACTTTGAAATCTTTATCAAGAAGATTGGTGATCTCCGTTTCATTTATCCCTCTTTCTGGTGTCTTGTCCTATAGTTTTGCTTGGAATATATTTCTCTGCCTCCTCATTTTGTTAGGGTTTCTGTGTTTCTTCCTTTGTATTAGACGAATCTGTTCTCCTTCCTGGCCTAGAGAGTAATAGCTTTATGAAGGAGGCATACTGTGGTGCCCAGAAGCTCAAGACTTTTTACTCTCCAGTACCTGGTTCCACTCTGCGGGAACCCCATTTGCTGGTGGTGTGCAATGGGTGGGGCTGCCTTTCTGTCTGTCTACTGGTGGGGGTCTGAGTCTGCAGCACCAGAAGTTTGCCTCAGCCCCCTTTGTGATCAGAGCAGAGGCCTCTGCTGGGATCATTGTGGGTGGATCTGTCCTCTGTCTGCCCTGTAGTGATGGTGGAGCTTCAGGCCAGGCCTTTGTCCAGCTCTGGGGCAGGGCAGGGGCTCAACACAGGGCTTGGACACCCACAGGGAGGAAGGAGCTCTTGGGGCTGGATCCTGTAGGCACCTCTCCAGTGGGGCTGAAACTGAGCTGAGAATGCTGGGAGATTCTCCCCATGTCTGCCAGGCAGCAAAGTCTGATGATGCTGCTGGGCCCGAGTGGGTTGGCTCACTGGCAGCGCACACAGGGAGGAGCCTTGGGGCTGAGCTGCCAGCAAGGAAGATGGAGTGTTTGGGGTCCCCGAGAGTTCTCAATCTCTTGAGCGGAGGAAGGGCTGGCATCCACCTGCCCTTTCTCCTTTGGGTCTCAGGGGGACCAACAGAATATGCCTGTCCTCCACAACAGGTTAGAGTCTCAGCCTCCCAGAGTGTTCCAGCTGTCCCTGGTGTGCAACCCCACAAATCACCAGAACTCAGTGTAATGTGGGCTAATTCTCCCAGAGCAGGTCTCTGGGGCCAGGTGTGCAGAGTTCCCGGGTGCCTAGCCACCCCCTGCTCTGTTCCTCTTCCACCTGCCTGAGGGCTTGGATGGGGGAAGGGCTTAGGTCCCACTCGATCGCAGCTTTGCCACTTCTCTGTGTGGTCTTTTCTACTTCCCCAAGTGTAGGTGGTCTGTTTTTGCAGTCTTCAGGCCATTTTCAGGTTCAGTTGTATTTACTGTAGTTTCTTTCTTAATATGTTTGTGGGAAAAGGTTACCACCTTGCTTTCCTACTCTGCCATCTTCCCCCCCCCCCACTTCCCAAGTCTTCTTTCAAATAACGCTATACCACTTTCAAATAGCACTAGTTCAGGTACCTTATAATAACAAAATAATCCTAATTCTCCCTCTCATCCCTTGCATCATTACTGTCATTCATTTCACTTATACATAAGCATATATACTTAAGCATACATTATTGAATATATTGTTGCTATTATTATCTTGAACAAACTGTTGTCTGTTATAGCAATTAGGAATAAGAAAAATGAAAGCTTTTATTTTATCATCTTATTCTCCAGTGCTCTTCCTTTCTTTGTTGAGATCCATGTTTCTAACCTATATAATTTTCCTTCTCTCTGAAGAACTTCTTTTAACATATCTTGCAAGGCAGATCTACTGGCAACAAAATCCCACAATTTCTGTCTTAGAAATTCTTTATTTCTCCTCCACTTTTGAAGGATAATTTCCAAGGGTACAGAATTTTAGGTTGATGGGTTTTTTTCTCTTAATACTTGAAATATTTCACTGCACTCTCTTATTGCTTGCATGGTTTATGAGAAGTCAAATATAATTCTTATCTGTGCTTTTCTATTGGTAAGACTTTCCCCCACCTCCTCTGGTGTTTTTCAAGACTTTTTCTTATTTTTGACTTTCTGCATTTTGAATAGGATGTGGTTTGGTGTCGTTTTTTGGGCATTTATCTAGCCTGGTGTTTTCTGAGTTTCCTGGATTTGTGGTGGTGTCTGACATGTGCCTTAGTTAACCCATCTCCATCTGTAAAGTGGGGATTATAATAGCAGCTACTTCATGGGGATAATTGTAGGAATTAAGATGAATTCAATAAGTGACAAGCACTAAGAAGAGGAATGTATTTAATACTACATAAATTGATAGCTAATATTTAATAGACACTTGTTAAGCAAAGGCCAAGGGCTTTCCATGCAGGATCTCATTTCTTTCTCATAGCAATCCTATCCTCAGGAGGTACCTATTATTATCCCCATTTTGCAGTTGGGGAGACTGAGGCTTAAAGAGATTCAGTGTCTTATCTATGATCATACAACCAGTTAAGTGGTGGGTCTGAAACTCCTACTGTTGTCTGACTACTGAGACCATGCCTTAAATTACCAAAGAATAGCACGTTAGAAGGTTGTTGGATTCTGTTTAATCTCTGTGGTCCTTTCTAGAATTAAAACTCTACTGTATGAAGTTTGAAATAATGCCAGAATAACACTATAGTAAAATGCACAGGCTTGGGAGTTGGAAAGCTTGTGTTTAAGCAAGCCAGGCATACCCTCTGATTCCCCTAATATGACATGAGGCTAATCCATCTACTTTTCTTACTGAGTTGTTTTGAGGATTGAACAAGCTAGTATATGTAAAACATTTTGCACAGTGCTTTGTAAGTGGTACTGGCATATTGTAGGTGGTCACAAACGTTAGATAATATAGGAAGTATAATTTTAAAATCTTCTTTATTAGCTATAGTGTTGAAAAAAGTCATGAAATGCTTTGTTTTAGATTACCCCAAGCTGTCCAGGCAGGAGGGCATATAGTAGGAAACTGTTGATGTGGGGCTTGGCTAATCAAATTAACATATATAATAGAACCCAGCCTTTTGGCTGACAGAAGCCTTCCTGAGCAAGAAGCTAAGATGACTCTGGTATGTGGAGGTTTTATTTCTAATGCTGGCCATCATAAGATAATTGGGCATCGTGGCAGGGCTCTTATTTATGATCAGTATCATTCAGAAGAAAGATTAAGTTGGAAGGAGTATTCCCAACATGGTTAGTCCTGATTAGAGAGGGAGCAAATGGCCTATAAGCCAATATCAGCCATGCCAGATAATGTTAGGACTGCCTGCTTTCTGAGCTTTTCAGAGCAAAAGGGCTGCCACAGTGGTGAGATGGGGGTGTGGAGTTTCTTCGAGCAGAATAAAGGGATACTGCTTGTTAGAGTCAGAGGTGGCAGCTGCTCTGGGGGCCAGACATATGGGGCACAATGAAGGGGGCAGAATTCCTGTGTCTCACATATCAGTGTGTGTGTATATGTGTCCACAGTTCTACCACTGCTATTTCAGTCTCCTCTGAAGAAACAGAAGGATTAAAAGTTGTCATTCAATTCCCTGTCTTTGGTTGCCCGAGCAGCCCTACCTCAAAAATGTCAATCGTAATCTCAAAGCCCTTTGCTGGCCTCCTGCAGTAATCCCTGCTCATCATACATCACATTCTATGGCGCCACTGTTTCTTTTAATTGATGTGTAATTGACATGCAATATGATATTGGTTTCAGGTGTACAACATAGTGAGGTGACAATGATGTACATTATGAAATGCTCACTGTGATAAGTGTAGTTACCATCTGTCACCATACAAAGTTGTTAAAATATTAGAGTATATTCCCTATGCTGTACTTTTCATTCCTATGACTTATTGTTTCATAAGTACAAGTTTGTACCTCTTTATCCCCTTCATCTATCTCGCTCACACCGTCACCCCCCTCCACCAAGGCAACCACCAATTTGTTTTGTGTTTATGAGTCTGTTTTTGTTTTGTTTAGTTTTTAAGATTCCACATATAAATGAAATCGTATAGTACTTGTCTTTGTCTGACTTAACTCACATAGCATAATAACCTCTAGGTTCATCTGTGTTGTGGCAGATGGCAAGATTTTATTCTTTTGTTTGGCTGAATGATACTCCATTGTGTATATGGACCACCTCTTCTTTATCCAGTCATCTATTGATGGACGCTTAGGTTGTTTCCCTATCTTTACAGTGTTTTGGTTTTCAGATCTCTCCCTTCAGTCCATGAGCATGGATGGAGGGCATGTAACGTTTTCGGCACTGTGTTGCGATGCGAGGATACAAAGAAGACTGATATGTGGTCCTGGCCCCCAGAGAGTTGACAGCGCTTAGGGTGATAGGGACCTTTAACGAAATGAAATGGGGCAACACTGTGTAATGCGCTATGATAGAAGCATCTTAGTTTGGCTTTCTCCCAAAGCCGGCTGTGTAGCAAGGATTTGTGTGCAAGTAGTTTATTTGGGGAGTGATCCCAGGAAACACTGGTAGAAAAGCTCAGGGAATTGAGGCAGGAAATGGAAGAAAGCTGATCAAGGATGTGTTTTTAAGCTAGTTACTACCATAGGCAACCAGGGTCAGTCTCCCTGTGGAGCTCTGGAAGGTGGCATAAAACACAACTCGTTCTCCCCACAAACGGGCCACACAGCTGGACCAGTTGGCCATCAGACCCCTCTTCCTCACTGTGTGAAGGCTGCCTCAAGGGGCCTTAATTCCCTAGTGCTACTCTTGAGCACCAGGTGAAATGTGCTCCAGTGAGCAGATAGACAGCCCCAGGCAGAGCCACAGGTGTTCAGAGTAAGCAGCCATCCATGGAGGGGATGAAGACCAAGGAGATGTGGGCGGGGCTCAGCAGCATTTGCTCAAAGCAGCATGCTGGGCTTGCAGTGAGGGTACACGGGGAGAATGAGCTGTTCATAGTGTGGGTGATCAACAGAGACTTGATTTAGAAGATTTTGCCAGGCTGGAGCAAAGGCACGGAGTGTTTGGAAGAATGTAGCGAGTTCAATGTGGTGGGTGCGAGTGTGATGGCAGAAACTGTCAAGTGTGGAAGAGCCAGTCCTAAGAGCTGGCAAGGGTTCTGGGAGGCCCATATGCCAGGCTACATTCCAGAGTCTGCTGGAGAGGCAGAGCCACAGAAGGGCTTTAAGAAGCCTTGTGACCTGGGCACATTTACTTTTTGGAAAGCTCAGTGTGGCTTTGGCAGGCAGAACAGGTGTCTGCTCCTGTGGGTTTGTGTCTATTTCTTGTTGCTGTGAGCATCACCTTGACAGTGGCAATTCATTTGCATCCAGTTCATTGTTTTCCCAACACTCCCACAGTCAGCCTTAAAGATGGGTAGTGCTCCTCTTTGGGGATCTGGGTCTCAGCCCTATGGGGCCCCTTCTCCAGGTTTCCAGGTCTGACAGCCGCTTCCCTTTGTTGCCCCGCATCCCCTGGCAGCCGCTGATTCCTGCCGCCCCATCTCTGTGTTATTTCACCATCCCATGTTCTTTCAGATTCCTCCAAACCCATTTCAGCAATATCACTCCTCATCCCCGCTTTACCTCTGCTGAAGGAACTAGGGTGCCTTGTCTCTCTGCCTGGACCCTGACTCATGCAGGGAGGCACAGACAGTGCGGTACATGGGGAGTGTGCTTAGCTTGGAGACCATGAGTTTACAGTTCACCCTCTTGTTTGATTTTCCCCAAAGCTCTCAATAGCCAGGACAGAGGCACACACTTGGGCTGATGTGTTCATGGGGTTTGAAGAGGAAGATGTTCAAGAGGGCACATAAGCATCAGAGGCTGGTGGACCAGATAAGAGCAGCAGTAGCAGTAACAATGATAATAATAACTACAGTAATAATTTTGTGTTTACTGTGTGCAAGGCAGTGTTTTAAGTAGCTTATATATGCCATTCAGTGAACCTCATGATAGGAGAGAGGTCTGTACTCTTATTGTCCATTTTGCCGATGAGAACACCAAGGCACCAAGAGCCCAAGTAATGTGCCCAAGGCCAAAGAGCTTGTAAAGGGCAAAGTTGATATTGGAAGCCGGGCAGTCTGCCCTCATGGTTGGGGTTCATCATCACGGCAAGGGGTGATTTTCCTGTCCTAAGGAGGTATGACAATGTCTTCATGACAGTCTGCACTTGGCTGTGGGGTTTCAGAGATGATGACACATTTCCAGGAAGCCCTCAAAGATGAGACTGAGGAGAAAGCCAGAAGCCATGGCATGGGCTCTTGGAGGCATGGAGCTCCCCTTCTGCAAAGGCACAGATGGAAATGAGATGGAGGAGCTGAGAGTTTATCATTCTCTGAAAGCTTAATTAGGTCATTGGTGAGGACAGAGTATTAAAAAAAAAACCCATCAGCTAAACACCTGGGGGATTTAATTCCCTTATTCCTGCTCCTTAGTCTTAGAATAAATGAAGCCTTTTCCTAGTTACAAAAATGATGTTGAAAAATGATTGATTGTCCTAATGAGGAAAGAGAACAGCTGCCTGAACAGCAGATGTCACTTTTATAATCATTTCCTCTTCAGTGGTTTTCTCCCTAATGACCCCAGCACTGATGATAGTATTTAAGAAGGAGGGTGTGTGATGGGTAGAGGCCGGGAATGATCACGATGCTTGGGCAAAGAGGAAACTGGCTGGCTCAAGTTCCTCATGATTGGCTGCATTTCTAACAAGCCCAAACTTGTGGCTGTTCTTCAGGCCGGTTAAAGGTGACAGAACTAGAGTCTGTGGCAACACCAGGTCCCAGGATTAAGGGCCAGAACTGGCAGGAAAACCATGCACAGTTACCACATCTGATCGAACTTCACTAAGGCTCTACAGTGAACCTCCATGCAGAGAGGAGCATCCCCACTAGGGGGCATTTAGCACCAAGTCTGCAAAGGAATGGAAATGTGGTAGGATAGGCAGCAGAGTGTGGTAGTTAGGAGCATGGGTCCTGGTGACAAAGTCTGTATTCAAAGCCTGACTCTACCACTTACCAGCTGTGTGACCATGGGCAAGTTAATTAACCTCCATGCCTCACTTTCTAGCTGTGTGACCTTGAGCAAGTTTTTTTTTAACTTCTCTCTGCTTTGGTTTCTAGCTGTATGATTTTCCCCCTTTTTAAAAAATTAAAGTATAATTGATATACAATCTTATATTAGTTTCTAGTATACAACACAGTAGTTAACACTTACCCACATTATTAAATCCTTACCCCCTCTAGTGCAGTTACTATCTCTCAACCTAGGAAGATGTTACAGAATCAATTGGCTATACTCTCCATGCTGCCCTACCGTTCCTGTGACCAACTTACACAATGATGGAGAATATTTGTGCCCCTTTATCCCCCTCCCACCCACCCCAACCCCTTTCCCACGGTAACCACCAGTCCCTTCTCAGTGTCTGTGAATCTACTGCTGTTTTGTTCATTCTGTTTCGTTTTGTTTTTATATTCCACAAATAAATGAAATCATATGGTATTTGTCTTTCTCTGCCTGGCTTATTTCAGTGAGCATAATGCCCTCTTGGTCCATCCATGTTGTTGCAAATGGCAGGATTTCTCTTTTTATGGCTGAATAATACTCCTTTGTGTATATGTACCACCTCTTCTTTATCCATTCATCTATTTATGAACACTTAGATTGCTTCTATAACTTGTCTCGTTGTATGATCTTGAGCAAGTTTCTTGACCTCTCTGTCTTGGTTTCAAACTTTGTGACCTTGGGCGAGTGTACTAATCTCTGTGCCTCAGTTTCTAGCTGTGTGACATTGAACAAAATTTTTAATCTCTCTGTGCCTCAGTTTCCTAATCTGTAAGGTAAGGATGATAAGAATACCTATCTCATGATGCCATTGAGAGGAATAGAGAAGTAAATGTTTGTAAAGCACTCAGAACAGTGCCTGGCATATAGGAAGTCTATTTGTATGTTTCATAAGTAACATGAATGGCTTGCCATTGGCAAAACCATGAGCCAGCCAAGTTTTTCTGCCATCTGCAAAAGTGTGATTCAGCAAAGTTAGTCTTCAAAGCCCTCCAGGTTATGAGACCTCTTTCTCTGTCCCTTTACCTTGGTGGAATGAGGACCTCCCATCCCACTGTTGTTTTATTCTGCACAAATATTCCACTCAAATATCAGGAGGGGCTAAAAACCCCAATTCATGGTGAGATGCTTGTGGCTGATCAGCTCCATCATGCTGCACTCTCAGCCCTGAAATCAAGGGGCTTGTGTGGCCTTTCACGCACTGGCCTGAAGTGGGGGCCTCAGTGCCACTTGGTGCCCATTTTAAAGATGTGCTTTGTCTGGACCATCCTGGGGCTCGTTCCCACAGCTCAGAAATGCTGAGCATTCAGTTCCCCAGGCTGGGACCTTTCATCCACCCTACCACATCCTGTTCGGGCATCCCCGAACTTGTACCCCTAAAGCTGTTGTCTGCTTGGCCTATGTCCTAGGGATTGTTGGCTCTGGACATGTGGACCAGACCTGCTTGTTAATAACTCTTGTCCACATAACACAAGAGCTGTCCCAAAATTTGGTTTGGTTCAAATAGATATAATTACACCTAATGTTTTTTTTAATATAATTTACTTTGGTATCATTAATCTAGAACTACATGTGCAATATTATGGTTATTAAACTGCCCCTTCATCAGGTCCCCCCACCAACCCCATTACAGTCACTGTCCATCAGTGTAGTGAGATGCTATAGAATCACTACTTGTCTTCTCTGGGTTCTACAGCCCTCCCCGTGCCCCCCAACATTGCGTCTGCTAATCGCAATGCCCCATTATCCCCCATGTCCCTCCCTTCCCACCCATCCTCCCGAGTCCCTTTCCCTTTGGTAACTATTAGTCCGTTCTTGGGTTCTGTGAGTCTGCTGCTGTTTTGTTCCTTCAGTATTTTTTCTTTGTTCTTATACTCCACATATGAGTGAAATCATTTGATACTTGTCTTTTTCAGCTTGGCTTATTTCACTGAGCATAATACCCTCTAGCTCCATCCATGTTGTTGCAAATGGTAGGATTTGTTTTCTTCTTATGGCTGAATAATATTCCATTGTGTATATGTACCACATCTTCTTTATCCATTCATCTACTGATGGACACTTAGGTTGCTTCCATTTCTTGGCTATTCTAAATAGTGCTGTGATAAACATAGGGGTGCATCTGTCTTTTTCAAATTGGGCTGCTGCATCTTAGGGTAAATTCCTAGGAGTGGAATTCCTGGGTCAAATGGTATTTCTATTTTGAGTTTTTTGAGGAACCTCCATACTGCTTTCCACAATGGTTGAACTAATTTGCAGTCCCACCAGCAGTGTAGGAGGGTTCCCTATTTTCCACATCCTCGCCAACATTTGTTGTTGTTTGTGTTTTGGATGGTGGCCATCCTCACCGGTGTCAGGTGATATCTCATTGTGGTTTTAATCTGCATTTCTCTGATGATTAACGATGTGGAGCATCTTTTCATGTGCCTGTTGGCCATCTGAATTTCTTCTTCTTTTTTTTTAAAATATAATTTATTTTATTATCATTAATTTACAATTACATGTGCAATATTATGATTATTAAACTACCCCTTCATCAGGTCCCCCCCACCAAACCCATTACAGTCACTGTCCATCAGCGTAGTGAGATGCTATAGAATCACTACTTGTCTTCTCTGAGTTGTACTGCCCTCCCCGTGCCCACCCAACATTACATCTGCTAATCGTAATGCCCCTTTTTCCCTCTTATCCCTCCCTTCCCGCCCATTTTCCCCAGTCCCTTTCCCTTTGGTAACTATTAGTCCGTTCTTGGGTTCTGTGAGTCTGCTGCTGTTTTGTTCCTTCAGTTTTTTTCTTTGTTCTTATACTCCACATATGAGTGAAATCATTTGATACTTGTCTTTTTCGGCTTGGCTTATTTCACTGAGCATAATACCCTCTAGCTCCATCCATGTTGTTGCAAATGGTAGGATTTGTTTTCTTCTTATGGCTGAATAATATTCCATTGTGTATATGTACCACATCTTCTTTATCCATTCATCTACTGATGGACACTTAGGTTGCTTCCATTTCTTGGCTATTGTAAATAGTGCTGCAATAAACATAGGGGTGCATCTGTCCTTTTCAAATTGGGCTGCTGCATTCTTAGGGTAAATTCCTAGGAGTGGAATTCCTGGGTCAAATGGTATTTCTATTTTGAGTTTTTTGAGGAACCTCCATACTGCTTTCCACAATGGTTGAATTAATTTGCAGTCCCACCAGCAGTGTAGGAGGGTTCCCTTTTCTCCACATCCTCGCCAATATTTGTTGTTGTTTGTGTTTTGGATGTTGGCCATCCTCACTGGTGTGAGGTGATATCTCATTGTGGTTTTATTCTGCATTTCTCTGATGATTAGCGATGTGGAGCATCTTTTCATGTGCCTGTTGGCCATCTGAATTTCTTCTTTGGAGAAGTGTCTATTCATGTCCTCTGCCCATTTCTTAATTGGATTATTTGCTTTCTGTTTGTTAAGGTGCATGAGTTCTTTATATATTTTGGATGTCAACCCTTTATCAGATACGTTTTTTATGAATATATTCTCCCATACTGTAGGATGTCTTTTTGTTCTACTGATGGTGTTCCTTTGCTGTACAGAAGCTATTCAGCTTGATATAGTCCCACTTGTTCATTTTTGCTTTTGTTTCCCTTGCCCGGGGAGATATGTTCATGAAGAAGTTGCTCATGTTTATGTCCAAGAGATTTTTGCCTATGTTTTTTTCTAAGAGTTTTATGGTTTCATGACTTACATTCAGGTCTTTGATCCACCTTGAGTTTACCTTTGTGTATGGGGCTAGACAGTAGTCCAGTTTCATTCTCTTACATGTAGCTGTCCAGTTTTGCCAACACCATCTGCTGAAGAGGCTGTCATCTCCCCATTGTATATCCAAGGCACTTTTATCAAATATTAATTGACTGTATATGTTTTGGTTAATGTTTGGATTTTCTATTCTGTTCCACTGGTCTGTGGGTCTGTTTTTGTGCCAATACCAAATTGTCTTGATTACTGTGGCTTTGTAGTAGAGCTTGAAGTCAGGGAGCGTAATTCCCCCAGTTTTATTCCTCCTTCTCAGGATTGCTTTGGCTATTCTGGGTCTTTTGTGGCTCCATATGAATTTTAGAGTTATTTGTTCCAGTTCATTGAAGAAAGGTGTTGGTAGTTTGATAGGGATTGCATTGAATCTGTAGATTGCTTTAGGTAGTATAGCCATTTTGACAATATTTATTCTTCCTAGCCAAGAGCATGGGATGCATTTCCATTTGTTAGTGTCCTCTTTAATTTCTCTTAGGAGTGTCTTGTAGTTTTCAGAGTACAGGTCTTTCACTTCCTTCGTTAGGTTTATTCCTAGGTATTTTATTCTTTTGATGCAATTGTGAATGGAATTGTTTTTCTGATTTCTCTTTCTGTTAGTTCATCATTAGTGTATAGGAAAGCAACAGATTTCTGTGTGTTAATTTTGTATCCTGCAACTTTGCTGAATTCAGATATTAGTTCTAGTAGTTTTGGAATGGAGTCTTTAGGGTTTTTTATGTACAGTATCATGTCATCTGCAAATAGTGACAATTTGACTTCTTTTTACCAATCTGGATGCCTTGTATGTCTTTGTTTTGTCTGATTGCCGTGGCTAGGACCTCCAGTACTATGTTGAATAACAGTGGAGAGAGTGGGCATCCCGGTCTTGTTCCCGATCTTAGATGAAAAGCTTTCAGCGTCTCGCCGTTAAGTATGATGTTAGCTGTGGGTTTGTCATATATAGCCTTTATGATGTTGAGGTACTTGCCGTCTATACCCATTTTGTTGAGAGTTTTAATCAGGAATGGATGCTGAATTTTGTCAAATGCTTTTTCAGCATCTATGCAGATGATCATGTGGTTTTTGTTCTTCTTTTTGTTGATGTGGTGGATGATGTTGATGGATTTTCGAATGTTGTACCATCCTTGCATCTCTGGGATGAATCCCACTTGATCATGGTGTATGATCCTCTTGATGTATTTTTGAATTCGGTTTGCTAATACTTTGTTGAGTATTTTTGCATCTACGTTCATCAGGGATATTGGTCTGTAATTTTCTTTTTTAGTGAGGTCTTTGCCTGGTTTTAGTATTAGAGTGATGCTGGCTTCATAGAATGAGTTTGGAAGTATTCCCTCCTCTTCTATTTTTTGGAAAACTTTAAGGAGAATGGGTATTGTTTCTTCTCTATATGTCTGGTAGAATTCAGAGGTGAATCCATCTGGTCCGGGGGTTTTGTTCTTGGGTAGTGTTTTGATTACCGAATCAATTTTGTTGCTGGTGATTGGTCTGTTTACTTTTTCTGTTTCTTGTTTGGTCAGTCTTGGGAGGTTGTATTTTTCTAAGAAGCTGTCCATTTCTTCTGTGTTTTCCAGCTTGTTAGCATATAGATTCTTGTAATATTCTCTTATAATTCTTTGTATTTCTGTGGGGTCCGTCGTGATTTTTCCGTTCTCATTTCTGATTCTGTTTATGTGTGTAGATTCTCTTTTTCTCTTAATGAGTCTGGCTAGGGGTTTATCTATTTTGTTTATGTTTTCAAAGAACCAGCTCTTGGTTTCATTGATTTTTTTTCTATTGTTTTATTCTTCTTAATTTTATTTATTTCTTCTCTGATCTTTATTATGTCCCTCCTTCTGGTGACTTTGGGTCTCATTTGTTCTTCTTTTTCCAATTTCAGTAATTGTGTCTTTAGACTATTCATTTGGGAATGTTCTTCCTTCTTTAGATAGGCCTGGATTGCAATATACTTTTCTTAGAACTGCCTTTGCTGCGTCCCACAGAAGTTGTGGCTTTGTGTTGTTGTTGTCATTAGTCTCCATATGTTCTTTGATTTCTGTTTTGATTTGGTCGTTAACCCATTCATTAATTAGGTGAATGTTGTTAATTCTCCATGTATTTGTGTGCCTTTTTGGTTTCTTTCTTAAATTTATTTCTAGTTTTATACCTTTGTGATCTGAGAAGTTTGTTGGTAGAATTTCAATATTTTTGAATTTACTGAGGTTCTTTTTGTGACCTAGTATGTGGTCTATTCTCGAAAATGTTCCATGTGCACTTGAGAAGAATGTGTATCCTGTTACTTTTGGTGGCAGAGTTCTGTAGATGTCTGTTAGGTCCATCTGTTCTAGTGTGTTGTTCAGTGCCTCTGTGTCTTTGCTTATTTTCTGTCTGGTTGATCTGTCCTTTGGAGTGAGTGGTGTGTTGAAGTCTCCTAAAATGAATGCATTGCTGTCTATTTCCTCCTTTTATTCTGTGAGTATTTGTTTCACATAGCTGGCGTTCCTGTGTTGGGTGCATATACGTTTATAATGGTTATATCTTCTTGTTGGACTGACCCCTTTATCATTCTGTAATGTCCTTCTTTATCTCTTGCTACTTTCTTCGTTTTGAAGTCTATTTTGTCTGATAGAAGTACTACAATACCTGCTTTTTTCTCTTTGTTGTTTGCATGGAATATCTTTTTCCATCCCTTCACTTTTGTCTGTGTATATCTTTGGATTTGAGGTGAGTTTCTTGTAGGCAGCATATAGATGGGTCTTGCTTTTTTGTCCATTCTGTTACTCTGTGTCTTTTGATTGGTGCATTCAGTCCATTTACATTTAGGGTGATTATTGATAGGTATGTACTTATTGCCATTGCTGGCTTTAGATTCGTGGTTACCAAGGGTTCAAGGGTTGCTTCTTTACTATCTAACAATCTAACTTAACTTTCTTGTTAAGTTATTGTAAACACCGTGTGATGTTTCTTTATTTCTCTCCCTTCTTATTCTTCCTCCTCCATTCTTTATATACTAGGTGTTTTATTCTTTGCCTTTAGTTAGTATTTGGATGGTCTGCTTTCTTTGCTATGATTTTATTTTCTCTGGTGACAAGTTTTTAGCCTTAGGGGTGCTTCCCTCTAGAGCAGTCCGGTTAAGATATCCTGTAGTGGTGGTTTATGAGAGGGAAACTCTCTCAACTTTTGTTTGTTTGGAAATTGTTTAATCCCTCCATCATATTTAAATGATAATTGTGCTGGATACCATATTCTTGGTTCGAGGCCCTTCTGTTTCATAACGTTAAATATATCATGCCATTCTCTTCTGGCCTATAAGGTTTCTGTTGAGAAATCTGATGATAGTCTGATGGGTTTTCTTTCGTAGGTGATCTTTTTTCTCTCTCTAGCTGCCTTTAATACTCTGTCTTTATCTTTGATCTTTGCCATTTTAATTATTATGTGTCTTGGTGTTGTTTTCCTTGGGTCCCTTGTGTTGGGAGATCTTCCGTGTACTGTGAGCTTATTTCCTTCCCCAGTGAGGGAAAGTTTTCAGCAATTATTTCTTCAAAGACACTTTCTACCCCTTTTTCTCTCTCTTCTTCCTCTGGTACTCCTATAATGCGAATATTGTTCCGTTTCGATTGGTCACACAGTTCTCTTAATATTCTTTCATTGCTAGACATTCTTTTATCTCTCTCTGCCTTAGCTTCTCTGTATTCCTGTTCTCTGATTTCTATTCCATTAACAGTCTCTTGCATCTCATCCAGTCTGCTATTAAGCCCATCGTTTGCTTGTCTGATTTCTGCATTGTCTTTCCTCCTTTCCCTCACTTCCTACCTCAGCTCTTGCACATTTCTCTGTAGATCCATCATCATGGTTATGACTTTTATTCTGAATTTCTTTTTCAGGAAGACTCTGCATTTCCATCTCTTCAGGCTCCCTCTCTGGGGTTGTGTGGTTGATTTTAGTCTGGACCATATTCCTCTGTCTTTTCATGGCTATAGAAGTGGTCGCTGGTAGTTGCCACGTATGTCAGCTGGGCTCTTTAAGACTTTAAAAAGAGGAAAAAAAATGAAGAAAGAAAGAAGAAAAAAGAAAAAAAGAAAGGCAAAGAAAAAAGAAAAAACAAAACAAAACAAAAAACAAAACATAAGAAAACAAAAAAACACCCACCAGGAGTAGATTCTGTGGGGATGCTGTAGGTGGGGCTGTTGCCCCACTATTCCGCAGCCATGGTTGCGCTGTCCCACAGGGCCCTTTATAGCTCTGGCCGGGGTGGGAACGAATGTGAGGCTGTTGATCTCAGTGAGAAGTGTAAGTGCGGCCGTGCTTTCCCAGTCGCCAGCTAAGGGGTCTGAAACTCCCCAGGACTCCTAGCCTGCTGGGCTGAGTGTGCGGGGGCTATCCGGCTCCTCCGCTCGGCTCCTATCTCTTTAAGACTGCTGAAGAAAGTGTGTACTTTCCTTTTTCTTTTTTTCCTTCCCGGGAGCCGGCTGCAAGCACCCTGGCACGTTCCCCACTTGGATCCTGCACCCTCTGTCTCTCCAATCTCCGCTACACCGCGGTATGTGTGTCAGCGCTCCCCACGCAGATCACCGGGGCTGGTTATTTCGCGGGGTGTACTTCCACTCCCTCCGGGCTCTGAATCCTCTCCTACCGCCTGTGCGCTGGGGTGTGTGAGTGCTCGGGTCCCGCCGGGTTGCGGCTCCATATCTTACCCGCTTCTTGGGGTGCTGAGTCCTCTCGGGTGTAGCTGCATGCTGTGCGCTTTCCTGAGTATTCTGGTCTCTCTTTTAGGAATAGTTGTATTTGCTGTATTTTTGCAGATAAATATAGTGTTGGGAGGAGATTTCTGCCTCCCTGCTCACACTGCCGTCTTCCCGGAAGTCTGTCTTAAGACTCACTAGGCGTTCCCTTTCTGATCAAAGACTCATTCACAGGAAGCTCAAATATAGTCTCAGAGACAGCAGGGGATGCTTTATCCCAAAATTTAACAAAAGTACATTTATCTGCATATTAACAGTGGTGCCATTTTGTTCACAGCTGTTGGAACATACTGGAATTTAAAAAATAATGTAATCATTTTACATGTAGGCAAGAAATTAATATTAAATCTTTATACAGATCAGCTGGAAAATCACTGCTTTATTAATTAGCTGTTAGGCACCATGTAGAATCCTGATGATGTGAATACATGATGGGGAAGCTGTGATGGAACAGGGAGGGACTAGGGAAGGGGTCAGGCAGTTCTCGGTTCCGGAACATTCTGGTTGTGTTTAGGAAAAAGGAAGATGATAGAAGACAAATCCTGTCAAACCAAGAAGACCCATTTCTTTCTTCTCAGAGAGATCACGGAACTACGTCAGTGCTCACAGTCGTGTGTTAACCAGCCACTGTTCCTGGCTCAGCTTTCCTTCACCAGTGTTGCCATGGCTGTGCGTGGTGCAGTAGGTGCCCGCACCTCTCAGCGCTGGTTGCGGAGTCTGGTACAAGGAGAAGAGGAGTGGGTAGGAAGGGGGAGACAAGGAGGGGAAGTGGCCAGAGACCTGGGCCCAGATGTTGACACCAGGCTGCCCTCCCAGGCCACTTGCAGTCACTGAGGTCAAGAAAGGCCCAAGCTGCAGCCACAAGCTTTTATATTTCTGGGTCAGGACTGTGGAGGGGCCTGACTGCAGAGTGCTGTTTCAAAGGCCCAGAAGCTGGAGGCCAGATGTCCTACCTAAAGGAGAAGCCTCTCTACCTCAAGGGAGAAGGAAATGAGTACCTATCTGCTATGGATGAATGCTTGCACCCCCCAATCCATATGTTGAAACTTCACCTCCAGTGTGATGGCATTAGGAGGTGGGGCCTTTGGGGGGCATCATTAGGCCATGAGGGAGGAGCCCTTAGGAATAGGATAAATGCCTTATAAAGGAGACCCCAGAGCGCTCCCTCACCCCTTCCACCACCTGAGGATGCAGTGGGAAGACGTCCATGAACTAGGAAGTGGGTTCTCAGCAGACTCTGAGTCTGTCAGCACCTTGTTCTTGTTCTTCCAGCTTCCAGAACAGTGAGAAATAAATTGCAATCGTTTATAAGCCAACCGGTGTGTGGTATTTTGTTATAGCAGTTCCACATTTTGCACCTGAGGTGAGTGCCTCACTGCTGCCCCTCGTCCCCAGCCTAGGGTGGGATTAACTCAGGCAAGAGCAGAGAGAGAACAGCATGCAGACTGCTCAGGGAACCAGGGTGACTGAGGACCAGGAGAGAGAAACTTCACCACTGAGCTCAATGCCTAAATGGAATCACCAATTGCTTCTTAACCTCAGTGCAGTATAGAAATGCATGTTCCTTGGATCAGTGTGGCAGGTAGCTCATGGCTGAAGAAGAGGAGGGCACAGCACGGGCTTTGCCATTCCAGAAGGAGTGTCTGTATTGTCCAATATGGGAGCCACCAGCCACATGTGGGGCTTGAGCACTGGAAACATGGTCACACTGATTTGCGAAGTGCTGTTAAGTGTAAGTTCATACTGGGTTTCGAAGACTGAGTATGAGAAAAAGTCATGTATCTTTTTTTTTCCACGTTTTTATTTATTTTTATATGCAGTATTTTTATTAAGGTATTATTGATATACACTCTTATGAAGGTTTCACATGAAAAACAATGTGGTTACTGCATTCACCCATATTGAGTCCCCCACCATACCACATTACAGTCACTGTCCATCAGTGTAGGAAGATGCCACAGAGTCAATACTTATGTTCTCTGTGTACACTGTCTTCTCCATGATCCCCCCCACACTATGTGTACTAATCATAATACCCCTCAATCTCCTTCTCCCACCCTCCCCACCTGCCCTCCCCCAACCCTCCCCTTTGGTAACCACTAGTCCCTTCTTGGAGTCTGTGAGCCTGCTGCTATTTTGTTCCTTCAGTTTTGCTTCGTTGTTATACTCCACAAATTAGGGAAATCATTCGGTACTTGTCTTTCTCTGCCTGGCTTATTTCACTGAGCATAATACCCTACAGCTCCATCCATGTTGTTGCAAATGGTAGGATTTGTTTCTTTCTTATGGCTGAATAGTATTCCATTCTGTGTATGTACCACATCTTCTTTATCCATTCATCTACTGATGGACACTTAGGTTGCTTCCATTTCTTGGCTATTGTAAATAGTGCTGCAATAAACATAATGGTGCATATGTCTTTTTGAATCTGAGAAGTTGTTTTCTTTGGGTAAATTCCTGGAGTGGAATTTCCAGGTCAAAATAGTATTTCTACTTTTAATTTTTTGAGGAACCTCCATATTGCTTTCCACACTGCTTGAACTAGTTTACATTCCCAGCAGCAGTGTAGGAGGGTTTCCCTTTCTCCGCATCCTCGCCAGCATTTGTTGTTCTTAGTCTTTTCAATGCTGGCCATTGTAACTGGTATGAGGTGATATTTCATTGTGATTTTAATTTGCATTTCCCTGATAATTAGTGATGTGGAGCATCTTTTCATGTGCCTGTTGGCCATCTGAATTTCTTCTTTGGAGAATTGTCTGTTCATATCCTCTGCCCATTTTTTAATTGGGGTATTTGCTTTTTTGTTGTTGAGGCATGTGAGTTCTTTATATATTTTGGATGTTAACCCCTTGTCAGATATGTCATTTACAAATATATTCTCTCATACTGTACGTGCCTTTTTGTTCTGCTTTTGGTGTCCTTTGCTGTACAGAAGCTTTTTAGCTTGATGTAGTCCCATGTGTTCATTTCTGCTTTTGTTTCCCTTGCCCAAGGAGATGCATTCAGGAAAAAGTTGCTCATGTTTATATTCAGGAAATTTTTGCCTATGTTTTTTTCTAAGAGTTTTATGGTTTCATGACTTACATTCAGGTCTTTGATCCACTTCAAGTTTACTTTTGTGTCTGGGGCTAGACAATAATCCAGTTTCATTCTCTTGCATGTAGCTGTCCAGTTTTGTGAACACCAGTTGTTGAAGAGGCTGTCATTTCCCCATTGTATGTCCATGGCTCCTTTATTGTATATTAATTGACCAGGTATGCTTGGATTTATATATGGGAACTCTAATCTCTTCCATTGGTCTGTGGGTCTGTTCTTGTGCCAGTACCAAATTGTCCTGATTATTGTGGCTTTGTAGTAGAGCTTGAGGTTGGAGAGCATAATCCCCCCAGCTTTATTCTTCCTTCACAGGATTGCTTTGGCTATTTGAGGTCTTTTGTGGTTCCATATGAATTTTAGAACTATTTGCTCTAGTTCAATGAAGAATGCTGTGGTTTTTTGATAGGGATTGCATTGAATCTGTAGATTGCTTCAGGCAGGACGGCCATTTTGACAATATTAATTCTTCCTATCCATGAGCAGGGGATGTATTTCCATTTATCAGTATATTCTTTAATTTCTCTCATGAGTGTCTTGTAGTTTTCAGGGATATACGTCTTTCACTTCCTTCATTAGGTTTATTCCTAGGTGTTTTATTCTTTTTGATGCAATTGTGAATATAATTGTTTTCCTGATTTCTCTTTCTGTTAGTTCATCGTTAGTGTATAGGAAAGCAACAGATTTCTGTGTGTTAATTTTGTATCCTGCAACTTTTCTGAATTCAGATATTAGATCTAGTCATTTGGGAATGGATTCTTTAGGGTTTTTTATGTACAATATCATGTCATCTGCAAACAGTGACAGTTTAACTTCTTCTTTACCAGTCTGAATGCGTTTTATTTCTTTTGTTGTCTGATTGCCGTGGCTAGGACCTCCACAACTATGTTGAATAAAAGTGGGGAGAGTGGGCATCCTTGTCTTGTTCCCATTCTTAAAGGAAAAGCTTTCAGCTTCTCACTGTTATGTATGATGTTGGCTGTGGGTTTGTCATATATGGCCTTTATGATGTTGAGGTACTTGCCCTCTATACCCATTTCGTTGAAGGTTTTTATCATGAATGGATGTTAAATTTTGTCAAATGCTTTTTCAGCATCTATGGAGATGATCATGTGGTTTTATTTCTTTTTTCTTGTTGATGTGGTGGATGATGTTGATGGATTTTCAAATGTTGTACCATCCTTGCATCCCTTGAATAAATCCTACTTGATCATGATGGATGATCTTTTTTGTCCTCGCCAGCGAGGGCTTCTTAAGACGTGGGAGACCTCGGGGGAGCCGCGACTACCTATGAAATGGGATGAGACAAAATGACACGGAGAGCCTGCAGTTTTTTGTCAAGCTCTACTTTATTAACAGAAAAGGCAAGGAATATATAGCATTTGAAGGGGCGTGGTAGGGAGTAGCTTTTTCTGGTTGGTTGCCCATTATGATAATGAGGTAGCTTCCAAAGTCCAATCACACACCGAGTTGTGCACATGCTCAGTAGTCTTTGACGTAAGCAACGGACCTGGTTGAGGACTTAGCGGGAAGCTGTGGCGGGAAACTGACCAAGAAGAAGTAAACAACAAGATGGAGTCCTTTTGTTCTTGTGTCACATGGTTCCTAACATCTATTGCTAAATGAGTTAACTTTCTTGTTCTTGTGCTCTAGCAGAAAGGAGGGGGGAGGAGGAGAAAGGAAAGGTGAGTACAGGTTTGTGGTTAGTATAGAAGGTGGAGGAGCTCTCACAACATGGTATCATAAATGACAACAGCCCCTGACAGTTCCCCCTTACTTTTATATTTTGAGGGGCGGAAACTGAGGCCGGTCTTAGGCTGCGTGTGGCTGCAGCGGGCAGGCTTTGTGTGCATCGCAGGATTCGGGCTTTCGGAAAAATGTCTGTCTTAGGTTGTCCAGCAGAGGTACAATGCTTACCCGTCATGGAGGAACTTAAGCAGCTAAGGCTTAGTCTCTGTCTTAGGTTGCTATTGTACTTGCTAGATCTTACCCGTCTTTGACTATTTTTCCCGCACTGAAAGCCAAATCTGCGTAGTTTTTGGCACATAGGCTCTGTTACACACATTCTCGCCATGGGCTCTCAGGATCTTGACGCTTTGAGGCTGCTTGGTAGGTTCTAGCGTCTCAAAAGACAGGGGTGTCATTTGGGCAGATACCATTGTAGTCATCTAGCCCCCGCTCGGTGAGGTCCAGGCGATGATAGTGGACTTGGATAGGCTTGGTTCGTAGATCATCTATTTGATCCTTTACGAACTGTGTGAGCTTCCGTAGGGCCCAAGGGCCAAATGAAATAAGCAGAAGAAGTCCAAGTAAGGGGCCAAGAATAGAGGGGAGTAAGGTGGTTAGAAAGGGAGAGGTGGAGAACCAGTTCTGATACCAACTTTCATTTTGCTCTCTTTCTTTTTTGCGTTTCTCTAAGCTATTTTTGACTCTTTTCATGCTGTCTTCTACTATGCCTGTTTTATCTGCATAGAAGCAGCATTCCTCCTTGAGAGCTGCACAAAGGCCTCCTTGTTGGAGGAGGAGAAGATCTAAGCCTCGTCTATTCTGGAGAACTACTTCAGCTAGTGACTGGAGTGATTCAGTGAGTGCTGTAATGCCTTTTTGAATTTCAGTTAAATCTGCATCTATGGCTGCAGCGAGTCTATTGTACTGTTGGTCAGAAACAACAAGGGAGGCGATGCCTGTTCCAGCGCCCACAGCACCAAGGCCAATGACAAGGGCCAGGGTGGCGGCAGCGATAGGTTCTCTTTTGACTCGACGGCTGGAATCTTCACGTAGGAGAGGGAAGAATTGATCTGCTGAGTAGATGTCAATCCTAGGGATTAATTGAAGCTTGAGATGGAATGGACAACATCTCCTGCTTCATTAATAACTTGCCATGTGTAGTTGAACAGCTGATGAGGAGATGTCCGTCTGGAGGTGCCAAGGACGAGAGGAGGCCAGAGCAGAAGCAACAGCAGCAGCATTTTTCTGCAAGGCAAAAAGAGGGAAATCTCAGGGTTTGCTTTCCCTGGATGAAATGTTATTAACACATTTTATTAATCTTTCTGGGAGCCATCTGGCTGACTGGTGTTCTTGATCATAGACACATGCGTGTCCTTTCCCCATATGAGTACTGGATGGGGTCCGTGCCACTGATTAGTTAGGGGGTCCTTCCAAAGGACCTGAGCATAAGTATCTTTGGTGGCCGGATGCCATAGTCTGTCTGCTGCAGACTTGCCTTGTTCGTCCACTGATAAGAAGTTGAGGACGAACAGTGCATGATTGAGAAGATTTTTAGGATTTTTATAGTAGTTAGAGAGCTCTGTGGATGATTCTTTTTGTTTAGAAATTTGATTTTTAACCTTTTGATGAGCTCTCTCTATAATCCCCTGTCCCTGAGGATTATATGGAATGCCAGTAAGATGTTTTATTTGGAGGCAATGGCAAAACTCTCTGAAGTTTTTAGCAGTATACCCAGGACCATTGTCTGTTTTTATACATTTAGGAATTCCTAGTACAGTGAGGCATTGGAGGACATGAGAAATGACATGTTTGGCGGCCTCACCACTCTGTAGAGAGGCAAAAATAAAACCACTGAATGTGTCAATGGTAACATGAACATACTTTAGACTACCGAAGGAGGGGATGTGAGTGATATCCATTTGCCATAATTCTCCGGGTGTAAGCCCCCTGGGATTGACTCCCAAATGAGGCTCAGGGAGAAACATGACACAATTATGACAGTTTTTTACAATGGCTCTAGCTTGCTCTCTAGTGATTTTAAATTGAAGACGAAGGGTTTGAGCATTTAGGTGGTGTAACTTATGGGCTTCTTGTGCTTGGGTGAGGGGGGTAGAGGTAGATACATGAGCCACTAATCTTGTAAGTTGGTCAACAGTATCATTTCCTTTAGTTAGGGGTCCTGGTAAATTGGAATGGGCTCTTATGTGTCCTATAAAAAAGGGATGTCTCCGTGTTAGTATAAGCCTTTGTATGTCGCAGAATAAAGGAGATGCATTAGTAGAAGGTTTGATATAGGGAGTAGTCTCTAAAAGGGGTACAGATTGGGCAACGTAAGAGCTGTCAGTATATAGATTAAAGGTCTGATCTGAGAGATCTATAAACACCTGCAGAACAGCGTATAGCTCCACAAGCTGTGCGGACTTAAAAGGTGTCTGGAGAGTTTTTTGGCTTTTAGATGAATGGATGGCTGCAAGACCTGTGGAGGAGCCATCAGTAAAGACCAGCAAGGCATTTGGAATAGGCCGGGAAGAAGTAACCTTGGGGAATACAAGTGGAGTTGTTTGTAAAAATTGAAGTAGCTTATCGGAGGGAAGATGGCATGAGAATGTTCCCAGAAAGCCAATGCAGGCCAGTGCCCAAGAGTCCTCATTCTGCATAAGCCATTCTATTTGTTTTTCTGCATAGGGAGTGACAATGGATGAAGGGTCTCTCCCAAAGAGTTTTCGGGTGGCTGTTCTTCTTTCTATGATTAGGGCCGCCATAAGAGAAGGGTAGGTAGTAAGGATTTTTGAGGGAGAGGCGGGGAGATGTATCCAATACAGAGGTCCTTGTTGCCAAAGAATTCCAGTAGGGGTAAAAGTGGAAGGAAACAATATTAGGAGCAGAGGTTTTGTGGGATCATAATAAGAAACTCCTTGTTGCTGGATAGCTATGGAAACTTTATCGATAGCAGCCTGAGCCTCAGGGGTGAGGCTTCTGCTTGACGTGGGGTCAGAATCCCCCTTTAAAATATCAAATAGAGGTTTAAGGTCTCCTGTAGTAATATGGAGGTAAGGACGTAGCCAATTTATGTCTCCTAAAAGCTTCTGGAAATCATTTAAAGTTTGTAAGTGTCCTGTCCTAATGGTGAGTTTCTGTGTTTTTACCTTATAGGGAAATAGTTCAAAGCCTAAAAAGGTATGGGGGGGTTGTAACTGAATTTTATCGGGAGCTACTTGAAGTCCTTGATCCCTTAAGGCTTTTATAATTAATTGTGATAAATAGAGGACTTCAGAATGGTTAGGTCCGGCCAAGAGGATGTCGTCCATGTAATGGATGAGGTAGATATGAGGGTATTGTGAGCGGAATGGATCAATGACTTGAGCAACAAACTTTTGACAGAGTGTAGGACTATTAGCCATTCCTTGGGGGAGGACCTTCCATTGAAAGCGGGGCATAGGGCCTACACAGTTGACAATAGGAACACTAAAGGCGAATCTCTTTTTGTCTTGAGGGTGTAGGGGTATGGAGAAAAAGCAATCCTTTAAATCAATGACAATTTTGTGGAAATCAACAGGGATGGCGATGGGGGACGGGATGCCTGGTTGTAAGGCTCCCATAATTTGCAAAGTTTGATTTACTTTCCTGAGATCTTGTAAAAGCCTCCATTTGCCTGATTTCTTTTTAATAACAAAGATGGGGGTATTCCATGGGGAGGTAGAGGGTTCAATGTGTCCTGCTTCTAGTTGTTCCTGCACCAACTGATAAGCAGCTTGGGCTTTTTGAGAAGAGAGGGGCCATTGATCAACCCAGACTGGCTCATCACTTTTCCAAGTGATAGCATCAGCCCAAGGTGCAGGAGTGTCAATAGCCCTTATGAAAAATTTTGGGGGGCGTGGGGGTATCCCAAACCTGTTTTGTCCGTTTTCGTAGTGATTGTTATGGGGCTAGGGTCACCTTGTAAGTTTTTTCCCAGTCCTAACCCAGGGGACCACCCCTGTTTTTTCAGTTGCCTGGAGGCAAATTCATTACCACTGCAAAGGACAACATCTAATTGTTCTAAAATGTCTCTTCCCCACAGGTTAACGGGGAGTCCAGGGACTATAAAAGGGCGAACTAGGCCACTGTTTCCTTCAGAATCTTCCCATTTTAAAAATTTTGAACTTTGTAAAGTATTACTGGACTGGCCAATGCCTTGTAAATGGGTTAATGAGGGCTGTAAGGGCCATGATTGAGGCCAATGGGTTTGGGATAAGACTGTAGCATCAGCTCCAGTATCTAATATACCTTGAAAGGTTTTTCCATCAAGTTTAAGCTGGAGGGTGGGCCTATTAGTAGTAATTTTTTGCATCCAATAGACATCTGAGGAACCAGGGGTGGAGGCTCCCCGGTAACTGCTTTGAGAAGGATAGGTGGAAGAAGATAGAGGCAGGGGAATAGCTTGTGCAATGCGAGTACCTGCAGACAGAAGAGTAGCTGCTTTTGGGGAGGATACAATAAGTTTGATTTCTCCTGTATAGTCATTGTCAATTAGAGTAGGGTGGACTACAAGGCCTTTGAGGGTGGATGAAGCTCGTCCAATGATAAGGAAAAACGTGCCTTGGGGAGGGGGCCCATGGATTCCTGTGGGGATGATTGTTGGTCCTTCTTCAGGGGTTAATATTGTGTGGGAGGAGGGACCGAGGTCCAGGCCTGCGCTCCCTGGGGTGGCGCGCTGTAAGGATTGTGCCCTAATGCCCTCGGGGCAGGTTGGAGTTGGGGAGGGGCCGAGGGCTGGCCCCATGGTTCGTTTCCCGAAGGCTGTTGGTGAGGTATTAGAGTTTGGGGAAACGATGGACTTTGATTGATAGGCTGTCCATCGATATCTGTTTTAGATTTGCATTGATTAGCCCAATGTTTGCCACGACGGCACTTGGGGCAAACGGTAGCTGGTAAAACAGGGCTGGGAATTGTTTTCTGAGTGGCTTGGGTTTGTCCTTGCCCTTGTGTGGCCATAGGGCAATTTTTAGCCCAATGTCCAGGTTGTTTACATTTAAAACAGACATTGGGTTTGTTAGAGGATAAGGCTGCTCCAATTGCAATGCCGATGGCATGTGAAGCTGAGTCAATCCCTGAACAGAGCTTGATAAAGTCTGTAAGGGATTTTCCTCGGCGGTTCCCACGGAGCGCTGCTTGGCAAGCAGGATTAGCGTTTTCATATGCTAATTGGAGAACGAATGGGCTTTCACTTTCTTGGGGGCCGAAAATGCGCTCAGCGGCTTCAGTTAGGTGGCCCACAAAATCTGTATAGGATTCTTGTGTTCCCTGTCTGATTTTGGAAAGGGAGGAAGTGGAACTTTTAGTAGGGAGATTTTTCCAGGCTGCTAAAGCTGCTGCTTGTACCTGGGTTAAGATGGCTTGGCTAAATTGTTTTTGTCTTTCAG